>QUOP01000093.1:0-459733 GCA_003675405.1 Hericium coralloides
GCTGCGGCGGCGCAACTGAGGATAGCCAAGAAATTCAAGTTCGAAGTCTAGGCAGTGGTCGCAACACACCATGGCCAGGAGTACAATATCACAAATGCACCGGATATGATAGTACAATGTATCTACAAAACATTACACCATGCTAGTAAACTACACTTTTGCGCGCTGTGCTCCCATCACGAAGCCACTTACGGTCATCATCCAGCTCGTCATATTTTGACAGGCGTGCTAACACTTCCTCCACCGGGCAGTACTTCAATCTGCGCGTTTTGCGGGTGTGAGCGAGGGAGCCGGTGGGACCCCATCGCAGAAGGCGCCGCAGGACAGTACTGCGTCATGGAGTAACGCCTCTCGCCTGGTCCGGTTGGCAGGTTTCCATGCCGAATACTGGCAGAGGACAGGAGAATGGTGGCACCAGGAGGGAAGCGCACGCAGAGGGCAAGATCCCAAAGGTACAGCTCCCCCCCAGTGTCTGGATCAAAATCACCAAGGGCAGTAACTGCGCACGGTACGTCGGGCGCATTTCCGCAGTCATTATGATCGAGGCACACGGTTGATGGACCAAGATTGAATGTTGTTGCTGGATAAATGCTGTCCCGGAAATTACGGCGAAGCTCTGGCTGCGATGCACTGAGCGTGGCCATCGACTCCGAGACGTGAGCGTATACCTTAGGAAAGTATGATGCTAAGGCATCTAGTGTGATGAATCAGGGTGGGGAACAAGCGGTAATGACTATAACACCACGTACCGCTCTGCCAATGGGCAATACGTTGCACGTCCTCATGACGGAGTAGGGTATCCAACACCTGCCTCCGACCCTTGGTATGCCGCAGATTGCCTGGAATCTGGGTGAAGGTCAGCATGCATAGAGTGGGCCCATATATGAGACCCACCTTCTGTCCACCGCCATAAGACACCCCTGTTGGAATAGCCGCAAACACGCCGCGACGGTGCTCCTTCTGTTTCGGAGCGAGGACACCTTCTGCCTCCATCCGCGTCTCCTCGAAGAATGCGGCGACCCTCTCCGTCGTTGCATCCCAGGTCCTCTCGGGCTCGCGATCCGTACCCTCGGCAGGCTTGCCCACCAGGACGGCGATAACGCGTTCCGCATTATCCAGGATAACATAAGTCTCCCTGCAGAGACCCAGCGTTAGCATGGCCACCAGTAACAGCCAGAGAGCGGGACTTACTCTGCATCCCACTCGAAGCGGCGGAAGCCACGCTCCTCGAGCTGAAGTCTCTCCCAAGGCACGACAGAGAGGTTCTTGAGTCTTCGGACTGTATACGCGCCCTTGGTGACCTGGTAATCGACCGCGGCGTCCACCTCCGAGATGGCAATGGTCGCCGGCTCCTGGCGCGGGAACAGCATTGCACCATGCTGCTTGGGCGGGTCGCACCAGTCTGGAGTCCTGCACCGACGGGCACGGCGCTTCTCCCGTCTCCGCCGCCGTGCGCTGTCCTTCTGAGACGCGGTCTTGGCCCGCTTCCTCTTCCTGTTGCGCCTCTTGTGGGGCTCGAGGGAATCGGCGGCGGGAGATGAGGGCTCCGGGTCACTGTACTCGTCGTCCTGGCCATCACCGAGAGACGGCAGGTCGTCGCTGAGTTCCCCGTCGTCCTGGGGCAGGACCCTTGGGCTGGAGGGCAGAGTGGACAGCGGTGAGGTGGTGGTAGGGGACCATGCGCCGCTCCCATCGTCCGTTTCTTCATCACTGGAACACTCGCAGTCGGGGGACGCAGCGGCGGCGCGGCGTTGATCATTGTATTGCGCTAGCTCATCGTCCACGTTGAGCGCCTTCTGCAGCAGCTCCGCGAAGCGCAGGTTGGTCCGGAATGGGAGAGGAGGGCGACCGTCGGCATAGTCGTGGCCGGAGCGTAACTAGGATTGAGGACGTTAGTGAATCGAGGCGTTGGTAAGTGGGAAGCGCCGCGCTCCTACCTGCATGACGTTCGATAAGCGAACGTTCGTTGCTGGGTGGGCGTTGGTCGAATTGCGGAGGGCGTCGGGTGGGCGACGCGCTGTGAAATACTGGTGGTCAGCGCTGTGTATTGCATGGGCGGGGCACGAGAGCGGGTCGGGCAATCCCCCGCGGCCACCGCGGTAACCGCCCTGGAGGGGCGATTTCGCGCCGGTGGTCTCGCGGAACCGTGAACTTCCAGCGAGGCGCAGACGGGACCCCTCCGCTCGCAATCTCGCGCGGCGTGGGGTGTTGCGCGCATCGCGTCGGTGCCATGGAGGGACTCCTTCGCTAGTGCTTGACTCGATGGCCAGGGAATTCTACGAGGGCCCTGCGGTAACCGCCCTGGAGGGACAATTTCACGCTAGTGGTCTCGCACAGTGGAGTGCATCACGCAGGTCCGGTCGGCGGTCCCGTGTGTCAAGCGTGCGGTGTCGGTTCCCGGGAGGGACTCCTTCACCGGTGCTGGACTCCAAGGAAAGGAGAGAAGAGAGAATGGGGAGAACGGGGATGTACTTACCAAGGCAGGGAGGATGGGGACGGTCATCGTCGCACACGTCCTGTATTTATGGAGCATGAACAATAGGACAAATCTTGGCTTTGAGCTTTGAGCAGCCCGATCCACACACAGACGCTTTGCAGGGTGAGCGCTTGAGCGCTCAATGCGCACTGGGCGCGCGCGTGGTGCCTATTCTTTTTGGCTGCTGTGGCCTCCATTCTTCAGCGTCGCTTTGACCGTGCCCCACAGGTCTCCTTGGAGACGGACAATGACTCAGGTACATTGTGGTCCTCGCTATTCATTGCCATCTCTCCACACGGTGCTTGGGTGTCTGACTTTCAGATACCACCCGAACAACGGCCCGGTTCACAATACGTTCGCAAGAGATATCAATGCGCCGCTGTGTACCTGAGACACACGACGCTCGAGCAAGACACCATCGGTGTGTATGGAATCCGAGAGCGGCCTGCTCCAAACAAAGCAGATGCCGCGTCGGCTGACCCCGGCACCTCGGCAGTCCCCCGGACACATGCAGCAGTCAAAGATCGTTGTCCTTGTCTACATTAGTATCTCAGATAGACATCATCCACCAGCGATTAGATCGTACAGTGTACACCTCTTGCGTCGTCTGTTCAAACATTCGATTTTGACATCTAAGCCTCAGCCTGAACTCACTGCTAACACATCCCCCATGCTGTCATGGGATAATCCCTAGAGTATGTTTCCGGTGTAAGTGGCAGACCCACTCAAGCTCTCAACATGCCCTCATATTCAGACATGGAACTCCCAACACTTGTGCTGTGAGTAATGTTTGGCTTATGGGTCAGCGAGGCTAATGTGCTATCCATACTGGAGGACTCCCGCTTGCGTCCTTGTGCCCGCCGACGCCCAGCGACCCCAGCCAGCCGCCCAGCGATGCCAACAGCCTCACGGCGCGCAGCACAGAGCTCGGCGAGCTCGCGGCACTGTCGACGCAGAGCACGAGCATGGGCAGCTGCCCGTCGACGTGTGGCGGCGCACTCACAACGTTCTTCACTGCCGCGGTTGGGCTCATCGCGCAGCCATGCGAACAGTGACCTCGCGCCTGTAACGCAGGGAGCACGGCGAGCTCGCGCCTGCGCCCGCGGGAACTGGCAGCTCGACTGATTACTTACTAGTTCATGCCTGTATTGCTGTCGACGAAGGCGGGGACATTCGGCGAGGGAACATGTTCAGGCACGTTCGGCGAACGCGGAAGCGGGCGGCGAGAGAGTGCTAACGCAGCTGCCCGCGCGCGCTCATGGCTTGCAGCGCATGCGCCATGCAGCTCGATGCAGCGCGCGCTTGTTCCGCGCATAAGCCGACCGCACGCGACCTTGTCGTTGCGGCATGCGCGAGCGCGGCGCTGCTGCTCAGCTTCGCCAGCTGCCACCGCACGCTGCGGGTCGCGCTCGTGATGGTGTTCGGGCAACTTGTGAGCCAGAGGGGTGCACGCAGTCCGGTGGTGGGGTCTTTGTGCGAAAGATATGCCAGTGCCGAGAACGGTGATCGAACACTTGAATCCCTGCTAATGTGTAGTGGGAGAGAAAATGTCTTCGGGAACACCATTTTTTGTGCTGCAGGCTCATTTTCACGGCTAGCGATGCTCGAAATGGCCGTCTTTTTCCTTACAATTAGACAGGCAATGAGCACACTCAGCATACAACAACCTCCGTCCCTCCTTGTGTACTAGAGACTCAGTCACCAGTCTACACTCAGCAGGCTGACGGCGCTCGTTTGCGCACTCAAATGCAGTACCCGGCACGAAATGGTGAAGTGGCAGCTCAGAAGATCTAAGAAGTACATTTTGACTTCACAGGCTGAGACTCTGCATTGTACTGCACATGTCTGCCAAATTTGGGACCTTACTACATGCCGACGGGAACGATATCGACGTTCGAAAACGATGTGTCGCATCAAGCGCGCGCGCCCGGACGCGTGCTCATCCGAACGTTCGCTGTATTGTGCTCAATATCGCTCTAAATCATCTGAAATTTGGCGCAGACGTTCCAACAAAGTCCCTATCCATGCTTATTGCCTTACTTTTCCTTAGCCAATTCTCGCACTCGCGATAATCGGCGGTTTGTGTGGAGAATCTGACCGAGGCGCGACGCTTATGTAAGCAGACTGGACATCAAGCAAAAGCCTCGAAATTGGGCACTGCGGAAGTTTGCTAAGACAAACCAATGGTTCATAACATTAGGGCATCGTATGAATTATCCATAGACGAAAAATCTAACGTTGCGCGGCACATCTCGCCTGCATACAGCACTTTTTCGAACGGGTGCCGCACAGTGCTGCACCCGACACAGAGCGTCGCTTACTAATACCATATTCGGATGGACGGGCGTGCGAACAAAGATTTTTAGAGTGACCAGGGTCCGACGTAAGATGGCACAGCCCTATGCAAATCAATACCATATACGGAAGCCACTGTGGCTGAAAATCGAGCAGGCCGCTCTCGGATTCCATACCTGCTGCAAAACCCCAGTCGAGCGCAGCGAGACGGAGGGTTTTGCGAGGGCTAGCTAAGGCCAATAAGAAGCGAGGCAAACTGCGCGGTCCGCACTAAGCCGACGCTCCGCGGGAGGAGGAAAGAGCGGGACGCGCAGGGAGAGAGTTCCCACGCTCCTCCACTCCTCCTCCTGCCTCGTGTCGCGGTGCTGCACCCGACTTTTTTCATTTCTCGTTTTTACATACACACGATTACTTCGATCAACCTCGCAATACATTCAGAATGCCGGAAGGAACCACCATCGAGACCGACGGTCAAAATCCGCAGGACAGATCTTCCAGATCTCCATCCAGATCACCGTCGCGACAGTCGCGTCCGACAACGCCGGCAAACAGCAACCGGCAGTCGCTCGCACCAACTAATCCCAATCCGACAGCAACTAGCACGCTCTCAGGAGCTTCCATACCCGGTGGAGCCGGATCTTCCTCTTCGACGCCACTCACGCAACTTTTTAGTAATCTTCCCACCGACCAACAGAGTCTTGTCAATCTTTTAGCCGCTCACATGGCCGCCGAGCGACTGGCTATGCTAGCTACTTCTGGTACTCTGGGATCTTCCTCCGCAGGGTCACAAGTTCCTACCATCACGGCGGCTACTCCCGCGCCGGCACTCAGGATCTTCAAGGAATCGAACGAGACTTCCATGACGACCATCGAGCGCCCGATCTCGATCCCTCAAGAGATTGGCACTCTCTTTCAAGAGGGAATGTATCTCCCGATCCATTTGTTTACTCGCGCTAATCTTCTCTTTATCACCGAAAATCGAAGCACAATGATGAAGAAGCACCGGCTCGGCAATGGGAATGCCCAGCTTCTGGATATCGGGCATCCTGCTCTAGGCAAGGAGACCGACTTGACCCTGGTTTACTGGATGGAAGCCTGGGCCAACTATCTGATTTTTCTGGAATCTCGCGCGGACGCCTCGGTTCAAGCACGCTGGCGCCATCACCACCAGACCTTATGCGCCAAAGGCGAACGCGCACACGCTTTTCCGGCCATACTCGCCTTCGATATGGCGGAAAGACGCGCATACAATGAGCAACAATTCACGTTTGACGACACTCAGTGGAATCTACGCTTTCTAACTGAGATGGCGACGTATCGCGATTTCGAATTTAACCGGCGTTTACAGGAAGTCTCGAGACGCGACGCCGGTCACCTCGCGCGCGACCGAGCTCCTTCGTCTTCCAACTCGGCATCTCGATTCGCGCCCTACGGTCGCGAACGTCCTCAGCCCTTTTCATCAGGCAAGCCTCGTTCCTCGGCCACGGGGTCCTGCCTCATCTGCGGCCGGGCGGGACACCACGCTCGGGACTGCAATCAGAAGACCACCGCCGCCCATCGTCCCGTTGTTGCCCGATTTGAGAAGAACCTCCCACACGTCCTCGTCGGTCTCAGGGACGACAAATTGCAATTCTGCGTCGGGTTCAATGTGGGCGGTCCCGACAGGTGCCGCCCCGGCACTCACGGCACCAACGTCAAGCACGCATGTTCCATCTGCGGCGACTGCTAAGGACCGGCGTCCTATAGTGACCGGGAAATGGCTCAGGCTACACACTAACAAGAGTGCTGACCTGCTCAGGAGGCGAACAACGACTAAGAGAGTTGAGAGCGACTGAGAGAGGGGAAGCACACAGTGAGGGGCTCAAGGGAGTACTGGCAACTGACAGGACAAGTCCTATAGAGTATGCAAAGTGGTTAAGCTGAGTCGCCAGGACTCAGCTCTGTGGTATATATACATGAGAGATGCGCAGCCGCAGCCGTATCTAAGGAGATGGTAGTAACTACGCAGGACTGCGCAAGGCTGCGCCGATAGCGGTGAAACAAAGATAAAACGGATAGGTAGGGTAACACTGCCACGATCATGATGGAAACAGAAGTGGGATCGAGGCAGCGCGATAGAGTCCATGTATGCATGTAGATATGATGATAAATAAAGTAAGGGGAACACGGCCAGAGACATGGCGAATGAGCCATGGTGGGGATGTCGAATGGAGTGATGTTAAGAACAAGGAAAATAAAACGTACGGTTCTTAGCACCACCCCCTCTTTATGACATGTCGACCCGACATGTCCTTATGCACCCCTTCTTGGCAGACCCCAGCTTGGATGGGGAAACACCTCCTCGTCATCTTCCCAGCGGGCCCTGTAGCGGTGCACCTCCTCCAAGGAAGGGCGCGGCGGGTCGCTCCACTCCACCTCCCACAGCTTGTCGGACCAGTACATCCGACGCTCCTTCAGCTTGTCGATGGCCGCCTCAGTGTCGCGGAGGCGGCCGCGGAGGAACTCCCGGTACTCCCGGAAGGCGTTGGCGGTGGGGTCGAGGCGTTGATCGACCGAGTCGACCTTGTCCCACGCCTCGTGGTGGGTGTCCCAGCCGATGGCATCACCGGCCCACGTGTTGTCTGCCCTTCTGGACGAGGCGGGCGGAGGTCCGTTCGAGCGGCGGGCCGTCTGACCCTTGAAGCGGCGTCGCCCTTGGCAGTCCTTCTTCACGTGCCCCGGACGGTGGCACTTCCAACAGAAGGGCTTCTTGGCGCGTCGGGTAGGGGCGGGAGCGGGGATGTTGGAAGCGGTCTCGAGGGTGGCAGGTTCCGGGACCGGAACTGGGGAGGGATCTCTGGCGACGGTGGTGACGGTGGTGACGAGGATAGGCTCGAGGCCCCTCCACCGTTCCTCCGTGCTCCATTCTGAGTCGCCCCAGGAAAGGGACGTGGACTCGGCGGCCTCATCCGTAGTGGGTGAGAACGCCTGGGGACTGGCAGGAGCGGCGGGTTCAGGGGAGGAAAGCGAGATGAGGTCGGGGAGGGAGTCCGTGGAGGCGGCGGTGGTGGACGAGTGAAGACTGGGGGCGGAGCGAGGGGCAAGGCCAGCGGCGGAGAGGATGTTGTTGATGTGGGCAGACATTTTTTAGAGTAAAGGAGGAAGACGAGGGCAAGGGTGAAAAGGTTGATAAGGAAGTTGAGAGCGAGGAGTGTAGCAGTAGCAGGATCCAGTTTGGAATGCTGATCTGGAAAGGATTGAGGTGTGGTCTTTTATAGACTTGCCGTGGCTGGTTCTCGCAGGGATCGCTGAAATATTCCAGGGTCAATTCCTAAGCTTCTGATCGGCCTTGGAGCCCCTGGGTGTTTCCGATGGTACTCGGCAATCTTTTCCTTGGCATGGCGGACATTGCTTGCCGGTTCCCAAGTCATATCGGCATCGGGAAATCCCTTCCATTTGATGAGGTATTGTAGCCGTCGGTTTTTTCCGAAGACTCGGGATTTGACAACGCTCTCCACCTCCCACTCTTGTTCTCCGTCTATAACTTCCGGTGGTGGCGGAGTATAGTTGGGGCCATGCTCAGGGGTTTCTTGGTATGGCGTGAGAAGTCCTGCGTGGAATACGGGGTGGATTTTCCAAGTTCTTGGGAGCTTTAGTCTGTAATTGACTGGTCCTATGGCTTGGATTACTTCGAAGGGTCCTTGCCGTCTGAGTCCAAACTTGGCTTTAGGATATTGGAGTTTGAGATTTTTCCCATCTAACCAGACTTTGCTCCCTATCCTGAACATGGGCTCTGCCTTCCCGTACTTGTCCTCCTGTCTTCGCATATCCTCTTTAGCGATAGTCTGACTCGCCTTGGCTTCTTCTCGGGTCTTTTGCATGGTTATCAGCCGTTGTTCAGCTGTGGGAACAGCGGCATTCATGTGGATCCTGGGTTGGAAGCGAGGCTGGAATCCGTGGAGTAATTCGAACGGTGATTTCCGGGTAGCCGAATGAACTTTGATGTTGTGTGCGAACTCGGCAAAAGGAAGAAGGTCTACCCAGTTGTCCATGTGGGAATTACAGAAGGCTCGGAGATATTGCTCGATTTCTTGATTGACGCGCTCTGTGCTTCCATCCGTTTGAGGGTGATAAGCAGTGCTGAGTGCCGATCGAATTCCCAATCCTTTGTAAATGCTTTGGAGGACTTTGGATGCAAACTGTGGTCCTCGGTCGGAGATCATTTTTTCCGGAAGTCCAAATCGTTTCCAAACATTGTCCATGAACAGTTTGGCGGTTCCGTCTGCGTCGATTTCTTTCCGGCAGGGTGATATGACAATGGCCTTGGAGAATTGGTCTACCACCACGTTGATGGAGTCGTACTGCTGGACTTCTGGTAGGTCTGTGACGAAGTCCGTGGTGGAGTATTCCCATGGCTGTGATGGCGCTTCTGTCGGTTGTACTGGAACATAAGTGGGGTGTGTGTCGTTTTTGGTGGATTGACAAATGGCACATCCCATTACGTAGTTTCTGACAAAATTAGTCATCCCTGGCCACCAGTAGTTGCGCTGGACCAATTCATAAGTCTTCCATCGTCCTGGATGTCCTGCAGCTAGTGAATCGTGGTGTAGTTTAATTTCGCGCGTAGCTCGAGGTTTTTTGGGATGTAGACTTTTCCTCTGTATAGGATTAGTCCATCTTCCAAATTCCATTCCTGTAACCCTTTTGCAATCGCTCTAGGTCCTGCGCTTAGGATTGTTTCCATTGCTGTAGTTACGACCTCGTCGTGCTCTGTGCATTCTCGGATGCGTTTTAGAAGGGTTTTGTCTCCTAAACTGGTCACGCTTCCTCTTCCTGTGGCTCGGATTTGGAAAAATTGCGGTTCCAATAAGACTCGATCAGAATTGTCGTTTTCCACCCCCTCTTTATGGTCTGGACGCCTGGACAGACCGTCGGACTTATTGGCCGAGCCTGGTTTGTGAATGATGGAGAAGTCGAATCTGGTGAGAAATAGGCTCCATCTGGCTTGTCGGCGGTTAAGTTTCCGTGCTGTGCGGAAATATTCCAGGTTTTTGTGATCTGTCCAGATTTCTACTGGATGGGGGTGTCCTTCAAGGTAATGACGCCAGGTTTCGAGGGCGCGGATTATGGCAAGAAGTTCCTTATCGTAGATGTCGTAGTTGCGTTCCGCATCGCTGAGGGATTTGCTGTAATATGCAATGGGGTGCCACTGGTTATCCGTGCTTTGTTGTGATAGTATCGCTCCTGTGGCAAAGTCCGATGCGTCGCACTCGACCCTGAATGGTTTGTCATAGTCTGGCATGGCAAGTACTGGGGACGTCGTGAATGCATGTTTTAGTGCACTAAAGGCGTCTGCTGCCCTTTGGGTCCATTGCCACATGTGGTTTTTCTTGGTCAATTCAAACAGTGGTTTGGCGATCTTGGAGTAGTCTTTGATAAATCGGCGGTAGAAATTTCCAAAGCCTAAGAACTTCTGTGTTTGCTTGACCGTTTGGGGTTCCGGCCACTGAATAACTCCGTCGACTTTAACAGGGTCCATGTGGAGCTGGTTGTGAGACACAATCAGGCCAAGATATTCGACTTCGGCCTTCTCGAAGGTGCACTTTTCCGGTTTGAGGAATAGGTCATTATCTCTAAGTCGTGTTAGGACTTGTCTAACAATTCCGCGGTGTTCTTCCAATGTTTCTGTGAAAACCAAAATGTCGTCCATATAGATGACGACTTTGCCCCCATCTATGAGGTCTTTGAACAGAGCATTCATCATTGCCTGGAAGGTTGCCGGGGAATTGGTGAGTCCGAAGAACATGACTGTGGGTTCGAATAATCCCCGATTACAGCGGAATGCCGCCTTATGTTCGTCACCTTCTTTGATGCGGACGTTATTGTATCCCCATCTAAGGTCGAACTTCGAGAAGATTTTGGCGCCTTTCAGTTTGTCGACCAGTTCTCCGATCAAGGGTAGGGGTACTCATTCCGGATTGTGCGCTTATTGAGCTCCCTGTAATCTTGGACCGGTCTCAATTTGCCATCCTTTTTAGATATGAAGAAGAATGGGGCTGCCCAGGGTGATTTGGATTCTCGAATGTAGCCTTTTCTCAGATTTTCGTCGATGAATTTGTCTAGTTCCTTAAGTTCATGGGGGGCCATTGGATAGGCTTTTGCAGAGTGGGGTTCCACATCAGGTTTAAGATCAATGGCATGGTCCCAGGGTCGCCTAATTGGTAGCCTTTCGGAGGCCTTTTCTTCAAACACGTCACGGAACTCCCTGTATTGTGCTGGGATCATCTGATCGAGGGTGCGAGTTTTTTGTTTGTTGGCAAAAGCTGCCGCAAGTTCCTGTGCATTCATGGCTGTGCGACGTATGCGGAAGACAACATCATCGGGGATTTGTGGATCAAGAATCTGATCATAGTCTTCATCTGTCGTCGTAACCCCGAGTGCTTCGGCGATCCATTCTTTCGGTATTTGCACTGCAGGTTCATCGAAATTTTCCGTGAAACAGGGTTTCAAAGATGGTGGCGTCCGTGCAGCGTTACGAATCCGTGTTCGTCGGATTTTTCTGGCTGGTATAAGACGGCCATGTCGTTGAGTCCTTGCTGCTGTAGTGACCCATGCAATCCTCTGCGAGTTCCCAACCTGCGCCTGCTGCAGATCTTCTCCGTTATATTCATGTTGCTGCGGTACTTCGTCCCTCCCCTCCTCTTTTTCCTGGTTGGGAGTTTGGTAGCTTCCCCAGCTATACTCCTTTTTCTCGTCCTCTTCGTTTATCCCCTCGCCGTATTGCGGTATCGCCGGTTGTTTTGAGTCACAATGCTCGCCGCAGGTCGACGCTTCCGATACCTTTTTCTGATATTGCGGGTCCCCGCGAGCGTGACCTTTTTCTTGGTAAGAGTTACATGTCTTCGGCGACTTCTTGCCTAATGACCGCTTTAGCTGCATCCCTTCGTTTGGAAGCGACAAGGGATGATTGGATTGCCACGGACGAGGTCCTATGGGCTCGCTATTGTGACTGGATTCACGGCTGGCGACTGGGGGTTCGGGATGGGGTCCGGTGTAAAGTGGCCTCCAGCGTGCCTCCCTTCTTTCAGGGGGTAGATTTGAGTCGCCTAGTGGCTGATGGGGACGATCCCTATCCTTTTCGGTCATATGGGCAATCCATCTGGCGTCAGTGGTACTCCCATACTGACTTGCTCGCAGAGTCTCGTGCTGGGGCAACAGTGGGTTCGGAGGATTTAGGCACTGAGTGATTTGGAGGACTTAGAGGATGATGAGGAGATTGATGAGCTGTGGGAGGATTCTGATGAGGAGGACGTAGTGGTTCTCCCACAGAAGAGATCAAGACGAGTGTCGGATGTTGGAGAGCGCGAGTGTGTATGTTTCCTGCTCGCTGGGGATTGCGTCTGTGGGTTGGGCGAGAGAGCAGGCGGGCCATCTTCTTAATTGTTTTCCAAATCTCTCGTTGAGCGAGCGGTAGTGTGTCGATGTTACTCACTTGGACGGGTCCATTGGTTAGGTTACATTTGTTCTGACATCGTTCCAATACAAGCTGGTCTTGTTCCCAGTTAATGCTGGGGTTGTGTTCTCTGAGCCAGTCCGTTCCAAGGACAATGTCATCCTGTCCTAGGTCTGTAATGTAAAACCGGGATCGCTCTTCATGAGCTGCTCCATTGGGCCCTTTGATCCTTATGCGCAATACGCAGTAATGGGTGATCTGTCCTAGGGCATTTTCTGAGTCATCCACGTTTTTGACGGGTATTGGTGTTTCCAGTGGGACCGTCCGAATTCCGTATTGTTTAACGATCCTCCAATTGATAAGGATTCCTGTGGCTCCGCTGTCCACCAGTCCTTTTACTGCGACGTTTTGGTGTTTCCCTAAGATGGTGATGACGATGCGAATAGATGGTGAACCATTGTATTTCAGAGATGAGATATATAAATTGGCCGGCCAATTTGGTAGGTAAATGTCCTTTGGAATATCATCTGGCATCGAAAGCACATCAAACTTGTTTGGGGAAGCGAGTTGCAAACCTTTCGTCCTCCATGACGTCGCGACATGAGGACGCTCTAAAAACCCTCCTCTTCTTCAGGCTCTTCTATACTGAGGGCAGCTTGTATGAGGTTACGGGCTTCTTCTTTCTCCGCATCGCTCATCGTCTGTAAGGCCCTGGCCATTGTATGGAGTGGACTGGGGTTCTGCTGCTGGGTCTCTGTGTTCCTAGTTCTGAAGGATCCTCCAGCGGTGGTGTTGGTGGAGGGTGTCTGCTTGTTCTGATTACGGCAGAACGTTGCAATGTGTCCTGCTCCTCCACATTTGTAACAGAGATTGTTAACACGACGGCGTTCGCGTTCTTCTGGGGACAAGCGAGGTCCTTGGAATCTGGGGCGGCGCTGGAAGGCGCCGACCAAGATTTTGGCAGAGTCTATGTCTGTGCGGCGGCGGGGGTCTTTGGAAAGTGTTTCCAACAACTGGTTAGGATAGAGGGCTTTCTCCCTTCCGCGGTTTTGCCCCTGATCAATCTGGGTTCCGCGTATATTCATCTCGAGCTTGGAGGCACGGTCCTGCCAGTCCTCCAAGGTCGAGGGGGGGTTCTCCGCTATGCTCAGTCGCTGTGATATCTCTCGGTTGAGGCCCTTCCTATACGCGCTGATGAGTCCCACCGGATTGAGGCCGGAGAGGTCGGCCAACGTGTTAAAAGCGGTGTTGTACTCGTCGATGCTTCCATTGCCCTGTCTAAGTCGCTGGATGTCCATAAGGGCTGACTCTGCGGCATGGAGCTCTCCGAATTTCTTCTTAAGGTCCTCCTCAAACTTTGCCCAGGTAAGGGTGAATCCCTCGGTCCCTTTGGCTGATTCTTCGAGCTTTTCATAGTACTGTGCCGCCCATGGTCCGGCCGTTCCACCTTGGATGTAGGTGAGGGCGAACCAGATCTTAGACTCATCGGTGGTGAAATGATCGGCCTTGATCCTGAAGTGGAGTTTACACTGGTTGATGAACTCTTTGAGTTTGCTTCTAACACCCGTGAAAGGCGTCGGTTTATTAATGTCAGCACCCTTAGCCATATCGTCGTCTTCGTCGCTGTCCTCGTTTTCGGCTGTGGGTTCTTTGGCTGGGGTGACGGGTTCCTGCTGGGTGGGTCGTCGTCTGATCCTTCTGGCTGGATTGATTCTGCGACTGGTTCCTGTTGAGAATTGGTTGGAAGCCGATGCTACCGGTTCCGTGGGAGTCGGAGGGGAACCAGTCCTCTTGAGGATCGATTGCTTGGGAACAGGTACCTGTGGTTGGGAGACGAACTCTCGCTGGGGAGGTAGGGAGATGGTGGGTTCGAGGGGGAAGATTCTCCAGTATCCTCTTCTTCCGAAAGTTGATCGGCCGGGGTTTCACTGCTCCTAGGATCGGTGCGGGTAAAGGTTGAATGGGGGTCGTAGAGAGTGACGGGTCTGGTGAGGGTGACCGGTTCTTCCTGGATTGAGGCGTCCCTAGTTGTTCCGTACTGGATATGGATGGTCCGGGTTTCGTTGTCAAATCGGTAGTAGATTTTGCAGATATCGTCGTAGAGGTAGACGGATGATGCAGTTCTGGGGAACGTCGGATTGGAGAGGAATGTACGTCCGGTTTGTTGGATTATCTGTTTGTGTTGTTCTCCTTCACTTAGGTAGGCTCTCCTGTAGTCTTCTGCTGGAGCGTTATTCTTGGTGGGGTTAACTTTCTTCCCTTTCCTCACGACTCTTATGAGTTTGCCGTTCTCGTCGTGGTATGCTAATTCCTTGTTGTAGTAAAGGAGGTCTGCTTCTTCGTCGTAGGTGTAGAGCCTCGGCCACGGCTTGGTTCTACAGATCCGGTATGGGGTTGCTTGTTCCTGCTCTAAGTAGTGACGATGTGTCCTTCCTTCGTCTGATAACTCGGTATCCGGTACTTTGAGGGGAAGATATAGGGGAATGAGGGGAGCAATGGTGATATTTGGTTGGAGGGTGGCTCCGGTGTGCGGAGTAGACCCTGGAGATCTTCACGGAAGATTCTTGGTGACGACGAATGGAATGGTGGCAGCCTGTCGTCAAGGCTGTGGACCGGTTGTGTAGGGTGAGCAGTAGGAGAGCTTAACCAAGTGCTAAGGACCGGCGTCCTATAGTGACCGGGCAATGGCTCAGGCTACACACTAACAAGAGTGCTGACCTGCTCAGGAGGCGAACAATGACTAAGAGAGTTGAGAGCGACTGAGAGAGGGGAAGCACACAGCGAGGGGCTCAAGGGAGCACTGGCAACTGACAGGACAAGTCCTATAGAGTATGCAAAGTGGTTAAGCTGAGTCGCCAGGACTCAGCTCTGTGGTATATATACATGAGAGATGCGCAGCCGCAGCCGTATCTAAGGAGACGGTAGTAACTGCGCAGGACTGCGCAAGGCTGCGCCGATAGCGGTGAAACAAAGATAAAACGGATAGGTAGGGTAACACTGCCACGATCATGATGGAAACAGAAGTGGGATCGAGGCAGCGCGATAGAGTCCATGTATGCATGTAGATATGATGATAAATAAAGTAAGGGGAACACGGCCAGAGACATGGCGAATGAGTCATGGTGGGGATGTCGAATGGAGTGATGTTAAGAACAAGGAAAATAAAACGTACGGTTCTTAGCAGCGACCACAGCCACCACGCAGGTGCCTGTTCTGTCTCTGCTTGACACTCCGCACGCTCGAATTTCTTGCACGCTCGCGCCTCCGACGGGCATAGAATCAGTTCCTCTTCGTACCTCTCGCGTTTCCAATCATTCTGAGTCTCTTCTCGATCGCATTGTTACTCCGTATAATCCCGAGGCCTTCGACTTCTTTCTGTCGCGATTCAATCTTCAAAACCAATATCCCCACCTCGTCCACAGCCTGCGCAATGGATTTTCTATTGGTGTCCCTGACTCAATTCTCGTTGATGCAATAATTCCCCCTTACCACCCGTCAGATGACGACATCTTCATCGACGAATACCTGGCAGACGAAGTGAAAGCGCTTCGCATGAGCGGCCCTTTCTCGCGCAGCGAGATGGAGAAAATATGTGGAGGCGTATTTGCAGCGTGTCCCGTTCATGTTGTCACAACGTTGGACGAGAACGGGCAGATAAAGAGGCGCATCGTACGCAACATATCACACAAGGGCGACGCGGGTTATGCCGCGAACAACCTTGTCGACTCCGACGACTTCCCCACTCGATGGGGTACAGCAGAGAAGATGGCAAATATCGTGAGTTTTTCACTCTGCGTCTCATTGGCTCATGTACTCTTTAGATTCATATTTCCTTTTTTCCTCTTTCGACACTTGCGCGCATGATCTTAAGGATCCTCTGCGTGTTTCTCCCTTCTCTCAGCTCGGGTGTGGATGTATGTGCGTGCGTACGGAGCCCATGGTTTTCATAAGGATCGGGGTGCCATGGCGGCCCTTGATTCCTTTGAGTGCGGATGTGCGCGTCGCGCACGGAGCTCTGTTTCTTCCGAGTGCGGATGCGTTGTCACACGCGGAGCTCGAGGGTTTCTGAGCGTGGATGTGCATGGCGCACGGAGCTCCTGAGGATCGGGCTCGTCGAGCGCCGTTGCCTTTGTCACTCGTGTCTCGATGAGACCGAGTAACGTGAACTTCCCTTGTGGTCGTTCAGGAGCGTGTTTGTTCCCTCGCTAAAGGCACATAGGATATCGTTTGACATGACTTATGGCTCGCGTTACCCACGGAGTGGTATTTCCCATGGGCGTGCGCTGACACGCACTTTCTCAGATCATGAGTGCGCCGGTCGGTGCGCAGGCGGCCACGCTCGATATTGAAAAAGCGTACCGCACGATCCCGATCAAACCTGAGGATAAGAAATTCATCGTGGTCGCGCACCGTGAAAGCTTCTGGCTTGATCACGATGCACCCTTTGGCCTCGCTACGGCGTCGGGTCTGCAGGGGGAGGTAGCAGACGCTACTCTGGACATCTGGACGGAGGTCGGTGTCGGGCCTTCGGAGAAATGGGTGGATGATGTCACAATCTTGCGTTTTTCCCATTTCCTCGCATCTGGATTCGTTTGGCAACTGGATTCACGAGTACGCGTATGACCGCGAGGGTGCGAAGTCGCTTATCGCGTCGCTCCAAATTCCGTGGCACCCTTCGAAGGGCCAAGAATTTGATGATGTTGTGTTATATGTCGGTTTTTCGTGGAACATTCCGGCGAAGACGGTTCAAATCGCTGACCAGAAGCTCGTTCGCCTCATTCAGAAGCTCGACACATTCATTGTCTCCTTCGAACACCGCCCAGTTCCCTTGAAGGAGGTTCAACGCATCAACGGCTCTCTGAACCACGCTGCGTTTGTTTATCCCCACGGACGTGCCTACCTCACCTCCCTCGCATCCTTCATCACCGAATTTGCACCCATGCCAACCACTCGCGCGCTTCAACGTTACGCCAAGTCATCTATGTGGTCCGACCTGCGTTGGTGGCTTCATGAACTTCGCCTGGGCCCTCGCGTTCGTTCGTTGGCGCCGCCTGGCCCTCGCTCCTCGCTCGACATTTGGGTCGACGCGTCGACCGACTGGGGCGTTGGGGTCGTTATCGACTCGCGTTATGCTGGTTGGCGATGGCTTCCGGGCTGGAACACATCTCCTAGTGGCAATATCGGGTGGGGCGAGGCTATCGCCATGGAGCTTGCTGTTCTTCAAGTTGAACGAGCGGGTGTTCGCCACGCATCTATCCTTGTTCATAGCGACAATCAAGGCGTTATTGGCGCATTCCAGCGCGGTCGCAGCCGGAATTGGTTGGTAAACCAATGCATCCGCCGCACCGTTCTTTTGTGCACAGAGTTGAATATCTCAATTGTCTTCGTATACGTCGAGTCGGCAGCGAACTTGGCGGACCCTGTCTCGCGTGGAGAACAGGTCCCCTCTTTCGTGTCGCTCGCAGACGTTGCACCTCTGCCAGAGGCTCTCCGCACGTTCCTTGTCCATGTCTAGTGCGTTACTGGCTGTCTTGACGTTGTCGGTATCCGTTACTGAATGATGATCATGGCAGGTTCTCGTTCTACGATGGCGTCTGCTATTGCGGACGCGGTCGCCGATGTGGTGATATCTGCAGAAAGTCGCTCGGGCGGCGTTCTCATATCGCTTCCGCGCACATCGGGCGATCGAATGATTCGGGCTAGGAAGCCCAAGGCTGGCAATTCATATACTCCCTCCGTTTTTCGCCCACACGTTCCCGCCCGGGATTGTATTCTTCTCTGGACTTCCCCTCATGGACTTTTACACAGTAGCGAAGCGCGGTCGCTCCTTTCATCACTCGCGTTCGATCGTCTTCAATTCGTCAAGCTATCTTCCGTCGAACCAGCTACTCGCGCCGTGTATGGCGCCGGACTTCTTCGATTCACTCAGTATTGCGACGCGTTTCAGATTTCAGAATCTCTTCGTGTTCCCGCGTCGGACACTCTTCTTGCGGGCTTCGTTGCAGCAGGCGCGGGCAAGGTCGGGTCGGCGCAACAGTGGATCAGTGGACTTGAACTATGGCACAAGATGCAAGGTGCTCCGTGGCTCGGTGGCACCGAACTCAAGGCAGCCTTGGCTGGAGTCAAAAAGCTAGCTCCCGGCTCATCTCGGCGCCCTCCTCGTCCCCCGGTCACGTATGCACACATGGAGGCGCTCCTCGCCGGACTCACTTTTTCAAATTCTTTAGATGCGGCCGTGTGGGCCACAGCGACTGTTGCCTTCTGGTCTTGTTGCCGGCTCGGCGAGTTACTTCCGGTTTCGGCGGCTGTTTATCATGTTTCTAGGGATGTTTCGCGCGGCTCTCCCCTTTCCTTTGGCAGGAGCCGCACTCGTGCACGGTACGCTACCCTACATATTCCATTCTCGAAGACTACGGGCGCCGCGGGCGCGGACGTTTCTATTACGGACATCGCGGGCCGCCTTTCTCCTTTGTTTGCGTTGGAATTCCACCTTCGCGTCAACACAGGATTACCTTCGACTGCTCCTTTGTTCGCTTTTATTCAGGACGATTCGTGGCTTCCATTAACGAAGGACCTTTTTCTGCAGCGGTGCAATGCAGTCTGGACGCAGGCGGGCATCGAGAGTATTTCTGGCGGTCACAGCTTCCGCATTGGAGGTGCGACAGAGTTGTTGTTGATGGGTGTTCCCCCAGAGGTTGTAGCGAAGCAAGGGAGATGGCTTTCTGACGCCTTTCTACTGTACTGGAGGAAGATCCAAGATATTCTTCCCTTCTTTATTTCTAAGTCTTTTTCGGGGAAAGATCCCAGTGTCTTACATTCTGTCATGGACAGCTTCGCACATAGTGTCAGTTCTTAATCAATGATTTTTATGTTCAGTGTTTGGAGCTTGCTCTGGTGTGGGGTGGCTCGGGGGTCGTGGGTCCTTAGACCCCGAGGGTTGGTGAGCTGCGCTCTGGGTGGGGCCTCGGTGCCTAAGACCTGGAGAAGGTGTACGGCATTTGCCGGGCTCTCCCTGCCTTGCAGGCAGCTCGAGTTTTCGGGACAGCAGCAGGTCGCGCCTTCGGCGCGCGTTCGTTGATGCGCGACGCGCTCATCACGTGGGTCACGTGCTCTCTTCACGTACCCCTCTGCTGCTCCCCAAAAAACTCCCCTCCCCACCTCACGAACTAGCAATCAGCATTGAGTCCATCTTAGGATCAATCGGATTTCTAGTTGTTCACACGGGTACTCTCTCCGCCTTTGCGAACGGAGTTCTTGGTCAATTAGCTAGCTGCTGCAAAACCCCAGTCGAGCGCAGCGAGACGGAGGGTTTTGCGAGGGCTAGCTAAGGCCAATAAGAAGCGAGGCAAACTGCGCGGTCCGCACTAAGCCGACGCTCCGCGGGAGGAGGAAAGAGCGGGACGCGCAGGGAGAGAGTTCCCACGCTCCTCCACTCCTCCTCCTGCCTCGTGTCGCGGTGCTGCACCCGACTTTTTTCACCCACCCACCTCCCTAAACACTAGCGCTTGCGCGCAGGGGGGGCCTCGGTGCCTAAGACCTGGAGAAGGTGTACGGCATTTGCCGGGCTCTCCCTGCCTTGCAGGCAGCTCGAGTTTTCGGGACAGCAGCAGGTCGCGCCTTCGGCGCGCGTTCGTTGATGCGCGACGCGCTCATCACGTGGGTCACGTGCTCTCTTCACGTACCCCTCTGCTGCTCCCCAAAAAACTCCCCTCCCCACCTCACGAACTAGCAATCAGCATTGAGTCCATCTTAGGATCAATCGGATTTCTAGTTGTTCACACGGGTACTCTCTCCGCCTTTGCGAACGGAGTTCTTGGTCAATTAGCTAGCCCAGTATTCAAGCAGTGCGCGAGAAGAATAGTTGCGTGTTGCCGCTTTCAAAACGATCGACGAACTTGTCCACAATCTTAATGCTTATGAGATAGGTGGCTGTCAGAATTCAAATCAACGACTATTGAGAGACTGTACCAACCGTCTTCCGAGGATGAGAGTCGGAAGTGAGAGACGCGTTGGCGCTCGTTGGCGGGGCGCCGGAACAGACAGGCGCCTAAATAACGGAACACCGCCATCGAGTGAACTACTGGCGCAGAAAGTCCAAGGCGACAACGACAGAAAGAATTTGAACAACGTGCAAATGCATTCCTTCCCATCTAATAGTAAAAAACCCAAACACACAGCACTGATATCCTTTACACAAACCAAGAAACGAACATGCTACATAGACGAGACATTATGATATCGATGTGCGAAGCGGGGACAGAATGGCAGATCGGAGAGCGAGCAGACACAACTTAGGGTAACAGTAACATTACGAGTACATTATAGCAGACAGAAAACGACGGAGATCCGCAATGAGATATACCAAACACAGACGAGACAGAATGGCGTGTGTGCAAGCAAAAGGGTATGTTTTCTGGATATGCAGCGACTCAGCCCAGGGGGACCTGGGCCATCTGGAAATTGTACGCATTCGCGATGCCGTTGTTCAGGCCCGCGCCGAAGTAGTTCGGATCCGCGGCGCTTCCACTCGACACCTGGTCCGCCGGCCACGTGAACCTGCACCAAAAACACCATCAGCACGAAGATTCGGACACGCACAGACGCAGCGCACGCACCCAGGCATCATCATGTTCGACCACCACTCCGGGTTCCGGATGACCTGCATCGCTGCGAGCACATCGCCCTCGCTCCCGCTCGCCATCCCCGCGAAATCGAAGTCCATCGCGCCGCCGCCGCCGCCGACCTCGAGCGGGCCCGTGCCCGCGGAGTACGTCGCCTCCGCCTCGTAGACGGGCTCCTGCGCCGCAGTGGGCGCCATCCCGAAGCCCGTGCCCATGCCCGCGTCGGGCACGCCGTGGATCTGGATCTCGAGCGACGAAGACGAGTTGGCGGACGGCGCGCGGTGGATCGGGTTCTGCCCTTGCGCACCGTTCCCGCCCTGCCCCTGTCCCTGGTGCGTCTGCGCGGGCGGCGGCTGCGTGTGGAGACGGCCGCTCGTCGCGCCGTCGCGTCTGTGCTTGGCGAGCAGTCCTGCGAGGAAGCGCGAGTACAGCTTGGGCGTGTGGCGCTCGTCGATGGCGATCTGCGGAGAGCTGAGGACTTGAATAAGGCGGCCGATGAGCTCGAAAATTTCGGCCTCTTGGCCGGCAGGGAGGAGCTGCGCGAACTCAGGGCGACACAGCTGCGGGCGCCAAGATGTTAAGCTGTGGGAGCAGGAAAGGCGCGCGAGACCCACCTTGAGCATGAACGCAGATGCGAAGGATGCGAAGACGAAATGGCCGTCTGGAGAGCAGCGCATATAGCCTGTGGGCGCTAGGGAGTCCACCAGCGTCTGCACGACTGTCTTAGCCGCCTCCAGCGACTGTTCTGCATCAGCGAACCATTCAGTTGAAACACAACGTAAATGAATCACCTTGTCGATGTAGAGCGCATCTTCAGACCCCAGGCCGCGCTGGAACGCCTGCTGGAAGCCAAACGAGTACATGACCAGCCTCGAATAGTTAACCAGGCTGCGCCGGTGTCAGCACGGCGCGTCGTCGGAGGAATAAAGAGATGAATCAAACGTACAACGGAAGCAGCTTGCAGCGGAACTGGCATGCCGGGTCTGCGATATCAGTGTAAATGATGAGAAACCGCGCGCATTCTCGAGTGAAGATAGCACCCACCATTCTGATCCGAGTCCTGAGCGAAGCGCTCGGCCCACTCTTCGTGGTACCGCGTCAAGTCGCGATCATGCCGCGTCGTCACATCGCGGAAGTCGATGTGCTGCACGGGCGTGAATAGGCTGCACTGCAGATGCGACGCTCGCACGTACCTTGTTCAGCCCCGTGGGCGAGGTCGGGTCAGAGAAGACTTCGTCGTGGAACTTGGCGACGATGCGCAGAAGCGAGTTGTACGCATTGAGGTGGATGTCGTACTCGTGATTGTACTTCGACTTCTTGTACCAATCCGTCGAATTGCGTATGATGCTATACGCCCTTGTCAATCCCAACACACGTAGAACAAAGCAAAAGTACGCACTAATCCTCCTTGATCGTCGTCGGCTTCCCAAACTGTGTCGCGACGCTGCGGTCGAGGTTATAGCAGACCATCCACATCCTTGCGCGGTTCAGCATCTCGCGCTCCTGCGCCTCGTTCTGCGGGCGGCGCGTCGGCAGCTGGTGCAGGTTGAGGTCCGTCGCGATGCGGATCGCAAGGCCCGTGTACAGCCACGAGCGGTCCTCCTCCCAGCGCCGCGCCGGCACCGCGTAGATGCTCATCAGGATGTACGCCTGGCACAGCTCGACGCTCTTCCACCCGTCGATCAGCGCGTTCGCTGCCGCGCTCTTCGCGAAGTGCATTGCGATTGGGTAGACCTCGCTCTTGTCCGAGTACCGCAGCGCCGTCGCGCACACTGCTGCCTGTCAGCCAAGGTGAGGAAGGAAGAAGGGGGAGCGGACGCACCGACGGTGAAGAGGAACGGGCAGCGCGAGAAGGTCGTCGCGGGAGTGTGCAGAGCGGGGTCAAGCACGCCAATGAACGGCTACGAGCCGTTAGCATGCATACATCAACGCAACGAACAGACGTACGTTCACTTTAGTATAGAAGCTGGAAACAAAGTCAGCATTGCCGCGCAGCGAACTGGCAGCCACTCACATCTCGAACAGCTTGTCGACGTCCTCCGGCGACACCAGCCCATGCACCAAGATATCCGGCGGGCTGCTCTTATCAATCAACATCGCCCGCAGCGCCAGATCCTGTGCCGGCCCGGGCAAGAAATACGTGTCATTCGCGACGCCCACATTGTCGTCATCGTCGTTCGGGTCCTCCGCACGTGCGAGATCCGCCAGCGCGTTCTTCCCCTTCTGCTTGCTGTTGCTGATCGACAGGTTCGCGAGCAGCCCCAGCGGGACAGCGGTGTCCGGCAGGCCCGGGTACGTCTCGCCCTCCGGATCGACGAGCGTGTGCGCGGAAGTGGGCGGCTCGTCAGACTCGTGCTCCGGCGCCGTCTCGCTCCCCCCGTCGCTCTCGTCGTCCGCGGGCGTCTCGCGCGGCAGCGTGAAACCCGCGCTCGCGCCCGCGGCTGGCGTGCGCCGCACGGACGACTGCATACGGTCCAGCCATGCGATCACGTTCTGCCGGTGGTTGTCGCTCGACGGCGTCGCCATCCGATACGCCGCGATGCTCAGCGGCGTCGCTAGGTACGGGTTATGCAGCTGTCACGACTGGTCAGCACACGAAGCTGCACGCGCACGCAGCGACGCACCTGCTTCAGCAGCGACTCGATGATCACATCTTTCTGCCGGATCTGCGCCAGCAGGTACTCGCGTTTGCTGGAGCACGACAGTGAGCACTCAGACCCATCGCAATCGGGAGAAGACGCGCGCGACATCGGGGCGAAGATCCATCGCACGCCGCGCAGCGCGCGTTTAAGTATCTGCGTCGAACGAGGGCACTCACTTTGGCGCGCTCCGGGGCTTGCGGCCCTCCACCACACAGTGGTGCCCGCCTGCCTTGCATCGCTTGCACACATTCTCATGCTTCGGGAAATCGCATTTCATCTGTGCCGGACCGCAGATCCTCACGTCAGTGGCGCGTCCCTGGAGGCGGGGAGCATGCTTCCTACCTTCAGTTTCTTGCAGTAAGTGCAGGCACCGGGACTGCGAACGGTGCGAAGAAGGTTCGACGCGCGGAATGGAAGGCGGTCCGTGCGTTCGGAGAGAGAAAAGGCCCGTCGTGCGATGAGGCGAGTTGGCGTTGACGTGCGTCCGGAGGTGGAAAAGGCCCGTAGTGCCGATCAGGCGACCAGGGTCGACCAAGGTCAGTGATGCGAGCAGCGACGCGAACGATATCCAGGAGGATAGGACATCACGCGGCGATCGTCGAATACGTCGATGGGTCCAAGAAGACGTCGAGCCCGTGTTCGATAGAGCGAAGCGTGACCGGCCGAGCGAATCGGGCGAATTGGAGTGACGTCGGAACACGTGCGGGGATCGTCGCCAGATGAGACGCAGAGAGGAATCGCACGAAGTGCAACGAACGATTAAATGAGCAATAAAGCAAGAACAGCTCGATCAGCTCTTGGTTCTTAGATAAATCGAAACGAAAGATCACTCACAGTCGTTGCGGCAGCCCGTCCATACGCCCCTGCGGCTGCTGCATGTCCTCCTCCTCGACCTCCCATTCGCTCTCCTCGCCCGCACCCGCGTCTTTGCGCGCGCGCTTGCGTCCTTTGGCAGTCCCGCTGGCCTTAGCAGGCTTCCCGCGCTTGGCACTGGCACGTGCGGTGCCCGTGCTCGCGGAGGTGGATAAGGCAGGCAGCTGGCGCTCGTCATTCCACGTGGGTGAGACGGAGTGCGCCGTCTGGCTATCGGGCGTGCCATGCGTGTAGCTCGTCGGCGTGAGGTGCTCGCTGCCCGCATACGACTGCTGCTGGTCATACTGCTCGTCGGCGCCAGCGCCCATGTAGAACAGCTGCGCGGCATTGTCGGGCGCGAGGTACTCGACGGAAGACGGCATCGGCTCGGCGGCTGTCTGCGTTTGGCGCGGCGCAGCGTACGAAGCGCCGGTCGCGTTCCGTGCCCCACGGGCGGGCGGCATGCCCGTCTGATGCACGAATCGGCTGGCCATCGGGCGGGCAGATGTGTTCGCGCCGCCGTTAGCGGGCGCGGCGAAGTACGTGCTGTAGGAACTACCGTCCTTGGGCGGCACTTGTTGGGCAGGTTGGGAAGGAACGAAATGGTACTGATTCGTGAGCGGCACTTGTGTCTGCATCGGACGCTGCATCTGAGCTGGCGCGGGCTGCTGCTGATCTTGGGGGTCAGGAAAGGCGGCGAAGGCAGGCACGAAGGATTGCTGCTGCTGCTGAGCTTGCGCCGTGTAATTGTGCTCCAGCCAGGTGTGGTAGTCTGTGGTCTGCTGGGGCGCGGCGTGCTCGGGATCGTAAAAGGTAGGCGTGGGGATCATCGTGGATCCCGCTGGCTGGGATGAGGGGGGCGTAGTCGACTGGGGAGGGGTAGGTCGATACGTGTGCGAGTTGAAGGAGGGTGGGAACAGCCAGGAGCTGTCAGCCGCCGATGCAGATGTGTGATGGTGTCCGTCCTGCGCGGGTAGAGGGGCGTCGGGGGAAGGAGGCCCGCTCGACTGCTTGGCTGTTTTAAACCGTCAGCAAAACAGGATGGTGGTGCCAGCCAAGAGACAGCAAAGAGGACAGCAAAGAGGACGGAGGCAAAGAAGATCTGCGTACCTGCGTATCGGCGTGTGTATTCGGGCTCTCGGCGGTGGGATTCACCTCCGGACGGCGAGGCCATGCTCCTGATATAACGCTGATGCGGGCCTCGAAATTGGGAAGGAAAGAGATGGATGGGGCGCTGCGAGAGAGCAGAGTTGCCGTCGGGGGGTGCTATCGCCGGTCAGTCCACACGGCAGGATGGAAACAGTTCTTATTACGCCCGTGCGCATGATCCTTGTCAGCCGCTCCGACACAATCTTCCCTCTATTTCTGCCTACAAATTCTTATTTCTCGGCCTGCACAGGTCGCTCGCCGTGCCCGCCGATGCGGTGCGCCTGCTTCAGTGTTTTCTGTGGGGACATCGATTTCCATCGCTCAATCGCCGTATATGGCATCACCTGCGCGTCTTTGCCTGTACACAGCTTACGACCACTTACGACACGGATTTCGCAGCTTTAATATACCTATCGATGTCTACATCTAACGGAAAGATCAAGTACACTGAGGGCATCACGAACGCGCGGACCTGCTGAGATACCACGCGAATTAGCAGGCGCTCAACTTAATTGACCCCCATGTCTAAACATATCACAGACCATATATATCGGCACGGAAGCTCGTCCAGAAGCCGACCATCCTGCAAAAGACCAACCTGTGCAGCCGCAATACAGCCCCTTCGCCTGCAGGCATGGTATCGAGTCACGCCAGGAATCGTACGTACCTCCGAGCAGTGCGCATGCTGTGCGCACGCCCACAGTGACGCAGAACGCAGGTGCCTTCCCCCGCGATGGAGATAACTCACTGTACATCCCCCACTGCACCGCCGCGCTGCTCGTTCCTCAGATCGGCGATCGCCCCTCCTGATCGAGCGTACCGACTCACCGACCCTCGCAGCGAAAGCTGACGGGCAGCGAAGCACCCGCTGTCCGCGATGACATCGTGTCACCGTCGACCTGCAACCTGATCCGCGACGACAGTCGAAGCAACCATCGTACTCGGCGGCGTGATAGCTGCATTAATCAACGTCAAACGTCGGCCTAGACCATCTCCCGACTGCGAACCCGCCTTCGCAACAATCGCACTGGCAGCTCGGACCAACGACGCAGCACGCACCGACCTGGCCTTCGTCGGCTCACAATACCCCCGTGCCCCCGGACCAAGAGCAATACACACGCGCCTCGACCCCCGCACGCCCCGCACAAGACCCTGCATTTCCCGACGGCCAGCGTCCACCTGCGTCATCCAGAGGGATACGGAGCCCCCCGACTTCGGCCGCCCGAACGACGAACACGAAAGCAGTGCGCGCCTGGCCCCGCACATGCAGCAGAAGACGCACGGGGTCGAGATCCCAGGTCAGCCGACGCCCACGATGCGCCCTCGCGCTTAATAGGCGTACGGCGGCACACCGCATCCAGGAGACGCGCGGGCGGGCGCGCATCGCAATACGGCGCGCTGGCATGGGGCGGGCGCTTAGATGCAGTATGTGGGCGCTTGTGTGGTAGAGCGGGTACGGGCGGCGCGCACAGCACAGCGGGGAAATAAGGATGATGTCACTGGATGGTTGCACTTGGCATGAAATGACGAAAGTGCAGAATCTACATACTTAGGTCGACACGCGAGGCCGTGGAGCTGTCGCAAGAGAGCTAAGGCGGAGGGACTGTGCATAGGCGAAGGCGACGGGGAAGGTGAGTGGCGGTGCGATAAGGAGAGCACGGGCTTGAGTCAAAGAGGCAGAAGCGGATTGGAGAGCGCAGTCTGGGATAGAAGAAATGCGCATACCACGCGTTATATAGACCATGTGCAGCCAGGAGACACAGCGCCGCTAGGCGGACGTGGTGCGGGTAGACTGTTGTATTCCGAGTATGTGTGTATCGGAATATGTGCGGTACTGCGAGCTGTACCGCCGTACGCGATGCCGCTGCTCAGAGACGCGAGATGAGATCGACTGGAAGCACCTACTTACAGTGGTGACACAAGTGTTAGTAGCATGTTAAACTGCGCGTGAGGAAGAATGGTTAGATGTCCTACCCGTTGGTGAGGAGATAACGTTAAATGGGTCTTATCGTATATTAAGCTGGGTTTCTCTCCGCCAACTCGCAGACCCAGGGTGCCGGCCTGGACCAACGGGATATGTGCGGGAAGAGCTGATGCGCGCGCATTGAAGCACGACCGGAGGACGGAGACTTGACCTGTACGTTTTGAAAGAGGTAGCAGGGGTTTGTCGGTGACGTGAATCTGAATCTCAAATTATCCGGTAGAGGGACGGAATAGATGAAAGAAGAGATAATAGCCCGGGAGTATGACCACAACCTAGTGGCGGTCGAGCTGGTCTCTCGAGTCAGGGATACTGTACCAGGACGGCATGCGCGAGGGTGCCGAGGGAGTATCCGCCGGAATACAGGCGGCGCTGCTCACTTAGATTTCCATCAGCAAAGGCGACGTATGTCGACTAGATTCTAGTCGATTGAGGGCGCGAATGGGAGTGACGAAAGGGGGTGTATTGGAAACGTAAACCTGGAAGACGAGCGTTCTGCATCCGAAAGAGCCATTGAACACAACTTGGCATCAATTTGCGACGTGGAAGAGGATATATAAAAGCCTTGTGCGTCCGCTCAGTGACGAATGAGGATGAATGTATACGGAAATAAAAGTACATAACACTCACTTGAAAGCCACACTCAAATCCTCAGGATATCGGATCCCCAAAACAACAGCTCTAAGAGCATCGTTGCTAGGCTATACGCAGGCATGGCTAGAAGATAATGCAAATCAGGCCGCCCGTCTGCCGGAAATGAAATGTTACGGACAGACAATTCGTACATATCGATGCTTAGGAGCTGGGATGAAAATTGAGGACATACATACCACTTCGCAGCTGAAACCTGAACGTTGAACGTTGAATGCTGAATCGAGATGACTGAACGCAGACAAAGCCGCGGAGGGTAAGCGCCCGCCCCGGTCCCGGGCCGCCTTTAGCGCTGGCGGCGTCTTCAACACTTGTCAATAAGTCGGAGGATCGCTCACGGAAAGTTTGAACTACTTCAAGTCCACGTATACCTCATCTGTTGATGAGACCATTGACTTTCTTCGTTACACCGTTCCGAAGAATATCGCGCGATCTTCCCGTTTTCATCGACAACAGTCCATCGCACGGGGTATCATATCTTTGTCTCGAGGCTCGGGTCATCGCAAGATCAACACGTCAAGTCGCCAGGGAGTGAAGGCAGTTTGAAGTTGTATCAAGTGCGTTGTGCTCCGAAACTTGGTTGCCTGTCTATGTTCACACAATATTAACAAAGGCTTCAGATTATCAACACGGCCTGGTCAACGACCCCTGTACGCAATTCTCCCGGTCTTCCAGATCTACTAGCCGAAAGTAGCCATTGCCCTTCCCGACAACTTCCCAGCCATTGCGTACGATGGCTACACAAACGATGCAGTGGTTCTCAACGAAGTAAGTCACCTTCTATGATCCTTATGTCGAATTTTTGATGCTGACTATCGCAGAGCGCATGACTACTGGCTGTCTGCCGTCAGATCGCGCATCACACATGTCCAAGAGTACTGTTCGCTTCGAGGCACGATGGATACCCCCGCCGAGCTCGTTCGGATGGTGGACATCGAGATTGCTGCCATGTCCTCCGCCGTCTTCTTTTTCCGAACCCGGCGCAATGCAATGCTCCCGGTTTCAACCCTGCCTCATGACATCCTTTCCCTCATCTTCTCGTTTCTTGCCACTGCGGAGCCAATCACTGGCTCTGGTGGCATGTATATCGAGGGTGAGACCAATCTTGGATGGATCAAACTGACCCACGTCTGTCGGTCTTGGCGTGACGCAGCTCTCCGGGATGCCCGGCTTTGGAGCGACAACGTTGTTTCTACCCTTGGCACACAATGGCTAAAGGAGATGGTGGCACGTTCGGGATCTGCACCTATCTCCCTCACTTTTGACGGATTAACCCCGAAGGATTGCGAGCTTCTCCGTAGCCGCATGCATAGTGTCCGTCATCTCAAGATCACAGACCCGGGTGCAGGATGGGGTGTTACGCCACCTGTTGTTTTTTCTGCAAGCTCGCTTTGCTCCCTGGAGGTGTCAACTGCTGTCCCCCTATATCATACTTGGGAAATGGAGCCTTTCCCCATACCAGATGGTCTATTCGCAGGTGCACCGCTTCTTCGTCGTCTCATTCTCCGCGGGTACGCAGTCCCAAGGTCGGCTCCCTTTTCCGTGAACCTTACACATCTGAAGGTGTACGGGTACGGGATCATAGGTCAGGACGAGACAGATCATTCGCATGGATCGCTGCTAGAAGCCCTCAAGAGCATGACAGCTTTGAAGACTCTCGTTCTTAATGGCTGCCTCCCTTCTCCACAATCGGTGATATCCCAAGCGTCCGACTCCGGTCACATACTTGTGATGCCGCACCTTGATAAGCTCGCTCTCGCTGGGAGTCCCCAGCGATGTGCT
Organism: Hericium coralloides; assembly: GCA_003675405.1. Classification (NCBI taxonomy): domain Eukaryota; kingdom Fungi; phylum Basidiomycota; class Agaricomycetes; order Russulales; family Hericiaceae; genus Hericium; species Hericium coralloides. The sequence goes on from QUOP01000093.1 coordinate 29,882, forward strand.
GCTATCATGCGAGCTCTCGCCGTCCCAGCCTCCGCTCGGCTTGATCTTGACCTCTCACACGACGTCCATAAGGCAAGTAGAGCGGTTGTGCTGCCTTGCGTGCGAGCCCATGCACAAGCCACATCCTCCTCTATTCCTCTGCGCACGCTATGGGTGAGAAATCTAGATGATCACCATGCATTGCTCCGCATTTGGAACCACGACCTGCTGGACCAGAGGGCTATCAATCATATTGAGAGGACTGCGGACCCGCAGATCAGCATTGGGCTCAGGGTGGGCTTGAGCTATAACGCAGAGGCATCCATTCTCTCGGACTTTACAAAGGCTCTTGCGACATCAGAGCTGCATGCTTTGCGCATCGACTCATGGTTTGCGGGGACTTCATCACAGATATGGAAGGACATGCTCGAAAATGCGACTCAACTACGCAGCGTCTGCATTTGCGGCCCATCCGCCACAGGCTTCTGTGAGGCAATCGCAACTGCAATGAGCAGCAACCTCAATGCTTTCCTGCCAAAATTGCAAGTCCTTGAGCTGCGGAATGTCCACTTCGGTTTTGGAAGGCTGGATTTCAACGACAGCCTCGGCGACCAGCTACCGCAGTGGATAAGTCAGCGGCAGAGTCAGCATCCTTTGTCGCAACTTGTGATCACTCAATGCCACATCGAAGAGGAATGCGTAGTCTCGTTGAAGGAGCTAGTGGAGGTGGATTGGGACGGGTGCTTCGGCGAGTATGACAGCGAATGGCTTTCGGAGCTCAGCAACGAAAGCGGGTCAGAAACTGACTGGACTGATGAAGATTCGGAACTGGGTCAACTCGTTCATGATGTCCTTGAAGGCCATCACGTCCCAGACGATTGACTATAGTTTGTCTATGTTTCGAGACTACGCTCGGTACCACAAGGATAGCTTCACGTTTAATAGTATCGATATGAGATTTGTCCTACCTTCGAAGCTTTGCATCATGCGTGCGAGGCTCATGCCGGGAAGCCGGAGAAAACGTTGTCTGCTTGTTTGCCTCGAACTCGACTGTGGCAATGACAGCGGAAGCTTCATCGCGCACGCTTTTCCCCACCTGCTGTGTCGCATTCGCGCCTTGACGGTTTCTGATCCTTCCAGCTCCTTCGATAGCCTTGCCGCCGGACTCGCGGACGCGAGCCTGTCGCATGTCGATAGGCGCTCGCTGCTCGCGCTTTGCAACTTGAACGCGCGTCGCGTCTCGCGCCTCCCATAAGTAGTGACGCCGTTCCTTGCCTCACTCACTCACTAATTGGCGGCGCTGCCCATATTTACCACCCACGGTATCGGCGACACGCCTAAGGAGTACCCAAGGTCGATACGCTTGATCTATCTGAAGGCCATCACAAACCTTCTCGATACTGGATCTTCCTCGACTCGTCAGGTTATTGGCAAGTGACAAGCCTCCGGGCCCAACGCCTCGCAAGTTCTTCGTGGTCATACAATAAGATACTGGAAACTAATTTCGAGATTTGCAGCGGATTCTGCTCTCGCGGTGTGAATTAAAATGAACAGTCAATTGCAAGTGGAAGGTGTATCTAGGTACGGATCCTACCTCTCTCTAATATTACGGTACCTCTGATGGCGCCGCTGATTGTATGCTCAGTGCTGCGGACCTTTGGGGGGGCTTCGTCCAATACCGGATTGCTCATTTCCAGAGAAGTTTCTATCGCGGTCAGCATGATAACATCTTGCAAGCGTGTCGGACGATAGACGAAGAACTAGCTGCCATGCGTCTGGCAATGTCCTCTCTGCTCGCGCATCGCAACACCCTCGCTCCAATTTCTAGTCTACCTTCTGAGATTCTCACTCGCATCTTTCATTTCCATGCGGCGGACCAGCCACCGTCAAGGCACTTTGGCGAGGCCAGCGAACTAGGCTGGATCCGATTGACTCACGTCTGCAGGCTCTGGCGCGAGATAGTCCTTCATGATCCCGCGATGTGGAATGACCTCACGACCAATCTTGGTCCATGCTGGCTAAAAGTTATGATAGAACGCGCCAAATCCATGCCATTGTCGTACAACCAGGCCAACTGTGACGAGGAAGGCGTAAATTTTCTTGCGCATGTTCTCCCTCATTTACTGTTTCGCATCCGCTCTATGTCGGTTTCCGACACCCCCAATGCTTTTTTCGATCTCTCACCGCTGTTAGAGTCTCCAGCACCGATACTTCATACCTTGGAATTGGTCGCTACGTACACCTACCGTCATCGCATCACCTTGTCCAAAAGGGCCTTCCAGGGCGAATCACCCATGCTTCGCCGGGTGCATCTCGACAATGTTTGTGTGTCATGGACCGCACCTTTCCTCCGTGGCCTCACATATCTCCACATGGAACAAGAAAAATTCCACGCTAGTCCTCAGACAGTTCACGAGGATGACTTCATCAATGCCTTGGAAGCTATTCCCGCCCTAGAAACCCTATATCTTGCAAGTGTTCTACCTACGAATCTTAGCGAAGTGAGCACTGGTGATCGTACTATCCGGCTATCTTGTCTCCAGACTTTGACCCTGATCGACGAAGGTCCTCGATGTCTGCACGTCTTCAAGCAACTTCATATCCCTCCTTCCTGCCGAGTCCACCTGGAATGTGTAGACTATGACAGCCCGCGTCTGGAGGCCGCCCTCCCTCTTTTGTGTCATCAAATTCCTGCCAGAGTGGACTCATTTCACACCTTGTCTGTCGTCTACACCGACGAACACACCATCGGTCTCAAGTTATGGAGGACGAGCAGTGTCTCCGCGGCGGAAGTCTTCCATTCTGCGCAAGATCCCGATCTGTTCATGAGTGTCTTCACATGTTGGTCGGAGGAAGGAGACGACGAGGACGACGAGGACGATATCCCAGCAGAACTTATGAAAATCATGTGCGCCGAGCTTCCACTCGATGACGTCCGTGTGGTCCGCGTAGCCACTCGCGAATGCGACAGGCTCGTGTCCGGCTGCATTGGGTGGCAGCGCCTTGCTCGTAATTGCCGAGAAATCGGTACCATCATCCTGGATCGTGACTTGGACGTCCGGGATCTTTGCAAAGCAATGCTCGAGGGGGAGGATGCCCAGGAAGGAGGACAGCAGACGGACTCATCGCAAAGCGAGGCCTTTCTTCCGCATCTCAAGGTGCTTGAGCTACACGCTATGGACCTCAGGCCCTGCAAGACTAGGAAAGGCACCAAGATTGAGACGGGTAAAGCGCTCGCGAATGCATTAGCTGTGCGCCGTACGCAAGGAAGAGCTATGTCGACTGTTAAGCTGGGGAAAGGGTGTATCGTCGATGCGGCGAGACTCAAGGCGCTCGGAAACCTTGTACAGGTCGAGTACGATCCAAGTTCTGTCCAACGAATACCCAACGCTCCAGCGGGGCGAGCCAAAGGATTCGTGTATACCAATCGCGAGATATGGGACCCCCAGTCGTCTAAATTGCTTTGACTCAGTGTTGGAAGCCTGATCAGCGCGAGTGTAAGGTGGCGATTGCAATTATGTACTTACTAGACGGTATCTGACTTTCATTATCAGTCCAACCAATGATCCAGCTCACGCTGCTGCGCGCAACATCGATGGCTGCATTTGTCTTCGTGCTCCGGGAGTCCACAGCATTCAGCGAGATTGCTCGCGATCGAGAAACGTTCTTTCGTTCATATGTTCACCGTGAACATCAAATCTGTTTTATGGGAAAATAATCATGGGCTGCACCTTCTTCCAGCTCCCGGCGATGTACGCATGGCAGCTTCCCCTCCACGATATCGAATCTTTTGCGAACCTGACACAGCATTGACATGATGGAGGGCTTGGCATCATATGCAGATAGAAAGATTAGGCTGTACAATTTGCAGGTAGCGGAATGTAAACGATCCGCACACTTGCTGTCGTTGTTGCACCCCAATATATCACCCCCGAACTTAACCCGAACTAAAGAAACATATTATATACATATCCATCGTCAACCTGATCCAGTCCGCATAAATAATTTTAGTGTCGCCCAAGCCTCCTGGCTTATATCGCGTTGCTGGCACAGGTAAACGGACTCCCGACGGTGCCAGCATTATAGCTGTCGATAATGGACTGTACAGAAACCTGGGCGGATGTTTGAGCATTATTATAATGTCATACTTGGAGGCAACGATAGATGCGACTTACATATGTCCCTGCAACCAAGATATAGGCGCCAAGGAGGATGAGTCCATAATTCAGGATCGTCTCTGCTGATCGTCTCCGGCCGTTCCATTTCTCTGGTCCGGGGTGCATCGTCAAGTATGCCATTCCCCAGAAGATGAATCTAATATATCCGATTAGTTCAGAGGAACCAGAGCCAGGACAGTAATAAATGCTTACCCGAACCAGCAGTCTACGCAACAACAATATACCTTCATCAGAGTAGAATGCGAACACAGGCGCAGACGGACGCACCGAACAACGAGCTCATCAAGCTCAGCATGTCAGAGAAGAAGGGGATGACCTCCGCGATGACGAACGCGAACACCCATGTCGTACCGACGATGAGCGCCCACACCGCCCAGCCGAGGATCGTGTTCGAGTGGCGATGAGGTGAATCTGCGAAGACGCGGAAGAATATGAAGCGCGATGTGACGGACTTGTGTGGTATGTCAGTGCCGTGAAGGACGGCAATTGCTGGGGAGACATACCGAGTACAGAGAGCCCAGAAAAATGATTGTGGGTATCGCAAATGAGAAGGCAACCTTCTTAAAAACGGGCTCCAGGGACCCGAACGCGGGTGAGATCATGTACTGATTGCCTGATGACGGTCGCATTTAGAAGGGCGAAAGTGAGGGATCCCAATAAATAAGTCTCACCGATGAAGTGGTACATGAGAGCACCGCAGAGGGTGAAGACAATAATTTCGCAGATCGTGACGGCCCAGAGAGCTGTCTCGATGTTAGGAAGTGCAGTCGAGCTTATCGACGTAAGATGCACCTTTCGGGAAGTCCTTAGGCTCCCGCATCTCGGCGATAAACTGTGAATGGCAAAATTAGCAGAAAATCATTCGCGGCAGATACTACGAACAGAGGGTATCGTGATTTGTCCGACAAGAGTATATGTGATGTTTAGGAAGGCCGACATTCCTGGATACAAAAATGATGTCAGCAACCCTTCTACCCGAAAATAGGTGCGAAACACGTACCAACGACATATGTAGTGCCTTTGACCGGGAAAGCCGTTACAATTGGCTCTTGCCCTACAATGTACCCGAAGGGATGGTCTTGCACTCCGGAGAAGACGATCGCCAGGAGCACGGCGATCCCCATCGTGACAGCACTGATCACCCCGAGACTGCTGAGCTGGCTGAGCGTCCGCGGCAGGCTCACGAAGAAGCAGATCATGGCGCTGATAGCACTGAACCCGACCGTGCATAGCGCAGAGTTGGAGAGCGTGTTGAGAAGCTCTGCGCCTACCAAACAATGCAATGCTGCGAAAAGTGTATCAGCTGGAATCATGAGATACTCACCGATAAGCTCACCTTGAATGAAAGTGTTATTCAAGATGAAGAAGGCTGCGGTGACATTGTAGGCAGCCTTCGAGCCGCCAAAGAGAATCTGGCCGATGTCGCACACGTCGCGTACTTCTGGGTGCTTAAGACAGAATCTCCAGAGGATGAGGGACGTGTATAAACAACTAGCGGCGACGGCGAGTGTCACGATGACACCGGGTACCAATCCCAAGACAGAGAACGACCTGGTCCATTTGTGAGATGTGCACTGGGAGATCGTTTCGCGTGTCAACGTACCATGGAAATGAAAGGATTGCGAGACAGACGTATTCGGAAAATAATAATGCTGCGGTCTTGAAATAGGACGCGTCAGTCAATGAATCCGAAAACGACACGTAGATCACGGCGTACCTTCTGCCACGAACACGTTCTAAACTTGATAGCATGGTCGTTCTCCTGCGAAATTTGTACCTTGATGATATCCCCCTCCGACGACGGCTCAGAGCTCGCCAAGCTCCGCGCATCATCCTGCTTCGACTTTGGGACCGCCTCGATCGGTCTACCCTCGCCATCACACGACTCTAGATCACTGCCCATTATCTACTCTAATCCCGTCTTCGCTGAACCTGCCGTCTTTGGGAAAAGAATGTAAAATGGTACAAAGCAACGACGAAGGGACACTGGGGAATCGGCTTATCGTAACGCTCGTGCAGGGTCGTCCCAGTTGCTCTTATATGTGTTCCATCTCTCCCAGATTATTTTACGGCGATCAGAACGTCACTGCAATAATATAACGCCAGAGCGCCGGGGCCCCGCAGCGACATGAGAATTTCAGAGGTTGGAGAAGACGCGACGAGCGAGCTGAATGACGACAGTGAGGCGCCCGCACCACGTACGGCGCTTACTCTCGCGTGCTGGTCGTCGCTTGTGTTCCACTGCGACCTCGCCGCGACATGTACGCTTGCGATGGGCGCATAACGTTCCTGCGGCGGCCCTGAATTGTTGACAGCATTGATTCTGCGACTTGGCCTGCCGGACTGACTTTTTCGAAAGCCGTAACGCGATCATGTTCCATGTGTCAGAAACTCTATAGCCTCCGCGACAGGAACATGCAAAGAGAGAGCAGTAGTATCATATCATAAAATATATCATTAAGATAAATAAGTGTACAGCTGCAATACAGAACGACACTAGCATTAGCGCTCCTTCTCATCCACCGTCGCAAGTCTCTGCTCAATCCCGCCTGTCCACGCCGCATCGTCAGCCGGATGCTGAACCGCCCCGAACATAGTCGGGCTCCGCGGCGTCACGTCGCGCTCGCCCCAGCTCTGCGCCACGATCTGCTCAACCTTGTTCAGCGCCGTCTTCCGCGCGGCATGCCGCTCCGCGGGCGACGTCGCACGCACGGGCGAGACAATGCTGCTGGCGCCCGAATCGTTCGCGTCGGTCGGGCTCGACGTCTCCACGTCCGGCCGCGGCTTCGTGAGACGGTGGCGGTAGGGCGAGTCCCGCTCCGACGCGGGGAAGGGCAGCGGCGGCGTATTGGGCGTGCGCGGCTTCCTTCGATCCTTATGCCGAGGCGACCCGGCCTGTCGCGTGGCAGAACCAGCTCTGGCCCGGCCGGTCTTGAGCGGGGCGGTCGTCGATATCGTCGGGCTGTAGAGCAGCTGCGAGTCGAGCGGGGGCGAGCGCACCTGCGGTGGACTGCGCGCGAGCACCGCAGAGTGGTCGCGCTCCACGCGCGCCGGCCCCGGCGCTGGCGCAGGCGACCCCATGCGCGGCGTCTTCCTGTCCGCGGCGGCCTTGCGCGCCGGCACCGCCGTATACTTGTCCTCGCCCGCCACTGGGCGCGGCGACGCGGGGTGCGTCGACGCAGGCGACCACGCCTTCGTCCACGCAAGCCACGACTCGCTCGCCTCGCGGTCGATGGCGTCCTGCAGATCGTCCGGGCTGCGCCATGACCCCGCACGGCTGGCAGCATTGGGATCCTCCTCGACGATGCGGAACCCGCCGCCCGTGACCGAGCTCCTGGGCGAAGTTGGGCGAACTGCAGTGTACGCGTCCGCGCTGCCCCTGCGCACGGGGCTTGGCGAGCGCACGAGCAGCCGCTCGAGGATCCCGCGCCGGATGTCAGACTGCCCGCGCGCATCGTATGGCACATCCTCATGCTCGCTGAAGCTGTAGATCGACGGCTGGTCGGGCGACATCACCTGCGCGCTTGGGCGGCTCGGGCGTGGAGATGTAGCCCGCTTGCCGGAGGGCGGAGCAAGCGCACCGTTGAACGTGGCCGCAGAGCCATTGCGCGCCAGGCCATTCCCCGCGCCAGGAGAGAGCTGCGTGCCCGAGTATGCGGAGGTCTGGCGCGAGTAGCCGCCGGGGCGCGAGCCCGCACTCGCGGCGTGCAAATCGACTTCCTGCATCCCGTTATCGTCGAAGGTCGCTGCGGGCATATATGGCGGGCCGGGCTCGAGCGAAGTCTCGCTCAGCGAGCGGGGCGGGCGGGCGGCACGGCGCCGGCGGTAGAGCCTCCAGCCGAGGATCGCGGCGAGCGCGCCGAGGGCGAGGCCGACGACGGCGAAGACGGGCGTGAGGTAGACGATGTTAAACTCGCGCGGGGACGAGCGGGAGGGGTTGGACGTGGCGGGGGGCAGCGCGGATATGCTGACGACGCTCGCGGTCGAGCTGTCCGTGGAACTGGAGGACGATGACGATGACGATGACGTTGGGTTCGTGCTCGTGCTCGAGTCGGTGGTGGTGCTGCTGGGCGTGGAACCACCTGTCGCCGTGATAGTCACGACCGGGAGGGTCTGCAAGGGCGACGGAGCAGCGAGCGAAGCCGTGACGCTCCAGGCGGGGTATGGCCACCAGTTAAAGCTGGTTGTCGGTACGGGTGCCAGTAGGAATGGGGAGTCGCGCCGCGCGCGCGACCCGTAGTTTATGTTCCAATGGCTGATGGGCGTTTCACGCTTCTCCACATAGACGCGCTTCCGACCTGTAGATGATGCGTCGTTAAGTACAGCGACATTGGCCGGAGAAGACCCGTCTTCGCGACGTCGATAATTTATGTCTGGATGGTGGATGAGTTGGTGATCGCTGGGTGGATCACGGGCTGCTAACGGGTGAGGGGAGCCCAAGCCCCCGGGGGGAGTCATTGCTGGAATGACGGCTGTAAAAGTGGGGGACAGAGGGGGAGACGCGGGATTCGACACCAAGGGCCGAGAGATCGGATACTGGTTTGTCAAAGTCAAGACCTGCCGCGATGAAGCTCGACCGGCGAATGATATGGGTGGATGGAGAATACGAAGAGGCAGTTACTCCAGACCGGGATGTATTACGCCAGAATGTCCTCGGTCGTACTTCGCATCGGATGTGGATCAGTACTGCGAAGCACGTTCGTATGAAGTGAAATACGTACGCAACGGGGGTAAAGGCCGGACCAGCTCGAGGCCAGATCCACTGGCAAATGAAGAAACCGTCCTTTGACGCGACACGGGCCGTTCAGAGGCAACCACACCACCTGATTCGACAACCTGGAAGGAGAACTGCGTCGCAACAGGAGGCGCAGAGGCAGGGCGGGGTGGAAGATGTACAGATGACCGTCGCCTGCGCGGGGGATGGGAAGTGAAAGTATTAATCGGGGGAGAAAGCAGGGAGTTATCGCGCGAGCGGACGGGGGAAGGGGTGCTTGAAGAGCCTTCGTCCGCCATTTCGAGTATGACCATAGGTGTCAGAGTGCGCGATGAGGCCCGCTGGCTGAAACTGAAGCCCAGGCCGCCAGTCGGCGGCGAGTAGAGAGGATTTGGAGCGTGCAAGACGGTGAGGTCTGACATGACGGTCTGAAGAAAAGAGTGTGAGGGTGGACTGTTCTACGAATTAGTATATCGCGCACCGTGTGTAGAGACGGAGACGAAGAGTCCTGACGAGTTTCAAATATCGTCGCGTTACAAGGCGGAGCGCTTAAGCTTCACAGCCAACGGGCTTCACGGCCCGAATCCAGAAAGACTGCTAGATTACGTAATAAAAGTCTGCGTCGTTATGTCGACTCGCAGGCTCGGGCACTGTGAGCCTTGAGGTAACGTTCAGACGGTTGGTCCGTGCTGAAGAGGCATGAGGAGCAGGTTGAAGGCAAAGGCTGCAACTCACGGCGCGTTTAATTTTTGGTCATGCGACATCGCTCTCCTCACGTGCCATATTCTTTTCCTTGAGCAAGTTCAAGTTGCGTTGAAGTTGCCTCAAGTCTCCTCTCCTGCTGTTCAAGCACGGTATCTATGACACGTCCTCGGAGAAAGTCTGAGTTGCTGTCAAAGTCCAGGCTGTCATCCTGGCGAAGAATGTGAGAAAGTGAACGATCCCGATAAGACTATTGGGTAAGGTACATAAGTAAAGTAACGTAAGGGAAATGGTAACTCACCTCGGTCGTGGAAGGGGGATAAAATGACTGAGGGAAGTAGACAAGAACGGGACAGTATATATACAAACTGGACTGGACTGGTGGGAAAATGCGTGACGACGAAAATGACAGCACGAGCAGTCAGACCAGGCAGAGAAAAACCGAAAGCAGACATCAGAGAACCAAAACGGGACAACAGATATTCACGTCTCACGGCGTAAACAACACGTACCCTCATGTGTTATTCCAACAAAGAAAGGTTGATCTTCGTACCCGCCATCCTGAACTCCCCGTCGCATTCGTGGGATGCACATTCAATATCGCCGCATCGCGGGCAAGCGTCTAGCAGGCGCAGAGAGTTAGGATCGCGGCAAGGTGCGACACGCTAATTTTCACGGAGAACAGATAAACACGGAATACACAGCTGAGGTATCTTACTGAATACTATGAGCTCCCAGACGGGAGTCCCAGTCTCGTAGAGTACGAAGCCAGAGCAGCTGCTAACGTAGCAGGTACTTACTTATCAGGCTGAGCCGATTATTGCCTAGACCACAGCAAACAACGTTAGGAGGTTCTTAACCTACAATTGCAATCAATGCTTACATTCTCGCCAACCGGGTCTTCAATGCCGAGTCAGAGCCATCGAGACGACGAGGGATCCCGCATCTCGCCATCAGTATACACAAATCCTTTGGCTTACCCCGCTGGAGCTTTGGGTATCTGTTGGACGGAAATCGGACCATATTCGATGTGTACAACGTCCCTGAGCGCCTTGAGTCGCGTCGCATCGATGATGCACCCTTTTCCCAGCCTGACTGTTGAGACAGCTCTTCCCCTTGCCCGGCGCACAGCCAATGCGTTCGCAAGCGCTTTACCCGTCTCAATCTTGGTTCCTTTCCGGGTCTTGAGCGGTCTAAGATCCATGGCGTCTAGCTCGAGCACTTTGAGATTCGGAAGAAAGGCCACGTTTTGCGCTGCGTCTGTATGCTGTCCTCTTTTCTGGGCAGATTCATCCTCGAGCATTGCTTCGCAGAGATCCCGGACGTCCGAGCCACGATCCAGAATGATGGTGCTGATTTCTCGGCAATTACGAGCAAGACGCTGCCACCCAATGCAGCCAGATACGAGCCTGTCGCATTCGCGAGTGGCCACGCGGACCACACGGATGTCATCGAGTGGAAGCGCGTCGCACATGATTTCCATGGGTTCTGCTGGGATAAAATCCTCGTCGTCTCCTTCCTCCGACCAACATGTGAAGACACTCATGAACAGATCGGGATCTTGCGCAGAATGGAAGACTTCCGCCGCGGAGACACTGCTCGCCCGCCATAGCTTGAGACCGACGGTGTGTTCGTCAGTGTACACAACAGACAAGGTCTCGAATGAGTCCGCTCTGGCAGGAATTTGGCGACACAAAAGGGGAAGCACGGCCTCCAAACTCGGGTTGTTATGTTCTACACATTCCAGGTGGACTCGGCAGGAAGGAGGGATATCGAGTTGCTTGAAGACGCGCAGACATCGAGGACCTTCGTCGATCAGGGTCAGAGTCTGGAGACAAGGCAGCCGGATAGTACGATCGCCAGTGCTCGCTTCGCTAAGATTCGTAGGTAGAATACTCGCAAGGTATAGGGTCTCTAGGGCAGGCATGGCTTCGAGGGCACGGAAAAAGTCGTCCTCGCGAACGATTTGAGGGCTAGCATGGTATTTATCTTGTTCGATGTGGAGATACGTGAGGCCATGCAGGAAAGGGGCTGTCCATAACACGCAGACCTTGTCGAGATGTAACCGACGAAGCATGGGCGAGTCTCCCCGGAAGGCCCAGTTAGGCAAAATGACGCGACGACTGTAGTTGTCCACAGCCATCACTGTCAGTTCCAAGGTCTGAAGCATTGGCGCTGGAGTCCTTAATGATGTTGCAAGCCCGGCAAAGGCATCGGGGGTGTCAGAAACTGAAAAGGAGTGGATGCGGAACAGTAGGTCGAGGATAACCTGCGTGAAAAACCTCATGCTGTCCTGGTCACGATTGATTTGGCTGTACGACAATGGCATGGAACTGGCGCGTTCTACCATAAGTTCTGGCCAGCGTAGACCAAGGTTCGTCGTGAGATCGCTCCACATTGCGGGATTATCGAGAACTAGTCCGCGCCAGAGCCTGCAGACATGCGTCACTCGGATCCAGCCTAGTTCGCTGACCTGATCAACATGTCTCGACGGTGGCTGGTCTGCCGCATGGAACTGAAAAATACGGGTGAGAATCTCGGGGGGTAGGATAGAAATCGGAGTAAGGGTGTTGCGATGCGCGAGCAGAGAGGACATCGCCAGACGCATGGCAGCCAGTTCTTCGTCTATCGTTTGGCATGCTTGCAAGAGGTTATCAGGTCGACCTCGATATAAAGTTCTCTGGAACTGAGCGACCCGATATTGGACGAAGTTCGACCAGAGGTCTGCAGCACTGAGCGTACAATCGGCGATGTCTATCAGAGCTAATATCGTAGAAGAGCTGACTGTCTGAGATCCGTACCTGGATACATGTTCTACTTGACTATTCATTCTGGACTTTTGTTGCAGCCGGGAAGTTCGCTGCAGACCTCGGAATGAGCCTAAGTACACTGGTATGTGAAATGTAAACTTGCGAAGGGCCAGGAGACTTGTTACTTGCCAATGCCCTGCCAAGGAGTGAGATCTAGTACCGAGAAAGTTTCTGGTTACTGGTAGCCTTCACACATCGATTCGGAATAAATGCGAAGCCCAGTTTTTTGTGACAACTTTTGGTTTGTTACGAGCAGCGAGTGGTAGGCCTGAACAGCGCAAGTGGGAGTCGGATGTACTGGACTAGTGACCGTCAACGTTCAGAACCTGAGCGCGTCAGTGAGCGCTTACTTAGAAGCGAGCCGTGAGGCTGCTTAGCGCTCAGCCCTAGATTGCTGTCTTCAAGCTTGATCATACAGTAGAACATGAGTTCTATCACGTTGACATGACAGCTATCATAGCAGACTTCGACGATGCGAACTCTAACAGGTAAGTACAATTAATTAGCCAGGTTCGCATGCAAGGGCCTTCGGACCCTGCGAGTTGACTCTCCATGGCCAATTGTTTTCGTTATCTTTCTGACGGTAGTACATGTACAGCCCGAGCCATCGATTCCAAAGGTCCGCGCATCGTTGATGCGGTGTCAGTTAGGTCCCTCACTGTCCCTCATGCTCGTCATTTACTGATGCTATAGCGTTCTACTTAAACGCTTGGGATGTGCGAGACAATACCAGGTCGTGTCGTCACCGTCACTGCAACTTCGCTCGGACGAAATACGGGACTTGGACCCATTTGATTTTTACCTTTTGTTTTGCAGATGCAATATTGGCTATAAATTCTGGATCTTCGAGGCATAGTCGATATACCTGAAATATCCCACCAATCTTGGTACATGTACGTCATGCACTCACAAATATCCACTGACTCGTTCTCACCGCCACTCGACCTTTAGTCTGTCGGAAGTCTCCTTTTACATCCCGAATACTTCACATGGGCGATCTTAATGCCTCTATGCGCAACTCACTCGCACAACGTTTCCCAGTGGAGCTTCTCAGGGAGATATTCTACTATTGCAGCAACACGGAATGCCGCTACGATCCAGCAGGTGTCTCCGATGTGGACTACATCAAGACAGCCGTAGAAACCACCGGGAGAGTGGGCGAGTTGCGCCGGGCATACCAGCGAGTCCCGCGCTGGGTCGTCATCCTCTTCGTCTGTCGTAGCTGGTACTGTGCCGCGATAGGCTATCCGGACCTCTGGACTAGGCTTGACTTCAGCAGCCTCTCGCTGACAAAAGCCCACCTACGGCACTCAAACTCGCGCCCGCTTGATGTAACAGCATTTCTCCCCTTCCGGTTTGAGAACCCAGATCTGGGAGCTCTCCAACTCATTATGACGCACTTCAAGCGCATACGGACACTGTTCCTCTTTGCAGCGATCCCTAACGACTTGACGGACATTCTGATGGGTCACGCCAAAGACTCCGCGGACGCGCTCGAAGAGCTCACGCTCCACTCAGATTTCCTCAAGAGTACAGAACATAACGACTATCTCGATGACAAGATACTGAAGCTCTACCGGGTGCTGAGGGGCCCGATGCCTCGCTTGCGGTCCGTGTACATCGCAGGCCAGCGCATTTTGCACACCGACGTCGACAGGATCCGACGGTCCTCTGTTGTGGGCCCGGCGCTGAGACACCTGAAGCTGAAGGACTGCCGCCAAGTTTTTGGCGGCTGGATTCTTCGGACGTTCCTGGAGGAATTGGAACCGCTGACAAACCTGAAGACCCTCGTTCTCAACAACGCGATCCCTGTAGACGACGAAGAACATTTAGGGTTTTCAGATCCGCCTCCGGAAAACGCGCCCACGCACGTCTTGCAGCTGCCACACTCACTTTCGAGTCTGGAGATCTCTGACGAGGTGGCTGTCATCGAACGCTTTCTGGAACACGTTTCCATCCCTCCTTGGACGAGCCTTCATCTAAACGCCTTGCTTCACGGAGATGTGTATTTCTGCCAGGACGAGCGGGACGAGCCCGATAAGCTCCGCAGCCTGTGCTCCAGAATAGCCTATCAGCCAGCCGTACTGACAGTTCACGAACTATGGCACATGGCGGGCTGGGGAGCTTACGTGCCTCATTCGCTGAACAAGGATGATCTTGGGCCCTGCCGCTTCAACGTACAGTTCTTTGTTCGGAAAGAGAGCATTGACCACGGCGGCGACGAAGGCGACGAGTACCCGGAAACTATCAACGATTACTTGGCAGATTCAGTCTGGGCTGGTGCAGTGACCCGCGGGCTGGATCTCAGACACACGCACTGCATCGTCTTCGACCATGGCTCTGATCTCAGCAATATCGACTTCGACAATGTCTTCGCGCCCGCGGTGAATGTCCATGAAATTAGCTTAAGCTCGCGCTCGCTGCAGCAAGTGCTGAACGTGGTCGGTGCGGTGTGCGGCAATGTCCAAGGAAACCAGAGAGTGGGCGCCGGTGGGCCCCCGCTCCCTACGCTCTGGCCAAGGTTGCGGTTCATCACTATCAAAGCTCGCCATCGGTACATCGTGGCGTCCTGGTCGCTTTTGCTTTCGGCCCTCGCAAATCGTCGTGGGTGGAATATTGGGATCCAAAGCATCCGGATTGTCGTGGACAAGGACCATCGTGGTCAATTTATTCAAGCCGAGTTGGTAGGGAAGGAACTCGCGAGGTTTGTTCCCCATGTTTCGGTTGTTGTTTCAGGCAATTAGGACGACGTGATTAACGGAGCAGCATATCCATACGGAGATACATACATAGACACCGTCAGAATTTCGTAATGAGTTGATGTCGTGAGAAAGAAAAAGTAATTGCTTGAATAAATGAGTACGCCGGCGCCTTAGACGCTGAGTTGCTGCCGTCGTAGCTGGCCGCGCGCTTATTCATTTACCTCCGCTCTGCTTCATCGACCATCCTTGTCGTCGCTACACCACATCACATATGACTTTCCCCTGTGATTCCTCTCTAGTTTGATATATTTCTGAGCAGATAAATCTCAAATTCAGTCTCAGGCAGGCAACATGATTGGTCGACGAGGCCTTACAAGAGAACATCAAACAGAACGTCCAACAGAAAGGAGGCTCTACAACATTTTTGTATGCTGGGGAGGATGGTTCCATATTGTGATCTAACGTCGAACGTCGAATGCTCGACGCCAAAGGTAGAAAGTAGTGAAAAAAGTTTGAGGGGTTTAACAACTTGTTGACAGAGAACCAGGATCAGGTCATGCCCAACGTAGAAATGCAGTTCCGGTCCCCGTAGTTATGGTACAGTTGGCAAGTTCATTCTCCGGTGTCAGCTCATACAACAGAAGCTCAAAATTTGATTCAAACGCCAGTCGTGTTCTCTCAAGCCCACGTTCTATGCCAGTTCTATGCTTACTCGATATCCTGCCTCAAGACGTAGCGGTACCGGACCTTATTGACATTGACTCCCTCGACGGCTTTCTTGACCTGATTCATCGGAATCTCCTCGATCCTGTCAGGATTAACAAATCAGCATTCGATCATGAGACGATGGCTGTCCATCTGACCAGGGCTTGATTCCCTTTTTCGCTGCCAGGTCAAGCATCGCTAGTGCTTCCTTCTTCGACCCGATGTGGGACCCGCCGAAGAAGCACCCAGTCATCGCGAAACTTCCCGCAGAGGCACCTGGAAGTTCGTGGTTCGGGAGGCCCACTGTAATGAACTTTCCATGCACGTCGAGCATGCTAGAATTAAACAGAGTAAGATACCGAGCACGATCGCTGAATCGCTGACAAAATGATGACTGACGATAGGTATCCTCCGACAGGATAATTCTCCGACTCGTCGCGTGTCGAGACGATCAAACTGAGCGACATCATGTACTTCTTCTGGAAGTCCTTCTCGCCCGTGTAGATGAAATGGTCTGCGCCCATCTTCTTGACGTCAGGCTCTTTGTCGGTCTGGTGAGAGAAGGCGAAAACCTCCGCCCCGAGGGCTTTGGCAAACATAATAGCGTAGTGGCCCTATAGCGAGGTGAGCATATTACTATATATTAATCTATGGACTACGTACCAGCCCACCGACGCCAATGACGCCGACTTTCTTGCCAGGACCTGCACCGTTGCGTACAAGAGGCGAATACACCGTCAAGCCTGCGCACATCATCGAGCACGCCTCAGCGGAGGAGATCGCGTCCGGAATCGGGAAGACAAATTGTTCGTTCACGATAATTCCGGTGGAGTAGCCACCCTGAGTGAACACTCCGTCGGGATAGTTCGCATTCTGTCACAAGGTAAGTTAGCAGGCCCAGCATCAAATTCTGGGCGCAAACGGGCGCATATATGAGGCGAAAGTACGTACATACGTGGCCACTTGCTTCGGACAGTAGTTCTCGTTGTTGCTCTTGCAGTATTTGCAGGAGTAGCACGACCCAACTTGGGCGCCGACTCCAACGCGGTCACCGACCTTGATGCCAGACTTTACCTGGTTGCCGACGCGGACAACCTTTCCCCCAATTTCGTGTCTAAGGATATGCTTCAGCTCATGACTTCGAAGCAGCAAGTGCATTACAGACCCAGCTACGAGGGGCGTCTGGAACTTTCCCCATCCGGAGGTGAGTGTATGCACATCGGAACCGCAGACGCTAAGTGACGATAAGCTGTTATGATCCTGAAGCAGCTCGTATACTCACCCACAGTGGGTGATGGCGACTTCGACATCCGTCTCCTCCCAGTTCTTCGACGCAAACTCGATGACCTTGAAGTCGTTCCACTTCCTCGCGTCTGTGCGTTGGTCAGGTCTCCGCGTTTCTGGAGTTGACGCCGTTCAATCTAGTGCTCTCACCTGTGACGGCGTATCCTTTGAACGTCTTCTGCATCTCAGAAAGTTCGTATAACAGCTGGGCGAAGGAGGCCTTGTGATGGGGAGGAAGGAAGGAATGGGCGATTTTCGACTGTCTCTCCCTTTTATATTGCTCGGTATCTGCTCAAGTGACTGCCCACAGCGGTGACGTCGTTGACGTCGTCTGGCATCCATCTGAAGTTCCTCAGAGCCGAAACGGGAAGGCGATAGACTACAATGAGACTAAGGTTTCACGAAAAATGCGTAGTAGATATTCATGAGCATTATGTAGTTGACAGGGCATATCTAGTAGCCATGGTACTTCCTAATGTTATAACTGAGCAAATAAGCTATATAGCTAATCAACAGGGCGACCTTCAACGACATCACGGCCGAGTTGAACAATCTCAGGGTCCTCGTCGCTATAGGACGCGTCTGCACCATCGCCGTCCGACTCGATGCTGAACACCGAGCACCAGTCACTATCATACTCACCACAATCTTCGTCCCAGATCACGTCTACTAGCTCCTTCAGCATATCCACGCACTCTTCTTCGATGTGACACCTTGAGATAGCAAGCCGTGGCAGAGCGATTTGACTTTGCCGCTCAGCCAACCACTGTGGGAGCAGATCGCTGAGGCTCCCGTCTGAAATCACCGAAGAAAGACCAAAGTGAATGTTCCGCAGCTCGAGGAATTTCAAGTTCGGAAAGATGAATTCGGCGCCTTTTTTGGATGGAGACGCAAGTGCCTCACAGAAGCTGATCGCGGGTGTGCCTCCGATGCGGACGTTTTGCACTTGAGGGGAGACATTCAATACGGTCTTCCAGGCCCTCGGCGATATTTCCGCGTACCAAGTTGACATTTCGGAGCAGAAGGCGCGTAGGTCTGGCGTTATGAAAGGCTTCATGACGCCCAGCAGCGTGGTTCCCTCCACCAGCATGGAGCGCCCGAATTCGATGCTGACATGGGGAGATGCAGTCTGCTCGAGATACTCGAAAGATTTCCTTTGACCTGCGAGACAAGTACCGACCCATGCACGAAGGGATAATGCATCTCCATTCTCGCTGTTGCCTACCCATAGTGTGCGCAGCGGATTGAGGCAGGGTGACGCACGGGCATGGTCCCTGGCGCAAGACAAGATGTTGGCGAATTCAGTAGCCTTCTCTGCTCCGTCGGTGTCAGAGAGTTTTAAGCTAAGCTGTGTGAAGACTGGCATGTCCAGACATTGCATGATACTAGCACACTGGTCGGATGTCCCAGCGAGAGTAAGCTCTGCGAGGTGCGGCATGGGAAGAACATTCCGTGGTTCAGCTCCCGATTTCGGGACCGGAGGAGGAAGGCAGCCCACAACGGTGAGGACCTTCAACGTTGTCATGCCGCGGAGGGATTCTAAAAGCCAAGACCGATCTTGAATGCCATTCTCGTTCCCAGAAATCTCCAGGTGCGTGAGGTTGACATAAAAAAGTGGCAGCCTTGGGACCATGTAGCCGTCGATGATGAGACGACGGAGATGCGGTGCATTGGCGAATAGATAATCTGGTAAGGGGAAATCCCGAAAGTCGCCACTACGCGTCGTTGATGAGGTCACAACTTGCAGTGTGTCTAGCATGTCTGTTGGGAAAACGCACGATTGTGCGAGAGTCCATAGATCTGGTTGCGGGTCTATAAGCTGGAGGCGCTGAACTCGGGACATGCGGCAGGAAAGAAGTTCGTAGTTGCGAGAGGATAATCGCTCATAGCTGAGCGAAATTGGCGCCAACCGTGATCGTTTCGTCATCGCCTCTAGCCATTGTCCGCCGAGTGTGGATGTGACATTGTCGCTCCAGAGACGGGCATGTTGTAGGGCTACCTGACGCCAGAATCGGCATACATGACTTGCTTTGATCCACCCAAGATCTGTCGTGGAGTTAGATTTGGTGGCTGGCTCTTCTCCAGCAAGGAATGAGAAGACGAGAGAAAGGACATCATGGGGCAGGATTGAGACCGGAAGCATCGCGTTGCGCTGAGTGCGAAAAATATTCATGGCGAGGGATATAGCGACGAGTTCGTTCTCCATTATCTCAACGGGGTCGGCGGTCATTACACTCGTCCCCCCGGAGGAACAAAAGTCCTGGACATGGGCAATCCGTGATCTGACGGCGTCTAACCAATGGTCTTGTGCCCTGTGTAGTAGAAAGTCGAGATGCCAAGTTAGCATCAGTATACACAAGAAGGGAAGTCAAAAGCGGCTGACTTCAAAATATCCAAGGTGCTCAGCTGCGTGGCCATTCCACTTCAAGTTTGGTTGGCGACCGCTCGTGTAGTATTTAATACTAGTCAGGCTTCAAGGTGCGTTGAATCTGTGACAAGCGAGGGCGAGGCGATAAAACTAGAAGCTGAAGAGTCTGAAGTGAGGAAACGAGCACGGCCGGGCTCGCTGACGTTCGTTGAACGTTGAACGTACGAAAGCAAGTTATAAACCTCTTCTGACGACGTTGCATCTTTGCGGTCTTATATACCGTTCATCCTTTGCCTATTGTTCGTCGATTATGGTCTGCCGCTGGCAGGGTGGCCAACCGTGACTATTGTCTGGACGAATATTAATTTCATATCAACTCCGACATTCGTATCTGATAAGATAATCAGGTAAGTACGACCTGCTTCGATGGCAAGACGTAGCAGTTGTTGACACTCGTTAACTCTACAGCAACACTCAGGTAAACCCATAATTATCGTCAAGCTGATAATGTCTGCAGCCATACGAAATCAGAAGCGAGTCTTGAGAAAGACCGTCGGAGAGACCCTCCGCGCCCTGCCCTCCGTGGACGTCCAGGAGCAATGTAAGCACCCCTTCGCCGACGCGCACCACTCACTGACTCATGAGTCCAATCTCCAAGCCCGTCTTATCATAGAACGCATCCTCGCCTTACCATCGCTCCCTAACTCAAAGGCCGTCAGCTGCTACCTGAGCATGCCCACAGGCGAAGTAGACACCGCGCCGCTCGTCTCTGCGATCCTGCGCACTGGTGCGAAGCCATCTACCCTGCCTAAAGCTGAATAACGAGCTAGCGGACAAGGAAAGGCAAGACGCTCTTCGTGCCGAAGATCGACCCATCGAGGACGGGACATATGGACTTTTTGAGAATCTACGACGAGAAGGATTTGCAGTCATTGCCGGCTGGCACTTGGGGCATCAAGGAGCCGACGTACCATTGGAAGGAGGCAGCACGAAAGAACGGTAGGCTGGACTTTCCATGTCTGAAAGGATCCATTGTCAATCCCTCGTTCAGCCTTAGAATTCGATAGCCCTTCTTTGGATCTAATCTTTGTGCCTGGTAATTCATTTCCTCTCGTCGGGAGGTGTATCTTGACCATAGCATCCCAGGCGTCGCCTTTGACCGTTCTCTATCGCGTCTGGGTCATGGGAAGGGTTACTATGACAGGTTCATCAGCTCGTATTTCGCAGCTGCGGATGGCCGAGGTTTCCAAAGACCAGTTCTCAGTGAGTCAAAGGTCCAGCATATGGTTTACTGCTTCTAAATAATCTGCAGTTGCTCTGGCGCTGCGCGAGCAGATCCTACCGGAGGGGCAGATTCCGATGGTAGAACATGACTGGAAAGTCGATCTCATCGTCAGCCCAGACGAAATCATTAAAAAGGAATAGCGCGTCAGTGAACATTAAACTGAGTCACACGCGAGCTGTCTGTACCAACAAGGGACACGGATACAATGTACATGCAATCTATGCTATCGCTTTGAATGGATCTGAGCCGCCATTCTCCAGACCCGCCAACACCGCCTGCCGCACCGCGCCAAGATAGTCGCCGAGCTTCCGTCCGTTCTGGTTCGCAAAGTCCTCATAGAGCCTGTATCTGGAGTCCGCGACAATGTTTGCGAGCTCCAGTGCGTGCTTGACATTTCTAAGGCCACGAGCGGATCAGCATAAGACGGCCATTGTAACGAAGAAGACGCACTCTGGAATTTTGGAGCGCGAGTTGACGAGCATCGCGTGGAGGCGGATGATGAGCTCTGGTACGTAGAGCTGTCTGATACGCGTAAGCTCGCGCAGGCGGCGATCCCCTTCAGCAGTCGGTGAGCAAAGCTCGTGGACACGAAAAAGCACATCGAGATGCGCACCTCCGTTTATATCCGATTCCGAGATCAACCAGTCCGTCGTGAGCAGTTTTACGATCTGCTCGCGGGCTTGCGTGATCAGAGTCTGTAAAGCCAGCGCGGATGAGCAAAGACAGACAACAGGGCATGAAAAACTGGCCAACCTTGTAGTCGTTCAGCCACGCAGCGCGCGTGTCCCGCGTCATATGCGGCGTCTCTAATGCCTGGCATTCGACGACGCGGTCCAGGAGCGCCCAGATGTTGAAGAACTGCCTGTAGTTCAAGTACTCCGTCGCGCGCTCCTCGGGCTCGTTGATCGACGCCAGCTCGGGCGGGAGGAACTCAAGCAACTTCTTCGCGACATGTACCCGCCCCGCCGCTGCAGCCTTCCATCAGCGCACGCCCACCAGACCACACAATGCAATACACTCACCGAGGAAGTACCGCAGAATGACGTTCGCCTGCTCGAGCGCGGTGTCATACGTGCTCGGCAAGAACGTCGTCCACTCGATCGAGCGCAGCAGCAGCATCTCCGCGTCCGCCGTCGGCGCGGGCAGCTCGAGGATCGACGGCAGCGCGCCGCGCAGCGGCGGCAGCACGTCGAACGCGCGCTCGATCGTGCGCTCGGCGGTCGCGACGGCGACGCGCTCCATGTCGAGCCCGTGCTCGCGCGCGCGGTGCAGCGCAGCGCGGCGCTCGTCGAGCGGCGCGCCCAGCTCGAGCGAGGTCAGGAAGAGCGCGTAGCGCTCGACGGCGTTGTCGCCCAGCGCGCCGGCGTACATTGCGATGAGGTCGCGTTGGCCGGCGTTCTGGAGGGCTGTTAGCTGTGAGGGACGTGGATTCGAACGGGCGTGCGAACCTCGAGGACTTGCAGATAGGCTTCCAGGATGACCTGCGTCGCGAGTGGTGGGACGGGGATGTCGATCATTTGGAGGTATAGACAGAGGTGTGCGAAGAAGCGGGTCATGGTTGGATATCTGCAAGCGCGAGTAAGTATCAATGCGCATGAGAAGTATGCCGACCTACTCTGGTGATTCTGGATCGTATAGCCCGGTGCGCAGGCGCGATGCGAAATCATTCAGCAATGCGTCTGTACGATCCAATATGATGTGTAGCTGCGATAGATGGAAGGGATTGTCCGCAGGCAGACTGCGCGAACCGTCAGTTATATCGCACTTACGACAGTCAATAGCACTCACCCATCCTCGACAGCGACATTCGCCAGCGACTGCAGCACCTGCTCGACCTCGATGCGCCAGCTCTCCTCCTCTTCCTCCTCCGCTTCCGGCGAGACCTCATTCACATTTTTCTCTACAGCCGCAATCCCGCCTTCCCAGAAACAGCTCCCCAAGTGTTCTAGAGTTGTGCTCTGTTTGTCTTCGCAGATCAGACGGATTTGAGCCCACAGTTTGTCTTCCCATGTCCTACATGCAGAAAAGAGGATTGTGGCGGTTTGTGTTGAGGGCGCGAGGGAGGCGTAGAGCGCACGCTCGGCATCTGACAGGCGACTCTGGGAGGACAAGTAAATACCAGTAAAAGAGACAATTTTGCGGACCCACATCCAGAGCGGCACGCGTACATGTCGATTTCCAAAGTCTTCGGCGCTTATTCCCGTGCCACACGTCATAATCGTCGCCGTCCTCTATAGCCTCTTCGTCGCGTGGCTCTGTGGCTAAGAAACGGTCAATTGAATAAAAAGGCGTTGGAAAAGAGACGTACAAATGGCCCTCCACGAGAATAGCAATGACCCGCGTATACTGGCAGCGCGCCATGGTTGGTGGGCGCGTCTGGATAGCTCTATGGCATCGTCAAGGCGCCCTGCTCGGAGATACGCGTAAAGCGTCTGCGCCAATGCCTTTTCGTAGCTCTATCGCGACATCAGACCCATTCTGAAATCATTTGAAGACGAGACTCACTGTGTCGTCTGCTGCGAGACTCCGGCCCTCCCGTGTAGGCGCATCGGGATCCATTTCCTGCACCAGCCCGTCCGCGCCATGCCCGCCCGTTCTGAGTGCCTGCAACACGCGGTGCTTCGTGAACTTCCAGTAGCCGGTCGTTGCTTCTGGATGTGGTGGCTGGGGCGCAGTTTCGTGCAGCCATTCGCGGACCACGACGAGCTCAGTGAGCGTACGCGATGCGTTCATAACAGCTTGTGCGAGTGTTTCAGTTGGGGTGTAGGGATTTTCGGATAGCAGCGCGTGTGCAGTGGGCTGTGGTTCTGGTTCTGTTTTGCGAGCACTGTCTACACATGTCAGGAGATGCAGACACAAAATACGATGGAACACACGGCATGAGGGCTTGAAGCAGTCCCCAAGTATTACATTCCATCCTCAATGCATCCAATTCTTCTTGCGAGACTTCTCCGCTATCCTCCAGGTCCACAAGCCTGCGTGAAATACATTGAAAAACCCCCGAAAACCCAGAATAGAGTACAATCAACATACTGTTCTTGGCATATCTGACGAAGCCGGGGTGCAAAGCCAGCTTCTGGATCTAGGAGCGCTTCAAGGTCGTCTTTCTGTGACTGGCATAAGGTCAACACTTCAGCGCAGGACGCGTACAGTGCATTCGACATTGTACTGGCTACAAGTAATGTTGCTGAATTTAGGTTCCAAAATTCCGGAGAAATCAGGGAAACGTACCGGGCGTTGTATAGCAGCTATGTTGGCCCCTTATGAGACGACCTTCAGATAGTAAATGCAGTGGTCCTCCACAGAATCTCCGTATAGTTTCGGTTGCAGGAATGCGGCAGGGCCAAACTGAATCGGCATTTGCCGATACACGCGCCTTCCGATATGGGCGCCTAAAAAGTACTGACTCCTCTGAGAAACGCGATCGCAGATTTGTCCACCACCGTCAAGTGTGGCAACTCCATATCTCACCTGTCTTTCTTTTATGTCGGCAAAGCGTAACATCATGTAAGTGTGGTATGACTGCCGGACAATGGCCGTCGACCAATTGGCAAAAACAGCCCGGAGTTTTTCGCCCAACGGCGAGCTAGAGGCCAAGAAACCGAAGGAACTGAATATCCAGCAGGTTCTTTCCTCGAACAATGCCGCCACGTCAAGAAGGTTTGAAAAAGCTATCTAGATTTAAGTCGTCAGATTCTATCTACAAGGTACGTGTCGTTTGTTCGTCGTTGATCTGATCCCGCGAAGTGTATGCGGTGCATAATCCTATGACCCAAGAAGCTTTGAACAATGGCAAGGCCCAGTCCCTGCTTTGACTCGCAGTGGAAGATCGGGCCACTCCTCATGTGAAGTGTGTGGTCGGCGCGTGGACTATCATTGTCCGTCTTTCATATAACTACCTGCTACGTCGCTGCCACCAGAACCGCAACGCATTCTGACAACTCCTACCCCCGTACGAGCTGTCCCTTTTTTCCCTCTCTTTCTTGCTGACGTATTTTGAGTTTCAGTATAATGAGCAAACCCAATTTTCTCAAACTTCCTCGATTCTTCGACGACGTACTGGACGGCAACCAGACTTTGACTCGGTCAAACAAGGACGCCTTCTTGAACGCCATCTGTACCCAAGTTGATCAGGCCGCCTGTCTTCACCGTCTCGTGTCCAGTAAAAATGGTCTCTCCTCTCTACGTTCCGCATTACGACAAGACCTATCGCCACAATTCCTCAATGGCACTGCGACTCA
Organism: Hericium coralloides; assembly: GCA_003675405.1. Lineage (NCBI taxonomy): Eukaryota > Fungi > Basidiomycota > Agaricomycetes > Russulales > Hericiaceae > Hericium > Hericium coralloides. The sequence continues at coordinate 54,850 of QUOP01000093.1, forward strand.
ATTCCTCTCTTATCTCCAATTCCCTGTGCTCAAGAAGCCTTGCACAGGCCAAATTCTCCGTCACATCCTTCTCCAGATAGTACAGCCCCCTGCTTTCTGGAATCAGTTCGTGCGCGCCTTACGGTCGCATGTTCTATCACCAGCCGCCCAAGCATGCTTCGCTTGGCTCCTGCTGGAACTACTTTCCCTTCCTGACGCGCTGGGATCTCAGTACCGTCCGCTCGCCGGGGATCTATCGATCACGGATGTGCTTGTTGGCACTGACAGCCCCGAAGTACGGGCCCTCGGCCACCGCATTCAAGAGACCGCCCGCAACGCCTCCCTTCTCGGCGCTCTACACGATAATGACTTCACCACCTACCAGGACATCGCCATCTACCCCACAATCGATGAGATCCAGTCGAAGAGGTCGGCGATTCTGCGCGCATATACGGGGCCTGGCGTCTCCGAAGAGTCGAGAGGGGAACGTGTGCACCTCCACGAGCACTTTTGGCGCCTGCGAGATGAAATCGTCCATAAGCTATGTGACGAATGGCGGCTCTTATCGGACGGGCAGGGAGCTTCTCACCCTGGACTGGCCATCGAAGAGCTTGAGCTAGCCGGACTGTACCATGGCACGGAAGATGATCGACGTCCATGGGGCCTCAGACTGCGATGCAAGCAAGACTTGGCCGATTTGAAGCACGTCAAGCAGACACAGCGCAAGTCGCATGTTCTCAACAACCCTCAGATAGTGCCGCATCAATCCTTTGCGTGTCTCTTTGTGGACGGCACTCCGGTCGCTTTTGCCTCGGTCTGCAGGGACGCGGATCTGCTGTCTCAGAAGCCTCCTGTCCTTGTGCTGCAGCTCGACGGCATCGCCAGCACGAAGAAAGCTCTGCGTGCTTTGCAGGCAGCGTCGCATATCAAGATGGTGCTCATGAACACCTCGGCTGCTGTCTATGAGCCTGTTTTGAGAGCCCTGCAAAACGCGAAGGGTATACCACTTGCGTCGGAATTACTACACTGGAATGAAACGAGCTCGTTGGCAAATCCTCCATTTTTCCCCGACTCGGTGGTTCAATCCTTGTTGGAGGACCCGACGCAGGATCTTAAGGGCCTGCTCCATCTTCCGTCTTCTGTTGTGCTGGATGCCTCCCAAGTCTCAGCCTTCATCTCCGGCCTCACGCAGATGGTCTCTCTAATTCATGGCGCTCCGGGTACGTCTTTCCGTTTCGTCTCGAGGGCAACCACACTAACACTTGCCATTCAGGTACGGGCAAGTCATTGGTCGGTAGTCTCCTTGTCAAGGCATTACACGCCCTTACCGAAGAGACGATCTTGGTCTGCTGCAATACCGAGCGCGCCGTAGATCAGTTCGTAGCTGGTCTTCGAAAAGTCGGCGTCCCTGAAGATGCCACCACAATCCTCGGGAAGTCTGCTTCGCACGTCAAGCCCTTCATGCACAGCCTTGAGACAGAGTCGAGCGAAGGTCGCACATGCCAGCTAGCGTCTGATCAGGCGCGCGAAACCCTCGAACAAGCCTTCACGGAGTATACCTCGCCTTTGCAGAACGGCGCGCTGGTCGCATACCTCAAGTCCGAGGGACCCGAGTATCTCAAAGCTTGCCAGATCCCTCACTTCGTCCACAACAGCCGAATGAAAGTCGTCGACGAAGGCGGAGTAACCGTCACTGCGGATTACCTCCTGGATCGGTGGATCGGCGGCAAGGACGCTGGGATGTTCAAGGACGAGCGCAATGTCCGCGCAGCGTCCAAGATCTGGCGTATGCCCCCATCTGCGCGCGATTCTGCGACGGCACAGTGGAAGGATGCGATCCTTGAGAAGCGTGTTGCAACTTTGGTCTCCGCTGGTTGGATCTACAACTCGCGCCAGGCAGCGCTGGAAGCAAGCGGTGAAGCGGCTCTGCAGGGCAAGCGCGTCATTGGATGTACTGTTGGCCAGGCGGCCGAACATTGGGAGAGAATCCGAGCTGCGTCGCCAAGTGTGGTCGTGGTCAACGACGCGACTGAGGTGCCGGAAAGCCATCTTCTGGCCGCGCTTGGGTGTGACACTGAACAGTTGATCCTCATCGGGGATACAAGGTATGCATTTTCTCTTCCTGGCTTATTTACTATTGTCACTAACTTGACATTTCGCAGCCACTCACGTCCTCAAATTGAAAGTAGCGACCTCGATCGCTCTCTCTTCGAGCGACTTGTTCTCCGGGGCTATCCACAGGAGTCACTAGTCGAGCAACACCGAATGCGTTCGGAGATCGCAGCTCTGGTTCGAGAGTTGGCATATCCAAAATTGGTCGATGGCGAAGAGAGTAGGGCGCGCGCGAATCTGCGCGGTCTCAGAGATAACATCGTCCTCATTGATCGCGAAGTCCCTGAGGACGAGGCGCCTACCGCTGGCGATGCAGCCGAAGCGCGCACATCCGCGCAGAATGCCGTCGAAGTCAAGATGGTCCTCAAGATTGTTAAATATCTCGCACAGCACGGTTATGGGACGAACCAGCTCATTGTGCTGACGCCCTGCGCAGCTCAATTGCGGAAATTGAAAGAAGCTGTACATGCTGGAAATGATCCCACCTTGAAGGATCTGGATTCATATGACCTCGTCCGTGCTGGCCAGCGTACGTCAGGGATTGCGAAGGCTATGAGGAAGCCTCTTCGCATTTCTACAATCGGTACTGTCTCTTCAGCTCTTGACGCGCATCTCACGTTGACTGACGCGCACGAGTAGATGACTACCGAGGAGAAGAAAGCAATGTCGTCATTGCGTCCCTCGCGCTGAACGGTGCTGAACGCGACAAGCACTCCGCTTGGCCGATCAACCTTCTGTCCCGAGCACGTCTTGGCCTTATCATGGTGGGGGATTTGACCACGCTTTCTGACACATCCACCTCCGAGGACGGCGACATATGGACTCGCTTTTTCCGTCTTTTGGCTCGCGATGGGCACGTGTATCGTGGGCTCCCTGTGAGGTGTGTGCGGCATCCGCAGCGCGAAGGTATCCTCTCGAAGCCAGAGGACTTTGACGACAACTGTCCTGAAGGGGGATGCATGGAGCTATGGTACGTCTTCTACACTATATGACTAGCCGCTCGGTAACTCACAGATTTCAGTGAATCTCCCCTCCCTTGTGGGTTACATACCTGCAGGCTGCGGTGCCATCAAATCACCGATCACTCGAAGGTTGCCTGTGACCATATCATGACCGACAAATGCGCGCAGGAACATACCCAGTCATGGCAATGCCACCAGGACAAGCCGGTGTCATGCAAACGATGTGATCATGATAGTCAGAAGGAAGAAACCAAGAAGAGAAACGACTACGTGCTCCAGCAGACGCGCGATGCGGAATATGAGCACAAGCGTAGAATGGCGGAAATCGAAGCACAGATTGCTGCTGAAAGGCAAGTTCGTCAAGATGCTTCGAGTGCCGAGGAACGGCGACGAGCTTTCCAGGAGAAGGAGTTCGAGCTAGAGGCGGAAAAGAGTAAGAACCAGGAGGCGAGCTCCGAGTCTGCTGATGAGAAAAATGAGGAAGCGGACGGCCAATTGGAGACTGAAGACGCCCCTGAACCCGGAGAACCCGAAAAATCCGAGCTAGAGGACGACGCTCCTGCCCCTACAAGCGATGCGGTGCCACCAGCTCCAGAGCCGCCTTCCCCGGAGGATGGCAGACATTTCCCTTCAGACCCTCCTCTCGTGCTGTCTGCGTCCCCTTCACAAGTCGAATGGCAGAGACAGAAAGACAAGGAGGAAGCCGACAACTCCCATATTGACGCCATCATGGAGATGATAGGGTTAGAACAAGTGAAGTTACAAGTGCTCCGCATCAAGGCGAAAATCGACATCACCAAAGAGCAAGGTGTGTCGATCAGGAGCGAGCGATTCAATATTGTATTGCTGGGGAATCCTGGTACAGGTGAGCCATTTGGTCTTATGTCACGCCCGTGTATACTCATCGGTGTGAATGTCGTCTAGGCAAATCCACTATAGCTCGGCATTATGCCCGGTTCCTCACATCAATGAAGGTTGTCCCAGGGAGCAAATTTGTAGAGACCAGTGGCGCAGACCTGACGAATCGTGGCCTCGCCGGCCTAAAAGCCGATATAGAACGCATCGATGACTATGGTGGTGGGGTCCTCTTCGTCGACGAGGCATATCAATTGACAAGTAACACCACTCTCAACTACTTACTCACCGCATTGGAGAACAAGGTCGGCCGGATCGTCTTTATCTTCGCTGGCTACAATCGACAGATGGAGAAGTTTTTCGAGCACAATCCTGGTCTCATGAGCCGTGTCCCCTACAAGTTGCAATTCCACGACTACACAGATAACGAACTCTTGTTGATCCTTCGCCAATGGTTCGAAAAGAAGTACGAGGATCGTATGAAGGTCGAAGACGGATATACGGGTCTCTATAGCCGCATCGTCGTGCGCCGCGTAGGTCGCAATCGTGGCATTCCGGGTTTCGGAAACGCGCGGGCTTTACAGAACACGCTGGACAAGGTCACCGAGCGACAAGCCGATCGCATTGTAAGACAGCGAAAACTTGGACTCAAGCCCAACTGCTTCGCCATTCTGAAAGAGGATCTCATCGGTCCCGATCCTTCCCTCGCCGCTGCGGATAGTGTTGCCTGGAAAAGGCTCCGGAGTCTTACTGGACTAGGGGCTGTCAAGGAAGCTGTCCAGAACCTTATTGATCTCATTGACGTGAATTACAGACGAGAGTTACAAGAGCAGGAACCCATCGCCGTCTCACTCAATCGTGTCTTCCTTGGATCGCCTGGTACGGGGAAGACTACGGTCGCTCAATTCTATGGTCAAATTCTCGTCGATCTCGGTCTTCTCAGCAACGGTGAAGGTCTGTACACCATCACTTCACCATATGCGTCCGAGCTAATCATCACTACTCAGTTGTTATAAGAAATCCTGCGGATTTTATCGGGCAATACCTGGGTGAATCTGAGACGAACACCAAGCGTATCTTACAAACCACCGTTGGCAAAGTGCTCGTCATCGACGAAGTAAGTGATACAGTGTTCTCGAAGAATCGGGCCGCACAGCTAACATTGCGGCTGCCCATGTCCTCAGGCGTACATGCTTTGGAGATCATCAGAATCTGGAGGGTCAACTGACTCATTCAGAACGGCGGTCATCGATACTATTGTCGCTGAGGTGCAGAATGTTCCAGGAGAAGATCGATGCGTCCTCTTACTGGGATACGAACCTCAGATGCGAGCCATGTTTCAGGTATGCCACGCTTTTTAGCGTAGATCGCCTCGCTCACCTTGTTTTGCCATCTTTAGAACGTCAACCCGGGCCTGTCTCGACGCTTTGCATTGGAAGACGCCTTCAAATTCGAAGACTTTACAGAATCAGAACTAGAGCACATTCTTGAGATCAAGCTGAAACAACAGCAGCTTCGAGCGACTGATTCTGCCAAAACAGTGGCAATGGAGGTCCTGAAACGTGCACGGAACAAGCAAAACTTCGGGAATGGTGGCGCCGTAGAGAACCTGCTAAGCCAGGCTAAGGCGCGCTTCCAGTCTCGCCAAGCCGTCCTGCGGGTTAAGAATAGAGCGTTCGATGTCCTTTTTGAGCCATGGGACTTCGACCCGGACTTCGACCGCGTCATGCAGGGTGCAGACAATCTCAAGAAGCTCTTTGAAGACGTCGTGGGCTGTGAGGACATCGTCAGAAAGTTGGACGAGTATCAACACATTGCGCGTGTTGCCAAGGCGCAGGGGAAAGATCCGCTTGTCTTGATCCCGACTAGCTTCGTCTTCAAAGGTCCTCCAGGTAAGTTCTCATCACACTTCAATACTAGGATCTCTGGCTGATGCATATCCTCTCTTAGGGACCGGGAAAACAACCACCGCACGGAAAATGGGACAGGTCTACTACAACATGGGTTTCCTATCTTCTCCGACGGTGCAAGAGGTTTCAGCATCGGACCTCATCGGAAAGTACATTGGCCACACGGGTCCCAAGACCAAACAAGTCTTTGAAAGGGCTCTGGGTCAAGTCCTCTTTATTGACGAGGCGTATAGGCTTGGCGAGGGACACTACGCCAAAGAAGCTATCGATGAAATCGTCACCATAATGACGCTCGACGCGTATAGGGGAAGGATCGTTGTCATCCTTGCGGGCTACGACCAGGAGATGAATAAGCTTATGCAAGTGAATACAGGCCTGTCAAGTCGATTCCCGGAGGAAATCGTCTTCGAGAACATGAAGCCCGAGCGGTGTCTAGAGTTGCTGAGCAAGGAGCTGAGGCGAAATGGCATCACACTTTCCGAACTGAACGACGCTTCATCTTGCGGCCAACTTTCGACTTTGATCAACATGCTTTCGGCGCTTCCATCCTGGGGCAACGCACGCGACGTGCAAGTGCTGTCCAAACAGATGCTTCGCAAAGCGTTCCAGAAGATCAATGCGGACGAGCCTGGGACCGAGATGCGATTGTCTCTGGAAGATGCGATTGCTTGTACACGGGACATGCTGCAGGATCGGGTCGAGAGATGCAGCAATTTGTCGAGGGAGGTCAAGTCCACTCCCACCAAGCCCTTGGAAGAAAGCACACCCGATAGCGCGTCGACTCAAACAAGTGCAAGTTCGAGCAGCAGCTCAACTTCCGATACAGAGGTCGAAGAATCCGAGGATATACATAATGAAGGTGGCGAACATGGGCAGAAACTATCTGAAACAGAAGGATCTGACCGTGCAGAGGAGAGCTCGGAGGGGATTGAGGATCAAGTGTAAGGAAGAGGAGTCGCCCAGGAGGTATATCAATGTGTCATAGTACGGCAGTCAGCGTGAAATAGCAAGGACTCATCGAGTAGAATATGACTACGTTCCTATAACTATTACTAAATCCCGAAGCAATGTGAATTCTGCACTGAATACTACCCATGCGAGCGAGTGGAAGAAGCGATGTCTTCCTTCCGGACTCTGCCGAAGTGGTTTGGCAGGCGGCACGAACACCTCAGGCTCAGGCTCCCTATCCCGCACCATAGAGTCCGAACAACGGTGCAGAGACGAGTCGGTTCTTCTTCAATTCATACAACTTCCTTCAAATTCCATTTCCTAGTTCATGTGGAGTTCGGGTTTAATGGGCTTGGTTTTTACTGGTGAGATTCGAGGTTCAGAAAAGTATCCTCCTTGCTGATCTCCGAGTCACACAGAAGATAGTCGCTCTACCTAGTAGGTTCAGACTTACTACTCGCGGCAGCTGGCCCTTTCAGTTAAAGCAATCGTCATACAGGATCATCTGCACGGCTCGATTTTGGCAGGAATCATGGCTGTGAAGTCGAATGAAAAGCTTCTGTCTTCTGTTTCCTTGCGGGAAGCGAAAAATCCACCTTTGGATTACGGAGTGACTATCTAGGTAGTACACGAGGCACTCTGAGGCAATTGCATTACGATAGGGCGCTTCCAGTGCATCGTTTTGGGGCTCTTGGCTTTCACTTTCCTTCCTTCCACTCTGCCTCATTTCCGCAGTCAAGGAGCCATTCCATCATGTCTTCTTTCCGCAGTCGAGGGGGTGAGGCCGGTCGGTACGTGCGAAGGCGAATCGCGACCAGAACGAGCTTATCGGATGGTCGAACTGTCAAATGTGATTAACGGCGAGGTGATATCATGCTCTTTATTCCATGAATAGTAGCCAAGATCGCCGCCGCCTTCGTCCCCACGTTGACCGCTGGACTCGAGGACAACATGCGGACAATGCAGATAAGTATCTATTCAATTCATCGCGTCCGAGCATTTTTTCCCCAATCCCTTTCCCATCACATACGGACCGTACGTGTTCTTGCGCTAGTTCTTTCTTTCAAGTGTGCTCATACCGCGTTCGATAGGTCTTCGACTCATGGACCGAGGCTCAAAACTCTCCAAATTCCTGGACGGCGTCCTATATGGACAGACGCAGCTGACCCGATCCAACGGGAAGCGCTTCATCGAAGCAATTTGTACACAGACCGACCAGGCGGCATGCATCCACAAGATCATGGCGAGCAAGGCCGGTCTCTCATCTTTGCAGCAGGTCTTGCGACAGGACCTCACTCTCCCGTGCCTCAATGGCGACGCGACTCGATTACTTTCGTATCTGCGAGAGGCCGATTTGAAAGATATTGGCGGCGGTCGGATCCTGCAGGATATCATCCTTTGTATCATCGACCCCAATGCTCCGTTTTTCTGGGATGCGTACACCCAAGGATTCAGGGCTATGCAGCTCGAGGATGACGCACAGGGCTGTTTTGCATGGCTCCTTCTGCAATTGATCTCTCTTTCCGACGACGACTCCAAGCCATATCGCGAGCTTGCTCAGGATCCTACTATCATCAAACTTCTTCTCGACTCTCCACGAGCTGCCACGCGCGCGTTGGGTCATAAAATTAAGCTCGTCGCAGAAACACGTGGTACGGGCGCTGTGGTCGACGGCGACTACTATCCGGGAGGCAGACACGACAACGACTTCGTCGACTTCCACGACATCGCAATTTTCCCTACCACAGACGAGATACAATCAAAGGAGCCAGCATATTTGCGCACCAGTTCCGATCTGGAGAACGAGAGCATTGACAGACGCGTCGTGTCGCATCTCGATAACCAATACCGGCTTCTCCGCGAGGATATGATCTATGTGCCCTCGGCGAAAAGCAGCGTCGTCATCGCGGACTAGTGTTGGAACACCTCAAAGTGCTTGGCATCTACGACGGACCGGATGATACGAAGCACTGCAAATGGGGTATCCGGCTCCAATGCATACATGACATGTGGCACTTCAAGAACGTGAAGGCTGACCAAAGGCGAAGGCATGTTGTGGAAAACTACCGTATGGTTCCGCATCAATCCGTGGTCTGTCTTCTTGTCGACGGGAAAGTGGTAGCGTTCCCAAGTGTCTATCGCGACGTGGATTTACTGGCGAAAAATCCACCTATCATAGTCTTGCAATTTGAAGGCGAGGCGAGTACAAAAAGGTCTTTAACTGCGCTCAAAGGGGCTCCCTACATCAGGCTAATTTTCATAAACACTCCGATGTTCGCGTACGAACCTGTCTTGAAGGCTCTCCAGAATGTCCAGACAATGCCGCTCAACGAGGAACTATTCCTTTGGAACGACAAAAGCTTACTATATCCTCCGTCAATCTACCCCGCTGCGTTGGTCGACGCTTTACAGGACAACCCTGCTCAGGACTTATGCCAACTTCTTGGTACCGCACGATCCATCATACTCGACCCATCGCAGGCTTCTTCTCTCTTGTCCGGCTTAACGCAGAAGGTTTCGCTGATCCAAGGTCCTCCAGGTAAGCATCAAGCTCATATCCTTTATCGCATCTAAATTTTATCTTTGAAGGTACTGGGAAGTCGTTCATAGGCGCCTTACTAGCGAAGGCGATTCACGATTCCACTCGCCAGACCATTATGATCTGCTGTTATACCAACCACGCCCTTGATCAATTTCTTGAAGATCTTTTAGACATCGGTATTGCACAGAATAACATCGTTCGATTAGGCGGAAAATCAACGCCTCGGACGGAACCTCTTCTCTTGCAACATCGCCTGCGTAACGCTCCAAAATTTACTAGGATGCACTGGGGCGTTATTGATAACCTTCGATCTAGTCTGGCTGATACACTAAAGGTCCTTCGAGGCTGTTGGGACCAATATGAGGCATCTACTCGGCATAAATATCTCGCACAGCACCTCGAATTCGAAGAACCTGATTTCTTCGATGCCTTCCAGGTCCCTCAGTCTGACGATGGCGGGATGCGCAGGGTCGGCGCCCAAAACCGTGACGTGAAGGCCAACTATCTGCTAGACCGCTGGCTGAAGGGACAAGACGCTGGCATGTTCAAACAAGAAGCTCATGTCAAGGAAGCTTCGGGTATCTGGAGTATGACGCGCAGCGCGCGTGATAGTTTACATGCTGCCTGGAAAGAAGCGATCCTGAAGGAACACGTCGATGCCGTCTTCACCGCCGGCCGCATGTACAACAAGAGACAGGAAAAAGTCGACCAGGCATTCGACGAGAACGTGTCGGTGGTCTTGCGCAACGCTCGGATCATAGCGTGCACGACGACCGGTGCCGCTAAGTATTTTGAACAGATCAGGGCGGCATCGCCAGGCGTGCTCTTGATAGAGGAAGCAGGAGAGATTCTGGAGTCCCATGTCCTGACAGCTTTAGGGCCGAACACAGAGCAGTTGATCCTCATCGGTGATCATAAGTAAGCACAAAATCCTGCCTCCTGTAAACCCGTCCTGAATATATTTCCTATAGGCAGTTGCGGCCGAAGGTAAACAACTACTTACTTACGGTCGAGAAGGGCGAAGGCTACAACTTGAATCGATCCCTCTTCGAGCGCCTCGTTCTGAAAGGCTATCCTCACGAAACATTGACAAAGCAGCACCGGATGAGACCAGAAATCTCAGCCTTCATCCGCGAGCTGACGTACCCGGAGCTTGTTGATGCGGATGGGACAAAGGGCCGCCCTGATATCCGTGGCCTTCAGGACAACGTCGTTTTCCTCACCCATGACCATGCCGAAGACGACACCCCTGCTATCGCCGATCGAAGAGACATCGGCTCCGTGTCGTCAAAGCAGAACTCGCATGAAGCCAGGATGGTTTTGAAGATTGTTCGTTACTTGGCTCAGCAAGGCTATGGCACGGATAAGCTGGTTGTGTTGACCCCTTACCTTGCGCAATTGCATAAACTGCAAGAGGAGTTGAAAGACGATACCGATCCTGTTCTCAGCGACTTGGACTCACATGATCTAGTCCGTGCTGGGCTAATACCAGCCGCAACTGCGAAAGCGGCAAAGAAACCTCTTCGACTGTCCACTATAGGTTTGTCGAACACTTGAATCCGTGATCAATATTTGACTTGAAATGCACAGATAACTATCAAGGAGAAGAAAGCGACATAGTCATTGCCTCCCTTACGAGGAGTAATCCGAACCACGACATAGGATTTATGTACGCGCCTGAGCGTCTGAACGTTCTATTGTCCCGCGCACGCGACGGTTTGATCATGATTGGGAACTCGGACACATTCGTGAATGCGCGAAATGCCGAGGGCAGGGCTCTGTGGATCAAACTGTTCAATTTACTCAAGCGAGGCTGTCATATATACGACGGTCTTCCAGTTAAGTGCGTGCGCCATTCGACCCGCACAGCATTGCTATGCCGGCCAGTAGACTTCGACGAGGAGTGCCCCGATGGAGGCTGCAAGGAACCTTGGTATGACTACTCTTAGCGTTGGCTTTAAAAACTACAAATTTAACCATGTTGCCTTATAGTGGTGTTGTACTCGTTTGCGGTCATCCGTGTCCATTCAAGTGCCACCAGATAAGCGACCATTCGAAAATGCGATGCGACAAAATCACGTACGACAAATGTCGGAAGGGCCATGTGCGCTCCTGGAAGTGTCGTGACAATGCACCAGTCTCGTGCAAGAAATGTGATCTGGAAGACAAACTTGCAGAAGAGAAGACGAAAAAAGAATACGACCTTCAGCAAAGGCGAGATGCGGAGCAGCGGGACCATCTGCGCCAAATAGCCCAATTGGAGGAGCAGATTGCTGCCGAAAGGCAGGTAGTTCAAGACGCTCGCATGGCCGAGGAACGCCGGCTTGCTCTGGCGCAGAAACAGAAGGATTTGGAGGATGCGAAATCGAGGAACGAGAGAGCTACTGCCGTTCCATCGCCAACGAGCAACACGCCCCATGGGATTGAAGCATCAAGATCCCATGCTTCGGACCCGCAACCCCATCCGCAACCGCAGCCTTCTCCTCCAATGGATGACAGGCGATTCCCGTCAGAACCCACGAAACCCTTGGTTGTTTCTGCTGCAGAAGCTGAATGGCAGAGGCAGAAGGACGTCGAAGGTGCGATCAACAAGCACATAGATGCCATCATGGAGATGACCGGACTGGAGGACGTCAAGGAGCAAATCCTCCGTATCAAAGCCAAGGTTGACGTCACGAAACGGCAAGGCACATCACTAAAGGAGGAGAGATTTAATATTGTCTTGCTTGGAAACCCGGGAACAGGTAAGTTCTGATTAGTCCTGGTCACCTTCGTTGGGTTAACTTGTCCACAGGAAAAACGACCGTCGCACGCCTGTATGCCAAACTTCTTGCCTCCATCGACGTGCTCCCTGGAGATGATTTCATCGAAACCACTGGTTCCCGCCTGGCGAACGATGGCGTGCCCGGAATCAAGAAACAAATCGAGCAAATTCTCAAGGCCGGCGGTGGAACAATGTTCGTGGATGAAGCTTATCAGTTGACAGGCGAGCACAATTTCCAAGGTAGCCAAGTCCTAGACTACCTGCTGGCCGAGATGGAGAACAACGTTGGCAAGATCGTCTTCATTCTGGCGGGTTACAACAAACAAATGGAAAAGTTCTTTGAGCACAACCCTGGATTGACAAGTCGAGTCCCGTATAGACTGCAATTCGCGGATTACACAGATCCAGAGTTACTGTTCATGCTCCAGAAGCGCATTGAGAAGAAGTATTCGGGCCGCATGAAGGTCGAAGACGGGTTCGGTGGCCTGTACAGCCGTATTGCCGTGCGTCGCCTAGGAAGAGGCCGCGGACGCGAAGGATTCGGCAATGCGAGAGCTTTGCAGAACATGCTCGACAAAATCACTGAACGTCAAGCGGCACGACTGGTCCAGGAGCGGAAGGACGGGCTTGAGCCTAACGACTTTGAGATCTTGAAGGAAGACCTCATAGGCCCCGATCCATCTCTTGCGATCGTGAAGAGCGCTGCTTGGAAGAAGCTTCAGGACCTCATCGGACTCCAAAGTGTCAAGACCTCGGTGCAGAACCTCATAGACCTAATCGACGTGAACTATAGACGCGAGCTGCAAGAGAAGGAGCCCATAGCCGTTTCGCTCAATCGTGTCTTCTTGGGCTCTCCTGGCACCGGCAAGACGAGCGTCGCGAAGCTCTATGGCCAAATTTTGGTTGATTTGGGGCTTCTCAGCAATGGAGAAGGTTAGCTTGCTGACATTGAAACTATGCCATTTTTCTGATACGTTCTCTTGGACAGTTGTCGTCAAGAACCCTGCAGACTTCGTCGGTAGCGTGCTGGGCGAGTCGGAAAAAAACACGAGTGCAATATTGGCAACCACGGTCGGCAAAGTCTTAGTGATTGACGAAGTACGTCGTAGAACTTGTGGACCCCTTTCGCTCCTGATTGATTATTTGTAGGCGTACATGCTATATCAGGGATCATCGACAGGCCAGCAGAGTGATCCTTACAAAACTGCCGTGATAGATACCATCGTCGCCGAGGTTCAGAGTGTTCCGGGCGAAGATCGATGCGTCCTCCTGTTGGGATACGAAACCCAGATGAGGGAGATGTTCCAGGTCAGCATCGATGTCGCACGCACCATGCCCAGAGATCTGACCCTTACCTCCCCAGAATGTGAATCCGGGCCTGTCACGTCGTTTCGCCATCGAAAACGCCTTCCATTTCCACGACTTCAACGATTCTGAGTTGCGCCAAATTCTGGATCTGAAGCTGAAGCAGCAGCAACTCGAGGCAACGGATGTGGCGAAAGACGTGGCAATCGAGGTGCTCAGCCGTGCGCGGAACAGGCCAAACTTCGGGAATGGTGGAGAAGTCGAGAACCTCCTCGGCCAGGCGAAGGGGCGCTTCCAGACCCGTCAGGCCAAGCTTCCCGTCAAAGAGAGAACGTTCGACGTCGTTTTTGAGCAGGTCGATTTCGATCCGGATTTCGATCGCGTCGTTCATGGCGGAGACAACCTCAAGAAACTCTTCGAAGACGTCGTGGGCTGCGAAGACATCGTAAGAAAGCTGGAGGAGTATCAGCACATCGCACAGGTTTCAAAGGCTCAAGGGAAAGACATACGGGCGCTCATCCCAACCACCTTCGTGTTCAAGGGTCCGCCAGGTAAGCCCACTCGTTCATAATCATAACTGGTCTGTGATGACCTGCGCTCTCACAGGCACCGGAAAGACAACGACAGCGCGCAAGATGGGTCAAGTTTACTTTAATATGGGCTTCCTTTCGTCTCCAAAGGTGCAGGAAGTCTCAGCGTCAGAGCTTGTTGGACAGTACGTCGGCCAGACGGGTCCTAAAACCAAGCAGGTCTTCGAAAGAGCTCTGGGCCAAGTCCTCTTTATCGACGAGGCGTACAGACTCGGCGAAGGCCACTTCGCAAAGGAAGCCATGGACGAGATTGTGACCACGCTCACACTCGACGCGTATAAGGGCAAGATCGTCGTCATTCTGGCAGGCTACGACCAGGAGATGAACAGACTGATGGCGGTCAACACCGGACTGTCCAGTCGGTTCCCCGACGAGATAGTCTTCGAGAACATGAATCCGGCACGGTGTTTGGAGCTGCTGAGCAAAGAGCTGAAGAAAGACGGTGTCAACGTCGCCGAGCTGGACGAACCGGGATCTGGCCAATATGCGGAGATGTCCGGCCTCATTTCATCCCTGTCCGCGCTGCCTTCGTGGGGAAACGCCCGTGATATGATGACCCTATCAAAACAGATGGTTCGTATGGCCTTCAAGAACACCTCGGTCGACAACACCGGCGCGCTGCAGCTCTCCGCCACAGACGTCATCTCCTGCATCAGCAGTATGTTGAACAATAGGCGCGAACGATCCAGCAACGTTCCCCTCGACGCAGAGCAGAGAAACGTGCAGCTCATGCAGCAGATCCTCCAGCCTGACCCGCCCAAGGCCCCAGCAACGCGTACCAGCAGTGCGGTGAAAGTGAAATCCGCACCACCCAAGGCCGCGGAAGCGATGCAGACCCCAGCGGCCGAGGAGGCTGAGGATGCTCGTGACGACGGCGTCCCGGATAGCGTCTGGAGACAGTTGTATGCAGACAAGAAGGCCGCCGAGGAGGCGGTGCGGCGCGTCGAAGATGATCTGCGAGCCATGGAGCAGGAGCTTAGCGAGGCCCGGGAAAAAGAGGAACAAGAGAAGGAGCTCACCAAGCAGCTCGCTACAAAGCAGGCAAAGGATGCTGCGGAGCGCGACGCGGTGCAGCGTCAGCTGGAAGAGCAGCGATTGAAGGAAATACGCGCACGGGCGGAGCGAGAGGTAAAGGCAGCGCAGCTTGCAGCGAAGAAGCAGCGTGAACAGGAAGAACGGCGGAAAGAGGCTACGGTACAGGCGAAGCTGCGCGATATGGGCGTGTGCGTTGCGGGCTTCAGGTGGATCAAGCAAGCTGACGGGTATCGGTGCGCCGGAGGTTCTCATTGGATCTCGAATGCTCAACTTGGTATATGATTATGAGACGTTTGAAGATAGCTATGGAGAATAGAGCTGTCATCAGTACATAGGCCCGTTTGTATTTAGAACTCACCCAAATTTCTTGACCTTGTCGAATTGGCGCCGTCTCATAGCACCGCCTGACTCAGTTCCCAACAAAGAAGACATGGAGACTGGCCTGGCTCAAACTTCCTGACTGTCGCCTCATCCAGATATCGAAGGAGTGTCGTCAGCTCCTGCTGCCAGGTCATGACCGATCATAACTTACTTGACATCTATGGACAAGTGCGACGTACCTTGGCATGTGAGTGATCGAGACGCGCGTGGAGATGCGAAGGTAATGACATTCAGAGTGAGCACGGCGCGTACAAAAAAGCGTATCAATCGCGAGTAAGACAAGAAGTGAGAGATGGGCGAAAGCCCGAGGGGCTTCCCGACCCGAAGTGTAACTAAAACCGGAAACAGGCGAGTAGCGATGGGGAGGATGGGCCCCTAAAAGTGGAGTGGTGGGTGGGTGCTACTGCGGACCGATAAAGCTACGAATCAGGCCAAAAGCGCGAGAGAGGGACCAGAGATGCACGGGCGTACGGCAGGCGCGGTGGTAAGAAGGATTCGGCTATGTACGAAGGAGGGACGCGGACGGTAGGTAGTGCGGTATGAACTACTACAAGATGTTCATCAGACACACAATACGGTGACTTTCGCTGAAACCTACGGGCCAGACAAAAGTGACCTAAGGCCGCAAGTTACGGGCTGGTCAAACGAGCTCAAATGACACCTTTTTGGTCCGTAAGCTACGGGCGAGCTCAGTTTCCGCATAGACCGCAAGTTACGGGCCAGCTTATATAGATGTGTACCGTAGGTTACGACCGAGCTGGTAGGGGGTATTTTTCCGGTGCCAGACTAATGGAATTATGCTCAGACTGGACTACTTTTTCTGGCTCCGGACTGCTTTTTCTGGGCTTGGACTATGGATTACCTAAGATAATACAGGAGTACGGACTATAAAATGGGAGCTATGGACTGTAGAATGGCAGTGCGGACTACGGACTATAGATTTTGGACTCCGGACTATGGACTTCGGACTACTGAACAGGACTATGGACTACAGGGCAGGACTAAGGACTACAGGGCAGGACTACGGATTACGGACTATGGACTATGGACTAAAGACTAAGGACTACGGACTAAGGACTACAGACTAAGGACTAAGGACTAAGGACTAAGGACTAAGGACTACGGTCTACGGTCTACGGTCTAAGGTCTAAGGTCTAAGGTCTACGGACTACAGAGCAGGACTACGGACTACAAGACACTACGGACTAAGGACTAAGGACTACGGACTAAGGACTAAGGACTACGGACTACGGACTACGGACTACCGTCTAAGGTCTAAGGTCTAAGGTCTAAGGACTACGGACTAAGGACTACGGACTACAGAGCAGGACTACAGAGCAGGACTACGGACTACAAGACACTATGGTCTAAGGTCTAAGGTCTAAGGACTAAGGACTAAGGACTAAGGACTAAGGACTAAGGACTACAGACTATAGGGCAGGATTATGTACGGACTACGGACTATGGACTAACTTGAAGGATTGAGGACTTCGTGTAGTGGCAGGACCACCATGCAGTGGTAACACTTCTCGCAGCCCGGGGACGAGAGTGAACGATGTGGTGACATGGCCGAATGAGATGGTAACAGAGGGGTGCTCTCCAGAGGGGACCCGCTCCAGTCCTCGAGACCTATAGAGGGACAACGACTCAATCAGGAGCTTCGCGCTACAGGTTGAGGAAATCCTCTCGCTCTGCGGCAAGAAAGGAAGCATTCCTGAGGACAGACTCACCTGAGAATTCAGAAGAGCCACCGAAGGACACACGAGAGAGAGAGAAAGAGAGAAAGGAAATGAAAAACAGAAAAGAAAGTTAAGGCGCTCGAGCCCGAAAGGGCCAGGGGAGGAAGATCAAGAAATAGTAGAAGTGCTACGTGTACATCAGATGATACTGCTAAATTCGGAATTTAGCAGTATCATCTGATGTACACGTAGCACTTCTACTATTTCTTGATCTTCCTCCCCTGGCCCTTTCGGGCTCGAGCGCCTTAACTTTCTTTTCTGTTTTCATTTCCTTTCTCTCTTTCTCTCTCTCTCGTGTGTCCTTCGGTGGCTCTTCTGAATTCTCAGGTGAGTCTGTCCTCAGGAATGCTTCCTTTCTTGCCGCAGAGCGAGAGGATTTCCTCAACCTGTAGCGCGAAGCTCCTGATTGAGTCGTTGTCCCTCTATAGGTCTCGAGGACTGGAGCGGGTCCCCTCTGGAGAGCACCCCTCTGTTACCATCTCATTCGGCCATGTCACCACATCGTTCACTCTCGTCCCCGGGCTGCGAGAAGTGTTACCACTGCATGGTGGTCCTGCCACTACACGAAGTCCTCAATCCTTCAAGTTAGTCCATAGTCCGTAGTCCGTACATAATCCTGCCCTATAGTCTGTAGTCCTTAGTCCTTAGTCCTTAGTCCTTAGACCTTAGACCTTAGACCATAGTGTCTTGTAGTCCGTAGTCTATGACATTATTTATCACCAAAAAATAATGCTTGATGGCTCGTGGGACCTGGGCGTCTAATCCGAGCTTCCTGCTGATTCGTGTTAGATGGCTATGTCATCGTTGCTCAACTACTCGTATGCAGTCGTTCAAGTCTATTTGACCCTCCGTGCAGCGATAGAACATGGATACCAAAGTCGTATCCTTAATCTGTGGTAAGTGGACTGTAGCTCGGGTAAGTCAGTGACATGGTTTTGTGTGGTTCGCGAAACCATGCCGAACCACGGTCAACCACACTCGCTTCGTCAAAGTGCTCCCGACAGGCTAGCAGGTGAGTTTGCCTCCATTGCTCGTTCATTCCTCTCCACCATCCTATCGTACAGACAACCCCCACCTCTTAAGCCCACCAAATTCGCCTCTAGTAGCAGTCAATCTAAAGTCAATCTCGTTTTTTTACAGTATCTTCGGTGAGTGATTTCACCGATTTTGATCAGGGCTCTATCGAACTTCATGAGGCTCTTCGACAGAATTACTTTGCTCCTTGCGAGTACAAGTCTCCTCCACACTTCCTTTACTTCACTTCGCCTAGAAGGTGAATCAATTTTTGCTGTTGTGAACGATCTGAATGTGATTCGTCTTGGATGTCATCCCACAAGCATCTCGTCGACACCAACATATACCCTCTTTCATCGTATACAGTCATTTCTCCATCATCCTAGACTCTGCCATTGTCGTCGTCGCGACACTTCCAGGTTCGTTTATATTTGTATCATGGGCTTTTGTCTAAATGATGTCTTTGTTCCTTAGATCGTCCCTGTCTTTTCACTCTCACTCGATCGTCATCTGTCTGCTTATTGCCTCTAATACACTGTAAGTCGCTTTCATGCTCCCCTTTGGAAGTGTTCGTCGTTGATGTTTTGTCGGTTCAGTCGTTAATCCTTTCATCCTAAGTTGACAACTTGTCGTCCTGACCTTGTCAATTTATCTGTCTCTGTGAGTTTATTTGTTGTAGTGGACTGTCCATCGTCATCTCATCGTCATGGCATTCAGTGACCAGTCAACATCGTTTGCCTAAGCCATTCGTTTCCATAATCCCGAGTATGCTCATTCGCTCATGTGGCAAGTCCACCAATCTGATCATTTGCTCATCGACTCTCTAGCTCTTGTCGTTCTCTTCTCCTGCACCCAGTTCACTCGTATTTGCTTGTCAGCTTGTTGGTTCGTTTACTCGTTTACTCGTTTACTCGTTTACTCGTTTACTCGTTTACTCGTTTACTCGTTTACTAATACGATCATTCTCTTGCAGATTGTGTGGCTATCCCTTTGATCGTTACTTGATACTTTCGTGAGTTTTTCATCGTCTTCATACTGCTATTTGTATTAATTGCTATTCTTAGCACAATTTTCTTACCCTCTCATCTGTTGCGATGGCTTCCAACAATAACAACACATCGTCGAGCTCAGATATCGCAGCACTGCAAGCCGAAATGAGGGCAGCCATGGATGCTCAGATGCAGGCCTTTCAAGATCGTATGGCATCTTTGCTAGGATCTCATCCCTCTAGTCTCTCTTATCAGCAAGGCCCTGTGATGTCGTCGCAGCCTGATGCTCAGCCCTCCCAGTCGCAGCTTGGAGCTCAGTCCTCTCGGTCGCAAACAGACCCTTCACCTTTCGTCGCCACTCAGGGTTTGCAGCCTTCGCAGCAGCGACATGGTTCTGGTGGCCATTTTCCAGAGTCGGTACCAGCCCTCAATCCTCGTGCACCACCACCTTTCCACCTCGTCCTTTTCACTTGCAGGGCGATCCATCTACTAGCCATCGTGCACCACAAGTCCTGCAGCAGTTTCATAATCATGCTTTGTCTCCGACTGGTCAACCAGGATCAAGCTCACCAAACTTTCCCTTATCTGCCCATCTGCCCATCAACACCCCATATCGGAGTGCACAATCTATGTTTTCAGGTCTGGGAATTGGCTTGCCTTCGACATCGACTCCTGTCGTTTCCTCACCACCTGCCGCTACCTTTCAGCCATATGCTGGATTCAATATGCTGAACCCTCCCTTGCTCAATACACAGCAAGTGAATCGTTCGCGGAATGCATCTGCTGCGAATTTGCGACCACGTCAAGGCTCTCAGTTGGTCGTACGCACTGCTCGGCGTGCTTCACAGGCTCCGCCTAGTCTTCCAGGACTTTCGACAGACTGATTGAGTGTCACTAAGCATTGTCATGTAACTGGTGCAGCCGAACCAACCTTGCGTGTTCATGTTAAGGTATATCCACAACGCGTAAGTCTTGCTTGCTACGTTTCCTTGCATATGCTGACGACTTCCTATTTAGGTTGGCGATTTGTATCTCATCACACGTCTCGCCACATCCTACAACACTCTACTTGCTTCTCATCACCTTATTCACGACTTTGAGCTCCCAATCACCACCCCTGTCGTGCAGCTCATTGAGCTTGTGGCTGATGCCATGAGGCGATCGCCATTTCAGTATACTTTTGCTCCTGCTCCATCGTCTTCCATGTATGCTTCGCATGAGATTCTCCCTCTTTCGCTCCTTCGTCTCGTATCAAAAGGGACACCTCGCAAACTTGACCAACAGATCACTCTTAACTTCGCATCGCCTCATCCACATGATACTCTGGCCATTCTTGAGGGGGACAAAAGCAAATTTGCAGGACGAGCTTGCATCGAACAAGATAGCAATCAACCTGGGATCTATAGGTTTATTATCAATCTTTGTATGTCAATTCTTCGCTTATATCCATATACTATTCGTATCTAACATATCTTTGTGTTCACCAGCTATCGCCCATCGACCGATCCAATTTCGACTTGACGATGTGATACATACATGCATCGGAAGATGAATTTATGGGTTGATACCTGGTGATAGTGCTTCCAATGCTCGCAAGTCCACTTTCTATGAGGCTCATTCTGACGATGACTCGGACTGTGAAGATGAGTCCCCGAACGATGGTGACTTGGACTCGCACTTGCCTACTGCTGTGGAGCCTTCAGTTCCCGATATTCAGATGAGAGATATACTGGACCAACCACTACACCAGTAAGATTGTTTTGTCGCTCTCTATATACATGCTAAATACGATCATTGTTAGGTGTCATTCAATCCATCGTCACAGCTTGCGACAGATAGCACTGCATCGATGCCGAGTCAAACACCTGTGGTGAACATTAACTCAGATGTTCGTTCGTTTCAACAATTCTGGAATCTGGCTACACCCTGGTCACCTTTGCCTTCACCCTTGAGTACGATCTCGTTTAGCAGTCTTTGGGACGATGTTTGCCGAGCTGCAACTGCTGGCTCGCATAATGTCCCTGATCTTCGTGTTCGTGCTGGATCATCTGCAGCTTGTGGAACTGTGCTGGACGAATTGTTGGACAATGCAATAGATGCTGGTGATTTTACTAATATTCTCGCTCCACGACGAAGATTCACGACGTAAGCCTTACTGCCACAATTTGTCTCGTCGCACAGACTGACTATTATTTGTAGGGTTGATGGACAGGGTAATGTTGTATCACTCGGAGAGGGTGTCGAGCGTGAAGCTGTCTACCTGCTCTTCAAAAGCAAGCTAGAAAATGTCGACGAGTGGTTCCAAGAGCGAGCTGACAACCTTGCCTCTCTTCGTATCAGCTTTTCTGGCCATGCAGCGAATCATGTCCGAGCGATCGCCTCAGCAAGTTAGAGAAGCTTGGGGCAGTCGTCGCACTTATGCTTATTAGTGGACAATGTCCGAATTGTCTGGATCCCTGTGTTCTCCACTTCATCACCCATGGCTGCGATATTGCTTCACTTCATCCAACTCTTATCGGCGAGTGGCATCCTGCCTTGCGGCGTACAGTCCTCGATTGGATCGAGATTGGTCCCTCTGGTGATAGTTCTGCTTTTGAGAGTCACTTTCAGACATGGATGGATATGCCTGTGAGATTTTTATCGCTTTTATGTCGTAGTTTAACTCTGATCGTCGTACAGACCTCAGCCATCAGACATCGGGATGCAAATGGACACATGGCATTGGCTGCACAGATTCTTTATGCGACACTAATTAGCAAGGATCCAATCACACATCCTGAATGGCAGGCATTTATCAAAGGCTTTCGTCTACCATGCCGCAATGGTTTTGTCTTTACCGATGTAAGTCCCTTCTTATTTATTGTCAAATTTTTGACATATCGCCATTTAGGTGCCAAAGGCTTTTGTCGGAGGATCAGAAGCTCTGTTCAGTCTTATCTGGTCGTCAGCCATTGCATCGTTTGATGCCCTTCAACCTCATCTCAGTTTCGAAGGGCCCTCTCCTACTTTGATCACTCACCTCCACGAGGTGACAGGCATTACCACTTTGTCTTTTGAACAGCTTCTTGTCGATTTCCTTCGTGGTCATGGAACTCCAGATCGTGACCAGTTTGATGCGATCAAGTCGTCATTTGATCCTATCGTTGACTTGTCCCATGTCAACGCACCTCATTTTCGTGCTCGCATGTTTGCATGGGCGACAACAGGTGCACCTTATGTTGATCCTACTGGCGATTCAGATATTTCAGTATGTCTTTTCTCATATTTATGATCGCCAATTAAAGTCTTGTTTTAGGTGATGTTTATCAATGACGACGACCAGATGTACAACAGCCTAGTCAATCCAGAAGCAGCTGTCGTTATGCTTCGAGAGGGTAAGCTGGCATTTGCAACCTGCACTCGTGTTGTTCGCATTCCTGTCAGTTATGTCATCCATCTCGCTGAAACAGCCTTTGCATCGCCATCATCTACTGCATTGCCTGTCTTTTGTCGGGCTGTTGAGCACTGGTTGCTCTATGAAATTTTAAATGGTATCGGTCATCATAGCATCTTATAGATTTGATTATATCTTACTCTTATCTGTTGGCCACCTGATGCTTTCTTCACCATAACCATACTATCCTGATGGCAGCTTCTTTGGATTCCATACTTTCATTTCTCTCATCTTCATCTTGATCTTTTTACTATAATTTGGTGCACTTAGCTACCTCAAATTTAATTCTGATTCATGTAAAGATGACGTGTGACCTGATTTTATCTCAAAAACCTGTGTTTGAAAGATATTGCTATGTTCTGGTGTCATCTCAGTTACTAGAGAGAAATATATACTCTCCAGTTTTTTTGTAGATATAAAATTAGACTAGATAGCTACAATCACTCTTAAACCTTTATAGGCTACTACAGTCACCTATAGGTAGCTAATGTAGGGATAAAATTGTCACCAAGAGCTACACAATCTATTATTATTATTTTAGCTGTAGATGTATCTTTTTACTCTAAATGGCTGCAAAAATTGGACCTTTTCTGATTATCCCAAAAACTGCTGCCATTTGAGTGCCTATGTTATAACACATTAAAAGAGATCAGGATACATGGCACGTGCAACTGCTAGTCCATGAATCCAGAGATCAACATTGTCTTCATCCTGTCCACTACCCATCCACTGCTGTACTGCTCCCATCATATAATTTTGCTCCTCTCCAGACAGTGGTCCATTGGGTGGCTCTACAGATACCTCATTCAAACGCTCTGGAGGTCCCTGATGGCCAAGCCATGAAGTTACACCCTCATCCCTGTGATTGTTGATGTGTTGAGATTGTAGTAGGTGTTCTTCTGTCAAGCCCTCCCAATCAACTCCAAAGACCTCTAGCTCCTCTTGACTCATAGAATCTTGAAGAGGGAGCTGCATACCACGGATACCATGAACAAACATATCAAATCCAAACATATCTGCTGGAGAACGGTTGGGACCATCTCGGATCTGCATGCGATGCTGGTTCCAGGATTCTGCAAAAAATGCTAATTGCATGTTGATGGTGGGCAGAAAGAGGCAATGTAGGAGCCAGATGTGATGGATACTGTTGATATCAAGACCATGATTGAGCTCAAGTGTTGTGAAGCGCTCTGCCCATGTAGCTCCCACTTGGGCAGTAACATCAACCCAGAGCCGCTCAATGCAGACATTGTGGATGCTTCTATAATATTTTTTATCATTAGTAGATACAATGGATACAACAAAATAACACACCTGCCCCATATGTAAGATCCTCGCCGCTCACCCACCACTGCCTCCATCCATGCAGCAACAAGCAGGTTTTCTGTGCCATGGTCTCCACGCACACGGGAGGGAACTCCATACATATGCACTGCATTCAGAAAGACCTCTAAAACAGTTTGAGAACGGTTGTTGTCACTGGCACGCAGACCCGTGATTAAGCGTGAATATCCATCTATAAATCCATGGATGACAATTCCCCAGCGAATAAGGCCTGCACAAATTTGTTAGCCTGTAGAAAATAACAAAAGACCAGAGCATACCATGCTGGCCATCATGATGCCAGAGTGCATTAGGACCTGGAACAGAATATTTTCTGCGTCTTATACGGATTCTTTGGAATACCCGTTGTACAGGATCAATGCGTATAAGACCTTGACGCACACGCTCACGTGGCACCTGATGTCCAAGATTGCGCAGCATCCCATGAAGCATAGTGATCCCTGCACGATGATAATGTGATCGAAGAGTGACCAAGATGGTATCGAGTTCGTCATCAGATAAAGATGAGACATGGCCAGTAATAGAAACAGTAGCTTGCACTGAAGGCATGATCGCAGCGACCTGATCTTGCAATAGAGCATCAGAAATGTGATCAGGAAGGGGGTCCAGGAGATGATCGTGTTCTCCAGCAGGTGGTGGTGTAACTGGCCGAAGAAATGGATTCTGCTGAGGCTCTGCAATCCCATTGGCAAGTAAAGCAGTGCGAACTGTCGCACGGCTAACACCCAGAAACTGGGCAATGCTTGATGTGCTGCGAAGCGAATAAGCCCATCGCAAGAAGTCTACATTGATTTCAAGGCGGGGACGGCCACGTCCACCAGTCGGAATGACCTCCACGAGGTTTGGACGTCCATGGTTGGAGGCATCAAGGGTTTGTTGATAATGAAGACGAATATCGCCTTGCATGACAGTTACATTGTGGCGAATCATCTCGAATTCAGCATTGTCGAATAGATCAGAATGCTGGTGTCCATATGTATTAGAATCCATTCACTCTTAAGTGATATATAGCCACATACCTCGTTGACAAGATTAATGTACTCGTCCAAGTCATCACCAAGACGAGCAACCACAGTAGAGTCTGTTGCCATCGCAACTGTTTCGTGAACTGCACTGGCAAAGCGATGATAATGCACACGAAAAGCAGCAATAAGCTCGTTCGTTTGGAAACCTGTTTGAACATAATCAGCCATGTCGAAAGAATAAGTGACTTACTTCTGTTGACAGTTTGGTTGCGACATCAGTGTAGCTCGGTGGCTCGGTGGCTCGGTGGCAGTGTTCGGCAATTGCCGATCCTAAAGCTCAAAGACGAGTCATCCCATCGCTTTCTAGCACAGCTGCTACATTGCTCTTCGGAAGAAACTCTTACAAGTTAACACTACAATGGCACACCTCAATACGATTCCAGAGCCTTTCTTGAGTAAGTGGCTAAGTAATACCTAACAGCTTCAGCGAGTATCCTTACCAGACACGATTTTGTGTAGATTTTACCCCAGCAAATTCGACTGTCGTCAGCGATGATATTTCATGCACAGTTGTCTACAAAGCTGGCAGCAATGTCTCAACCCATTTTTTCCCACACTTTCAGTCCCCAGTCCCTATATCATGGATCGTCATGGTACCCAGTCGGTCATGGCTGGTACCCTTCTCCATGCCATATATACACATATCGGCCATACAGCTAGTGGAGCAGTGGTATATCCTGACTGGCTGTGGCAGATTTTTACTATAGGATCAGCACCAGGATCCTTTAATGTGGCGACAACTCGTGTTCCTGATTTTACGAGTCGCATGCAAGACCCTGTCCACTGCTATCGTCATCTTGGGGGTCTTGCATCCATTTCTCTAGAGAACACACTTCACCCACTTTCTGGCTATAGCACTCATGAAATTGTTGCCATTGATATAGGCAGCAGATCAGATACAGTGGCAGATCTCTGCAGAGTCTACCAGCCATGGGGCATAAAGCATGACTACCACTTCATCCTCATTTTTCTACCCCTATCCCTCCAGGTTCATTTCTGCTTCACACTATGGGATCACTCTCTACATCAAGGCAGTCATCACCAATGTCCACTTTCTCCCGCCATATTTCCTCATCGTCACCCAGTGTTCTCTCTAGTTCCTGCCAGGCATCACCTATTTCTGGCTCCACCGATTCTCCATCTATTTCTGGTTCTAGAGCAGATACAAGCAGTGAAAGACTATTACCAGATCACTCTATCCAGCCTTGGACTAGGAATGACTCCATAGAGGATAATGCCTCATCTATAGCAGAGAAGTAAGTATTTACTACCAGCTTATATTTCTCTCTGTTGCTCACCTATTTGCCAGTCTAACAGCTCCTGCTAATCTGGGAACTGGAGGTGCAGATGTCAGTCCTGCCATCAACAGTGTCCTTACTCGGAACCAGTGTCCAGAACCTTTTCCAGATAGTGCAGATTCCTATGGATATCATTGCAGCTGCACATTTCCGACAAAATGCATCATCCCTTTACGACATGGTTCTCAACCTGCAGAGTGCTTCTCATGTTTTGGTCATGTTGAATCTGCCTGCATATAATCAGGATGTTACTGGAGCTGGAAAGCATCAGTATACAGGTGGTCTGGAAATTACATCACAGAAGGTCCTATGTGAACTAGGATGGGCAATGACTTCATGGCGGAAGAAGACAACGGCATATACCTGGGCTGATCATGCAGCCAAACATCTATGCTGGACTGCAGCAATTCCAGGTAATCTTCAAATGTAAATAATTTTATTCTAGTTACTATGCTAAATTCACTTAAACAGATCTTAACACTCCAGAAAGAGATTATTATGAAGCATGGATGGGTATTGTATTTTTGTTTGGTGTGGAAGGAGCATTAGAGCACAGACTACCACCCAACAAATCTTCTACAGATCCTGCAGAGCGTGCAGCTGCAAACCTGAAGCAAAATATGGTATTTTCTCCTAAGCTTGCAGCTTTGCAGCAAGCTGCACAATTTTGTCCTATGTAACCTCCATATCCTTTTGCTCAAGTCATAATATGACAAATTATGCTGCCCCTATTTGGAATAGAAACCTGGTTATATTTTGGCTATTTATAAGATATATGAATAATTAGATATGTTCTGCAGCATGGCAAATATAATTCCCTTCATTTTTAACTGCAGAATCCTTGCATTTCTCATCTTTGGTTTAGAGGTTATAAAAATGTGAGAGCACATTGCAGCCCAGCAATTTGGCCTCCAAAATGATATATAGCTGCCAAAATGACATATGGCCTTCAGATGGCCTCCAAGATTATAATGGCCTCAAAATTATAATGGCCTCCAAGATTATAAATGACCTTTAGAATAATATATGGCCTCCAGAATAATATATGGCCTCCAGAATAATATATGGCCTCCAAAATAATATATGGCCTCCAAAATAATAATGGCTTTCAAGATAATAAATGGCCTCCAAATGGCCTCCACACAGATAACACAGCCACCAAAAGATACACCAGCCATCCAAGATATGACAGTCAAGCCAAGGTATAGCAGTTGCATATGCTGCAGCAATCATCTCAGCTATAACAATTGCCACAGCTATTGCAGTCTCCCAAGCAAGTGACCAGATTATGACAAGCAATCGCGATCACGAATAAAGCAGTCACCGAACACAGCACCCATCCAAGCTAGTCCCGAACAACAGTAGTTAGCCAGGTTACTTTATAGCCACCTAGCCATAGTTACCAGTCCCATACAGTTGCTGTGCAGAATATTCTAACTACTTTCATGGTGCAGGCACCCCAATGCAAGAGTCAGGCAGATTGCCGTACATAGCAGCAACAGTCCCCACACAGCAAAGTCTGGCCATTGGCGTATACACAGCACAAGGAACCAGTACCTGCCAATGTAGAAGACAGTCTGCCTTGCCTACAGCACCCAGCTCTAATGATGAGGCCCAGCCATTGGCGTATTACACAGCACAAGGCACTGGTACCCCTTGAGCCAGGGCATGTAGTGGCCTCATCTGCCCAACAATTCCATGGGGAGAGCCTGCACCCTAAAAGAAGTTAGAATACCCTACAACACAACACTGTGGTACTGGTGATCATGGCTGGAGCTATGCTGTCGCGCGAGGCATGGTGGTCTCCGCAAGAGGGTGAGGGCATGCACGAGGGGCCGGTAGGGTAGGCGAGGCACCAGCACGATGCACAGAGTAATTTGCGCCAGGGGCTGAGGGCGACCGGACGTGCACGACATGGGGGCATACACGAGACCAGAAGGGCATGCGTGGCACTTGGGGGTCCCGCACGACACACAGAGGGCGCAGGCAACGCGTGAGGGAGGGCGTGCATGCGGCACGGAGGGCACGGAGGGCATCGGTGAACATGCGAGGGGCTGAGGGGGTGGGCGAACGCGCGGGAGGCTGAGCGCGTGCACGATGCTGAGAGGTTCCACGCAACGCGCCGAGGGCGCAAGCGAGGCGCGGAGGGCGGCCGGGAGCACAGAGATCGTGCGCGAGATGCAGAGGCCCCGTGTGACACGAAGAGGGCAGGCGTGGCACTCGCAGGGCCGGTGTGGCACTCGGCGGGCGCAGGCGAGGCGCAGAGGGCGCAGGCGGCGCGTGGAGGGCATGCGCGCCATGCAGATGGCGCAGGCGACGCACGGACGGCGACCGGGCGATGGCGCAGAGGGCACCCCGGGGACGCGGGGAAGCCCCGCGAACGCGCAGTAGGGCGCAGGCGACGCGCGGACACGGAGGGCGCAGACGGCGTGCGCAAGGCGCAGGCGACGCACGGACGGCGCAGACGATGCGGAGGGCGTGGACGGCGTCCGCGGGGCGCACACGACGCGGGGAGGGCGTGCGCGACGTGGGGGGGGTGGTGTAGGCGACGCTGGGACACTCCGCGCGACGCGCAGAGGGCGTGCGCGATGCGGGGAAGTCCCGCGCGACGCGCGGCCGGCGTGCGGAGGGCGTGCGCGATGCGCGGAGGGCATGCCTGCGCGGAGGGCATGCGCGATGCGCGGACGGCGCACGCGACGTGCGGACGGCGTGCGCGACGCGCGGACGATGCACGCGACGCGCGGGCAGCGCACGCGACGCGGAGTGTGGACAGCGTGCGCGGGGCGCACGCGACGCGAGGAGGGCGTAGGGACGCGCGGAGGGCGCAGGCGCGCGCGAGGTGCAGGCGACACGCGCGAGGTGCAGGCGACGTGCGCGAGACGCGGAGGGCGTAGGCGACGCGGGGAGGGCGTAGGCGACGCGGGGAGGGCGTAGGTGATGCGGGGAGGCGTAGGCGATGCAAGGAGGGCGTAGGCGACGCAAGGAGGGCGTAGGCGACGCGGCGAGGCTCCGCGCGACGCGCAGAGGGCGTGTGCGATGCGGGGAAGCCTCGCGCGACGCGCGGACGGCGCGGAGGGCGTGCGCAACGCGCGGAGGGCGCAGGCGATGCGCGCGAGGTGCCGGTGATGCGCGCGACGCGCGGACGGCGTAGGCGACGCGCGGACGGCGCAGGTGACGCGGACGGCACGCGGAGGGGCGCAGGCGCGAGGCGCGCAGGACGGCGTAGGCGAGGCGCACAGGACGGCGCGACACGCGCAAGACGGCGTGGCACGCGCAGGACGGCGCGAGTGACGCGGACGGCGCACGCAGGAGGGCGCAGGTCCGCGGACGGCGCGCGGGAGGCGCAGGCGGCGCGGGGAGGGCGTAGGCGGCGCGGGGAGGGCAGGCGATGCGGCGAGGCCCGCGCGACGCGCAGAGGGCGTGCGCCACGCGGGGAAGCCCAGCGCGACGCACAAACGGCGCGGACGGCGTCCGCAGGGCGACGGCGACGCGACAAGGGCCCAGGTGACGCGCGGAGGGCGTAAGCGACGCGCGAAGGGCGTAGGCGACGCGCGGAAGGCATAGGCGACGCGCGGAGGACGTGCGCGAGACGCGGAAGCCCCACGCGACGTGCAGACGGCGCAGGCGACGCGGAGGGCATGTGCGGGCCGCAGGCGATGCGCGGAGGGCGCAGACGACGCGCGGAGGGCGTGTGCGAGCCGCAGGCGATGCGCCGAGGGCACACGCGATGCGCGGAGGGCCCCGACGCGGTGCGCGGATCGCGTGCACGACGCGTGGATCGACTGTGCGACGCGGAGATCGCGTGCGCGACGTGTGGATCGCGTGCGCGACGTGTGGATGGCGCAGGCGACGTGTGGATGGCGCAGGCGACGCGGGGACGGCGTGCGCGACGCGGGGACAGCGCAGGCGACGCGGACAGCATGCGCGGGGTGCAGGCGACGCGGGCAGGCGCAGACGATGCGCGGAGGCCCCGCACGACGCGCAGAGGGCGCAGGCGACACGGGGCGGCGCGGACGGCGTGCACGGCACGCGTACGGCGTGCTGAGGGCGCGCGCAAGGGGCTGAGGGCGACCGCACGGCGTGGAGGGCATACGCGTGGCTCCGGAGCCCCGCGCGACGCGCAGAGGGGCGATCAGGCGGCGCGGAGGGCGTGCGCGGCGCTTGGACGCCCCGCCCGATGCACCTCAGGCGGAAGCGAGGCGCGGACGGCGGGCGCGACGCGAGGAGGGCGGCGCGCGATGCAGGGGCGCGGCGCGAGCGGCTGAGGTGGCAGGTGCGAGGTGCGAGACGGGGAGCCATGCGGGCTGCAGGACGAGACGGGGCAGGCGCGGCGAGCGCGGCGAGTGGTGCAGGGATGGGTAGGCGAGAGGGTGGGGCTGAAAGGGCCACATCAGCACGAAGATAGCTAAAAGTTCGCGAACAATGCCACGTACCTGGAATGTCCGTCCTCCTCGCGTTGGCAGCGTTGGTCGTCGCCGGCGCAGTTGCGATCGTCTGCGAGGGGCGGAGAGATGCACGAGACACGGCGCGAGAGGCACGCGGCGTCGTGCACTCGTCTCCTGCACGTCGTCCTGACTTCGTCTGTGGTGCGCTGTGGCCGTGAGCCCCGTCCTGTCACTGTCCACTGACTGCGCGCCTTGCAGTTCGCACACTCGCGCAGGCGGTAGCAGCGGGGAACGAGGCGGGAGAGGAGCACGGCGAGACGAGGCGTGGTGGGGGCGAGGCTGCAGCGAGTGGCATGTGGCGGTGAACGATGCATGGGTGGGGGCAGATATGCAGCTCTGCGCGGACAGGATGGAGTCAGGGAAAGATAGCGAAAGAGAAGGGAAAAACGCACCTATGTTTTCCCATCGAACCCGACCACCCATCGACACACGGTCGGTGCTCCTGCATGTGCACGTCGCTGTGCGATTGTTGAGGGGATTGTGGCAGCGTGAGCGCGAGGATGAGAGCGCGAGTGCTGGGCGTCGTCGTGCTGCGTCAACGACGCGTGTGTCACGTGTGACATTACACTCACATTTTTCGTGTCGCGTCGTGTCGCGTCGCGTCGTGCTGCGCTGTTCGGCCGCACACCGTCCATTCACCTTCCTAAACACCACGATGGCAATACTAACCCGCAGCAGATTGAGACAAGGTGAGTTCTCTGTCCTTGAATCGTCCAAACTATGATAATCATGTATGGCTCAGCAGCAATGTCTGATGCTGGTGCTGCGAAGGCATGTGCTGGCAAGCCAAAGCACGAAGGAGCTCCTGCAGCCAATGCTCCTCTCATCACGGGCACAAAATTGGAAAGATGTGGGTTTATACTCTTCCTTTCTCTTGCTTTAAATGTCAATGCTTTTATCAGGGAATGCCCTTCTGAACCAACCTGTCATTTTGGCACTGCTCGAACACCCTTCCCTCGCAATGAAGGACCCACAAGCTGTTCGTATTCTAGTGAAAAATGCCCATGATTTTGAACTGCGGAAAGTCAATGTGAGTTACATATGCATACTCCTCCTTTTCTCAACTGATTCAGACTTAACGACTTGTCAGCCATCAAATGCCTGCATTACTCTGCTCTCTCAAGCAAGCCGCCTGCCGTCTCTCAGCCCTGCATTGGCCCATGCTCTGATGCGCTATGAAGAGAATCGAAGGGACTTTGAGTCTGCTTTTGCTACTCATCAAGAGAAGCGTGCACTGGTATGAGACTATCTTTAAATGACACTTTTGTTCTCATCCTGCTTCATATCAGCTATGTGCCTTCGGTATATTGAATGCCAAGTCAGGCAAGCTCAAAGACTTTCTGAGCGATGAGAAGGTGACTGTTGTCGAGCGCACATGGGAAAAGGTTTCTGTTGCGAAAGGAACCGAATTGCTCGATTTCGACCCTCCTCGTCGTAGGAAGGGTGCGTACCTTGTGGTGAACGAGGCCAATGGTTATTATGTGGTATCTCCACATGGAATCATGATCATCAATTCTCGCCGGCCTGGTGCTGATAAAAGTATGTCGTCTGTCACTCGATTCTGCAGTTGAATCCATTATATTTATTTTTTAGTCACGATCGAACTTGTGATCGTGCGTGGTGTGGTTATCTCTCTGCACGATGAGGACAATGGCCATGCCCTGTACGAATGGGCATCACATGTTGTGCAGGAAGCCTGCAAGCGTAGGCGTGATGTTCGTGTAAGTGGTCTTTGTTTTTGTTATCCTCAGTTGTTAAAATTTGGAAACAGCCTACACACGATGGTAAAATGGTGCAGTTAGGCTGGAATGCTGGTCCCAGGCATGCACGTGTCTGGGGATGTGCTGTAAGCTTTGTCGGTAAACCGAAGGATGCAATCAAGAAGCAAGGTGACAAGGACTGTGTCGCTCTGCTATCCTTGATGTGGGGTATGGTTAATGCTCACATTCCACGTGAGATTGTCGAGAAGACAGAGGCAGTGCTCACAGCATCTGGGATGCCTTCAATGGCAACCCGTACAATTCCAGATGGCAAGTCTTATATTTGAATATTGTTTAATATGTGCTTAGATATTATAAACAGGTGTTGGCTATGAGTTTTCTCTCCATGGAAAACTATACAAGTTTCCACTTGCCCGTCGTTCTCCTCCTGAGGGATACATGGTGCAGAGTTATGCCTCGTATGTTGTGATCTCTATTTTAATCTTTGGTTGTATACTGAATCTGCATAGCCCAGCTCATGTTGATAAGATCTATGCCAATATGGCATATTCTTAGACTACAGGAGAGTATGCACTCTCTGGGCCACCTCCCAAGCTGCATCAGGCCATACCAGACAATCACCCCCAACGTTTTGGAGGGAACTTTGTGGATCTGAATATGAAGGTCATTGTTCCCCAATACAAAGGGACGCTCATGGCTTTCAAGCCAGAGAATACACATGGCACTACACGCAATCTCACACGGCATACCTTGGGATGTGCAATCACATTCTCTCAGCGTATTTACAAGGCATGGGAGAAGGCAAGAAAGGGATTTACAGTGTCTCCCAAAGGGGGGTTTGCTTAAATACAATCATATAACACCACTTCATTTATACATAAATTTCAATTAAATTTGAGATGGCTCAATGCATCAAAAATCAAAGTAAAATGATAAAGATAAAAATTAGAAGTATATAACATATAATATGCAGAAAAGTTATTATCACAGTAGTACACTATTGATCTCTGGATGTTTAGACTAACAAATAACAATTGCAATTGCCCATATCATGGAACTTGACCATCAGGAAAAAGTGTTTTTTGATTGATAGCTAAGATGATGTTATATGATTTTGAAAATGCAAGCTTTGGGTGGTTGTGAAACATCAACTCACCATGACACTATCAGACATCCTAAAATCATGAAACCTTGCAGGCTTATAGCAGTGAGCTACCATCAATGGGTTGCAGCTTCTGTTTGTCAAAAGCTATTTTATTCACCAAAATACTCTGCATTTCCCTCCCCAATGCCCAAATTCATTGTAAGCTCTGAATCTTCTAGAAAGGATTTCAGAAGAATGGAAATAAATTGCTGATCACAAATCCATTGTTATTATGTGTCTATATGACATGGTTCTAGCTGTACATGAATTTTTTTGCATGGGTCAGGTGTGGACATTTATGATGCAGCATGCATCATGCCAACACTTTTGCAAACAGCAGTCATCTTTACTTGTTACCTTAGCTAATAATTAAGGTTCATTTTCTGCTGAGACCTGTTATCAGTTGGTCTCTTTTTGCCCCCAAGTCATAACCTTAAAAAGGTGATTTGTGGCATGCCCCATCCAGTCCCCAAAGCTCAAGGCTGGGGAGGCTTATGAGGCCTGAAAATGCAAATTATATTGAGGTAACTCTGTCTTAAGGTCACAATAAATAATATCCTAAGATAGCCAGAGCAGCAAGACATTGAAAAGTGAAAAAAAATGCATATTTATTGACTATGACAAGGGGGGGGGGACAGTATATAAAATTGCTAGGCCACTACTAGCCTTTCTGCCCACATGTTTTCCTGCTCACCTATACGCCCGTCTGCGCTCACCATATGCCTGTCTGCCCACCTATGCAATTGCCTGCCTCACACGTATCAATGCACTGTATTCGAGTGGCCGCATGACATTCCAACACCATACGATATCGATCCAGACAATCTCCCGACTACATACACGATCATCGAGGCCATCGATTACATGAAGCTCAGACGGCCAATGACAAGCATGATGGGCAATGTCAGACCCATGATGGCGATGACAAGCTCACGATGGGTTATGGCAAGCCAAGCACGATGACCGATTTGGGCTCGCAGACCGATGGGCAAGGCGGAGCCCGATGATCGATGTCCAGCCATGACCTATGTTGAGTTTGACGAGCAATGTCGAGCTCAATGGACAATGTTTCACTCACAATGGGCGATGTCAAACTTGCAATTGGTGAAATGAAGGTCAGGATGCAATGTTGGGCATGCAATAGGTGATATTGAGTGCAATGAGCGATGTTGAGTGAGGAGAGGGCAAGGGAGGGGAGATGGCGAGCAACGAGCAACGAGATGTTGAGCAATGAGCGATAAGAGATGTCGAGCAATGAGCGATGAGCGATGAGAGATGTTGAGCGATGAGCGACAAAAGATGAGCGACAAGAGATGTCGACGAACGAGCGATGAACCATGTTGAGTGACCAGCAACAAGCGATGTTGAGTGACCAGCATGGTAGCTCGATGAGCAATGATGAACTTCGTAATGGTGAGCGATGTTGAGTTTGGGCAATGTGAGCCTTGGTAAGCGATGAACTCGGTGAGTGGTCAGATTCGCAACGACAGAAGGGGTACTTACCTACGAGAAGCAGCAAAAGGCTGTTAATCAGCCTGGTGAGCAATGAGCGAATTGGCAACGAGTACTATCAGGCAGTCAGCAGCGATAGTCAGTCAATCGCAATGTGAGATATTCCGAATTTACTTACCAGCGAAAAGCAGTAGTCCTGCCCAGATGATATCACCCTGCAATTAGATAGAGTGGCGAGAAATATTAAGCTTCCCACTTCCTAATAAATGCTTTGCTGGAGTGGCTGACATACCCGAACTTCAACCACACCAAACCATGGCCAGACCACAGGAAACCACACCGAACCACATAGCAATGGTCACTGACCACGGCTGCCATCACCGAAGAGCATAGCCACCAATTTAGCGAAACTATAAGTGCCACCACAGATTACAGAGTACATACCAATGGCAAAGGATTCGAAGACCAGAGAATGGGCGAGCAAGGTCTTGATGCCTAT
This sequence comes from Hericium coralloides, assembly GCA_003675405.1. NCBI lineage: Eukaryota > Fungi > Basidiomycota > Agaricomycetes > Russulales > Hericiaceae > Hericium > Hericium coralloides. Next base: position 90,336 of record QUOP01000093.1, read on the forward strand.
GAATGTGAACAGTGAGCAAAACCATGGTAATTGTTCGGTATCAAGAACCTCGGAGCATGGACCTGATAACACGAACACGATAAGCGACGCGGATCACGGATCATGACCATCAGCAATCACCGAAACCACAGACCACAGACCTCGGAACCGGCATAGACCACGGCACGAACGATCACTGAGCATATTAAATTGCGAAAAATAAACTCATAGTAGTCCTGCTCTGTAGTCCTGCTCTGTAGTCCGTAGTCCTTAGTCCGTAGTCCTTAGACCTTAGACCTTAGACCTTAGACGGTAGTCCGTAGTCCGTAGTCCGTAGTCCTTAGTCCTTAGTCCGTAGTCCTTAGTCCTTAGTCCGTAGTGTCTTGTAGTCCGTAGTCCTGCTCTGTAGTCCGTAGACCTTAGACCTTAGACCTTAGACCGTAGACCGTAGACCGTAGACCGTAGTCCTTAGTCCTTAGTCCTTAGTCCTTAGTCCTTAGTCTGTAGTCCTTAGTCCGTAGTCCTTAGTCTTTAGTCCATAGTCCATAGTCCGTAATCCGTAGTCCTGCCCTGTAGTCCTTAGTCCTGCCCTGTAGTCCATAGTCCTGTTCAGTAGTCCGAAGTCCATAGTCCGGAGTCCAAAATCTATAGTCCGTAGTCCGCACTGCCATTCTACAGTCCATAGCTCCCATTTTATAGTCCGTACTCCTGTATTATCTTAGGTAATCCATAGTCCAAGCCCAGAAAAAGCAGTCCGGAGCCAGAAAAAGTAGTCCAGTCTGAGCATAATTCCATTAGTCTGGCACCGGAAAAATACCCCCTACCAGCTCGGTCGTAACCTACGGTATACATCTATATAAGCTGGCCCGTAACTTGCGGTCTATGCGGAAACTGAGCTCGCCCGTAGCTTACGGACCAAAAAGGTGTCATTTGAGCTCGTTTGACCAGCCCGTAACTTGCGGCCTTAGGTCACTTTTGTCTGGCCTGTAGGTTTCGGCGAAAGTCACACCATTGACTGCATCAGAAGGGACGGGAGACGGACCGTGCCGGGTGGGCGATGGTGATGGCGACGTGGGGACCATGTCTCATCGGGCGAGCGGGTGAGGTGTTGAGGCCGGTGCATGTGGGGCCTGTTTCGCGGGACGGGCGCGAGGGAGAAGAAATGCGTGCGGGGCGCGCCGGAGGGATGGTACGGGTGAGTCGAGTCGGAGGAGGAACATATGGGAGAGGGATAAAGGGGCAAGGTGGTTTTCGGCCCGTGAGGAAAACGAATGCTTTGCGATACTCCCTTTTTTCGGCTCGTCATAACTCTGGAGAGGCCAGGTGGGTGCTATGCCCGTGGCGGAGGATGTGAGCACAGGTGGACCACGGGAGATTCTGATCTAGCATAGCATCAACGGCAGGTCGGGGGAGGGAGTTGGGGAGGACTTCATGAAGGAGGTGGTGGATGGAAAGATAGGGCTGGGGAAGGGTGGCCCATTCTAGGGGCATGGAGAGGTAGGCCCAGCCGGTTAGCCCATTGTCAGAGCTGTCAGGAATGGGGAAGCTGATGGCGAACTCCACAGCACGCTGTTCGAGGGTGTGGACATATTCCACCTTGGCAAAGAAGGGGGTTGGCTGGCCACTTCGGAGGTGGAGCTGAACAATGCTGTTTACATGAAGGAGAAGGGCGGGGCGACAGGTGATGAACCAGGAGGAGGGCGTGTTGGGGGCGCTGATGTCACAGGAGATGAGACAGACATGGACGTCGAGGGCAATGATAGAAAGAGGAGGGGGTTGAATTGGTAAGTCAAAACCAGATTCACGAGGAAAGAGGAAATTCATGGCAGATGGTTGGGTGTAGGGGAAAACGAGGACAGCCCATTAAATAAGAGGGAGGGGAAGGTGCGCGCTCGATCTGCGAGTCGGGCAGGAAAGCATCAGTGGGCATGAGGGCAGAAGGAAGGTGTCAAGGCAGACATTGGCAACGTAGACGTAAGTGTCATGAAAGACGTGGAAAATGGTGGCTGGCATCGCTAGCCTGGCATCGTATGTTAGAGGAGAGGGTGGGTGGGGTTTTCAAGAAAAGGAAAGCTGACTACGTGGGGGCGTAGCAGCGAGAGTGAGGAAAAGTCGCGGTAAGGGATGAGCAAAAGGCGCCTGCCAGCGCAACTCTGCTCTTGGCCATAGACCTTAGTCTAGGGTTGGGCTCGTGCCTCGCCCAACCTTAGACATGCAATCTATGGACAAGCGCGACGTACCTTGGCATGTAAGTGATCGAGACGCGCGTGGAGATGCGAAGGTAATGACATTCAGAGTGAGCACGGCGCGTACAAGAAAGCGTATCAATCGCGAGTAAGACAAGAAGTGAGAGATGGGCGAAAGCCCGAGGGGCTTCCCGACCCGAAGCGTAACTAAAACCGGAAACAGGCGAGTAGCGATTCCCGCTAGGCTAGGAGCCCTGCTGTCAAGACTCGGTCGAAGACAGCAGAAGAGCCGCCCAAGTCACCAACCGGTTATGCGAACCGGGTGCTCAGGAGGAAAGGAGACGAGAGTGAGAACGATGGCAAGCAGCGCAGTGCCCTGGATAGCAGGTACAGTACGGTACAGACAAAGTGGACAGTCTAAGGGAACAGGTAAACGACCGAGAGACTATAAGGACGAGGGAGATCGATGATGGCAGAGGAGGATGATAATCCGATACCGAGATCAGGAGCTACGGTCCGGTGCGTATCCGATAGGTACAAGGGGAACGGAGGTCCGAAAGATGATGGGATCCGGATAGCAGGTCGGACCTGCGGGCCGGTGAGTATCAGATAGGTACAAGATGGGCGAGTATAGATAAGAGATGAGATAAGGGAGGAGACTTGTGGTGAGTGCCGAGGAAGATCCGAGGAATGGCCGAGGGGTGTCATGGGAGGTCTGGTGACCTCCGGGGAAAGCCCGAGGAACCCGGTGGTCTCCGAGGGGCATCCGGTGGTTGCCGTGAAGGACCTGGTTGGGTCTAGGGCGGCATGACGGGATCATGGTCCGGTCATAGGCGCATGTACTGGATGCGAGGTCCGGTCTGAGGAAGGGAGGCCGGACGTGCTGCCCGGATGGAGGAGAGCAGAGCGGAGAGAAATGGAGCGATTCGTGACATCACCCCCTCTCTAAGGCGCACTTTCGCCTGGAGTGCGTCATGATCACAGATGGCCTTGGAGTTGGGTTTTTGCATACTGCGGAGGTTGGGGGGTCTAACCGCACCTGGATGACGGGTGTAGAATGATGTGACCGCATCCTGTGCATTTGAGAGTGAAGTCCGTGGTCGCCACTGGTTTTCTGAGTCCGGATAACCTGCCCATTTGACGAGGTATTCAATGCCGCGTTTGTTCCGGGTTAGGCGGGCATCAACGATTGACTCAACTTCATATTCTTCTTCACCATCCACCAGATCTGGTGGGGGTGATGCAAAGTTTGGTCCATGGGCTTCGGTTTCCTTGTATTCCGAAAGGAGCGATACATGGAAGACCGGATGGATACGCCAGGTCGGAGGCAGTTTCAGCCGATAGGTGACTGGTCCCAGAACGTCAGTGATCTCGAAGGGACCCAAGCGTTTCGCTGCAAGCTTAGCTTTAGGACGCGTGGTCCGGACATTTTTTCCATCAAGCCAGACCTTATCGCCTTTCCGGAAGTGGATGGTTTGATGGGCATGATCCTTGTTGTTGCGTTTCATAAGGTCCGCTGCCATTTGGAGGCTGGCTTGGACCTCAGTCCGGATATTTTCCAAGTGACGGAAGCGATCCTCCACTGCGGGCGTGGAGGATGTGGGGTTAACTCGGGGGATGGCCGTGGGGATATAGCCAAGGAGCATCTCAAATGGGGACCGGTTAGTTGCACTGTGGATACGGTGGTTATGCGAGAACTCAGCAAAAGGTAGCCAATGCACCCAGTCATCCTGTCGGTAGTTGCAGAAGGAACGAAGGAACTGTTCCAGCTCTTGATTGACCCTTTCAGATTCGCCATCGGTCTGTGGGTGATATGCAGTGCTGAGAGCAGACTTGATCCCAAGCTTTTCGAAGATGCCACGCATCACTTTTCCTGTGTATTGGGGTCCGCGGTCCGAGATGAGCCGTTCCCATAGGCCATAGTTCCTATAAATCCTGTCGAGCAAAATGTCGACAGTTCCGTCACTAGTAATGGTCTCTTTGCATGGGGTAAATGACGTGCTTTGAAAAACGATCAACAATGACATTGACGGAGTCATAACCCTGGCATTCAGGGAGCTTGACGACGAAGTCTGAGGTAATGTCTTGGAATGGGCGTGTCGGAATGGCGTTTGGAATGGTTTCGACATGCGGATGGTGGGTCCGGACCTTAGTGGCCTGACAAACAGCACAACCGTCGACGTAGTCCCGAACAAATACTGACATACCGGGCCACCAATATTCTCGACTAAGGAGCTCGTAGGTCTTGTAGCGTCCGGGGTGGCCTGCCATGGGTGTGTCATGGTGCATGGTGACAATGTCGCGACGTAGGTCCTGGTCCGCGGGTACGTATACTTTGCCTCGGAATAGGATGATTCCGTCTTCGATGTTCCATTCTTGGAGGCTTCTGGCTAGGGAGCGGGGACCACTGTTCCGGATTACCTCAAGGGCTTGAACAACTTCTGCGTCCTGGGTCTTTGCATCCCGAATGCGCTGGCGAAGGTTCTTGTTACCAACGGACTCAACTGCTCCAGGGCGAGTGGCACGGATCCGGAAATACTTGGGATCCAGTAGGACACGGTCAGAGTTGTCATCTGTCACCCCCCCGGTGATCTGGTCGTCGTGACATGGCATCCGGTCGGTGGTGGACGCCCGGTTTATGGATAAGGACAAAGTCAAAGCGAGTAAGGAACAAGGCCCAGCGAGCCTGACGACGACTCAGCTTCTGAGAGGACTTGAAGTACTCAAGGTTCTTGTGGTCTGTCCAGATTTCGACTGTATGGGGGGAGCCTTCTAGGTAATGGCGCCAAGCTTCAAGGGCTCGGATAATGGCTAGGAGCTCTTTGTCATAGATGTCATAGTTGCGCTCCGGTTCGGACAGCGCCTTCGAGAGATATGCAACGGGGTGCCATTGATCGTCATCTCCTTTTTGCGAGAGGATGCCACCAATGGCATAGTCTGATGCATCAACCTCTACAAGGTAGGCTTTGGATGGGTCAGGCATGACAAGGACCGGAGAAGATGTGAACGCAGCTTTAAGGTCCATGAAGGCTTCTTGGCAAGCATCGGACCAAAGCCATGGCTGATTCTTCTTTGTGAGGTCAAACATGGGGCGTGCTACTTTGGAAAAGTCACGAATAAACCGGCGGTAGAAGTTTGCAAAGCCGACAAAGGACTGGACATCCTTGACGTTGCGGGGGACCGGCCAGTCCGCAATGCCAGCAACCTTAACCGGATCCATGGCGAGTGTGTCATGCGAGACAATGAGACCGAGGAACTCAACTGAGGTCTGTTCAAAGGAACACTTTTCCGGTTTCAAGAAGAGGTCATTGTCTTGAAGGCGTTGAAGCACTTTGCGAACAAGGGCACGGTGTTCTTCCATGGTTGCAGTGAAAATCAGGATATCGTCCATGTAGATGACAACCTTGCCGGTATCGATGAGGTCCTTGAAAAGTTCATTCATCATAGCCTGGAATGTCGCAGGAGAGTTGGTGAGGCCGAAAAACATTACCAGAGGTTCGAAGAGACCACGGTTGGTCTTGAATGCAGCCTTCCATTCGTCACCGTCTTTGATCCGGACATTGTTATATCCCCAGCGGACATCCATCTTCGAGAACACCTTGGCACCTTTGAGTTTGTCGACCAGCTCCGGAATCAAGGGCAGGGGGTATTCATTCTTGATGGTACCGGCATTGAGAGCTCGATAGTCCTGTACTGGGCGTAGTTTTCCGTCTTTCTTCTTAATAAAAAAGAAGGGACTCGCCATGGGAGACTTCGATGGTCGGATGTACCCCTTTTTGACGTGGTCGTCCAAAAAGGCATCCAGTTCCGTCTGTTCTGAAGGTGACATGGGGTAAACCTTGCAGGATCGGGGCTCAAAGCCGTCCTTGAGGTCAATGGCATGATCCCATGGTCGTCGCTCTGGGAGACGCTCTGAGGTTTCCTTGTCAAAGACAGGCTGAAAATCCTGGTACTGGGGAGGGACCATGTCCTCGAAGGACTTCTCTAGGTTCTGTGTTGCCACGCGCTCAGCCAATTGCTGTGCATTAGTAAAGGACCGGCGGATACGAATGGTTTCTTCATGGGTGGCATCCGCATCCGGAAGGGTAGGCGACTCCCAGTCCGGGACAATGCCGGCCAGGCGAAGGCCTTCAGTGGTCCATGCCTCCTCAACATGTGGTCTGTCGTCATCATCTTCAGTGAACAGTCGGGTGGGGGTCTTTGGTAGGCAGATGCGACGGAGACGAACACCGTGCACCCGTCGTGCAGGAACGATGTATTTTGGAATCGGAGCAGCATGGAAGGACGTGTCGGGTGCAAGGGGGGATGGGCTGGGAGACGGAGTGCTCGGTTCGGTGACAGTGGCGGATCCGGAGTTTAAACTCCCTGGACTTGGAGCGATCCCCCTGGAATGGGGTTGGCTTTACGCCGATTTCACTGGTAGACATGTCGGTGATGGAGACTGGGGTTGGGGCAGGGAGGATGACTGGTTTGACGTTGGTGATAGACGTCGGAGGCGCAATGGTGACAAGATGTGGGGGCGGGGTCCGGTTCCGGGATGGTGGGAGTGGGATTGAAAGAGCCTGGTGGTGAATCTCTTCAGATCTCCGAAGGCTTGCCAGTCGTGTGCGTTGTTCTTGTTCGAGGTGTTCTATGATTGTTTGCGAAAGCGCAAGCTCGGATTCACTGATGAACTGATCACTCGCCTGCCAAAACCAATGGTCTCTTTCTTCCGTAAGACTCGGTCTCCACGCAACAACTCTCCGGTTTGTATTAGACCGGTACGCGTAGTACTTCCGGGTGACGTCGTCCCAGGTAAGTCCGAGGGGTACGGAGAGCGGTTCTGTGCGTGCTGGCGGAGAGTCGACACTTCGAGGAAGAGCTGGTGGGGGAGGTGGGGTCGCAGGGTGTCTCCGGTGGTATTCCTCTGCAGCGGCTTGGAAATCGTGGAACTCTAGATAGGGGTTCTCGTCACGATCAGCAAAGTACCACCGGTCAGCTAGATCTTCGTCCTCGTGGTCAAACTGAATCCGGGCGGTACCAGAAAAGGTGTAAACGTAGTACTCGTCTAGGGACTCGAATATCCCGAGTGGATATGGCTCGGAGGTTTGGAAGTAGCGGGGGTCTGGAGGATCAATGGTGATTGTCTAGAAGAAGTCCGCCGCAACAGGGCGACGGCCAAGGAGTCGGGGGGTCAAGGTATCGGCAGCGTATGGGGTGCGAAGAAAGGAACTTCCTATTTTCTCGCAGGCCAACACAGGTTCGGGGGAGGGTTCCGGCGTAAATAGTCCGTAGGTCTGGAAAGAAAACGGTGTCGATGGGGGAATAATCAATGGAGATCCGTGTCCAGGGCGTCGATGGTGATACGCGAGGTCCGCGATGAAGGCAACAAATGTCTGGGTTTCTATGTGAAAGACGATCCGAATCCGAACGTATAAGGCAACAGAGACAGCACCTGCGCGCGGTTTCCACGATTTCAATCGGTACCAAACTCCGTCTGCTTCCCAGCCAGTCCGCTCGACGTAGGGCTGGATGCACAGGTGCGAGCTTGTTTCGATGGTGTTACTGATGGCAAAGGGAAGGTGCGGCTGGTGGTATAGGTGTCGGGACTCTGTAAAGATGTCGGCGTCGAGGGGGAATTGAATTTGGGAAGATATGATGGGCGATAGAGAAATGGTGAGGCGGGCGTATGAGAGACTGTCCAGGTGTCAAGACTCGGTCGAAGACAGCAGAAGAGCCGCCCAAGTCACCAACCGGTTATGCGAACCGGGTGCTCAGGAGGAAAGGAGACGAGAGTGAGAACGATGGCAAGCAGCGCAGTGCCCTGGATAGCAGGTACAGTACGGTACAGACAAAGTGGACAGTCTAAGGGAACAGGTAAACGACCGAGAGACTATAAGGACGAGGGAGATCGATGATGGCAGAGGAGGATGATAATCCGATACCGAGATCAGGAGCTACGGTCCGGTGCGTATCCGATAGGTACAAGGGGAACGGAGGTCCGAAAGATGATGGGATCCGGATAGCAGGTCGGACCTGCGGGCCGGTGAGTATCAGATAGGTACAAGATGGGCGAGTATAGATAAGAGATGAGATAAGGGAGGAGACTTGTGGTGAGTGCCGAGGAAGATCCGAGGAATGGCCGAGGGGTGTCATGGGAGGTCTGGTGACCTCCGGGGAAAGCCCGAGGAACCCGGTGGTCTCCGAGGGGCATCCGGTGGTTGCCGTGAAGGACCTGGTTGGGTCTAGGGCGGCATGACGGGATCATGGTCCGGTCATAGGCGCATGTACTGGATGCGAGGTCCGGTCTGAGGAAGGGAGGCCGGACGTGCTGCCCGGATGGAGGAGAGCAGAGCGGAGAGAAATGGAGCGATTCGTGACACCTGCGACGCATCAGACTCGGCTGTATACCCGGTTATTAGGAGAGGGGCATACCTGCATCTGTAGAGGCCGCGATGCCCGCAAGGGTGGTGTGACATGCAGATCGCGGCTGCATGTACGTACACATGATTTGAGCATGCTTTCGCAGGTAGAGGTGGAAGGTGTCGCTCGACCAGCGACCCTTGATTTTGACGGTTTCGAAGGGAACGTCGCGAAGGAGATACTCGAGGGTTCCGCCAATGCGGAAGCTGTGACCTGTGAAACGCTCGCTACCCGCCTCTTTGAAGATCTTGTCCAGACGGTTGGAGAAGGACTTCCAAGACAGGGCGCATCGCTTGGCACCAAATGTGTGGGCGAAAAGGTGTTCACGAGGACCGGGATTGTTGGTGGACATATGGTTGGACAGTGCGAAGGCAGGGTCAGTGTCGCCCAGCTGTGCCGCCCAGTAGATGTCCTGGCCGTGTGGGGAGACCTTGGTGATGGGGATGTGGATCACAGTGACGCGCTGATTGTGGCGATTCTGTTTGGGTTGAACACAGGCCGGGGTGACATGCTTATCTGGGTTGAAATCCGACGGGTTAAGCGAACGGACGGTGAGCTCGCCCAGGCGTGCAACACCGTAGAAGAGGGAGGTGGCGCAGGCCCAGACCGCAGCATCGAAGCTGTTGGAAAGAGTTAGGCGGGAGCGTAGCAAGGCGAGGTGGCAGGGACGGATCGGAATGCGCTTCCTTTTGATGGAGCTCGCTGGGACAAGTGTGATAGCGGCGCGCAGGATCGCCTTGGTTTGCGGCGAGTCGTCCGGCCAGGGCAGCTTGTGGATGATGTGCCAGGCGCGGATGCCGGCAACGTAGTTCGTGAAGGAACTGCTCGAGTACGAGCCTGCCATCGCCACGAGGAAGGCAGCTAACAGGTCGGGGTTAACGGGCGTGCGAAGGTCTTCTGGGATGCCTCGCGAGTCGCAAAAGGCGTGGAAGGCGAGCAGGCCCGCGCCGTAAACCTCAACGGTGCTTGGGCGCCAAGCATGCTGAAGGACGCTCTTGACGTGGTTCTCATCGTCCTCGGAAAGGGGCCATGCAGGGGCCGTAGAGTTGGGAGGTTGCCAGAGGAAAAGCCTCTCGGCCGCGGGGCAGTGTGGTCGAAGAGGGGAGGGGAGGATGGAGAGACCAGCCGGGTAGGGTTTGGGCGAGCTGGTGCCGCGGGTTGGAGGTAAGGGAGCATTGAAACGAGTGCACGTGGCAGCACTAGGAGTCGTCGAAGTCGGGATCGTCAGCATGACAGATGGACTCGAAATCGAAAGCGGAGCTGGCAAGGCGATCGCCGATGGCGTCGCATTCGCGTTTTGGGATGAGGGCGGGGGTAAGGCCGAGGGAGCGCTGGCGTTGCTCGGCGGTAGTGAGGGGCTCGGAGAAGTCAATGATGAAGTTGACAAGGGGGGATGGGAGGGGGAGACGTGGGAGGAGGGGGCGATTGAATGGGTAGAGACTGCGGGAGGGGTCATCAGCGGGGTTGTCTGCGCTGCGTACATAGCGAGTGTGTGCGCTAGCATCAGCATCGTCGAGTGCGGAGTGAACATGGCAGAAGACATTGTTGACGGCGGTGTTTTGGCTGCGCCCATTCCACCAGCCCTCGACGACTCCTTTGTTGTCACCATGAACCTGCGGGGAGGCGTGGGTTGGTGGCGACCATGGGGAGGGGGACATGAAACGAGGGACGTACCTGGAAGTGAACGTGTTCAGGACGTTCGCAGTGCCGGAGTCCGTCCAGGATGTGGAGGACGAGCAATTCAAAGCCGACGGCTTCGGCCCATCCGATGTCACGCTGGCCATCTTTGTTCCAGTCGGGGAGGAGTCACCAGGTGCACCAGTAGGGCCCGATGGTGACGGCGATGCCAAATCCGGAGCTAGCGTCGGAGAAGGCGTGGGCTTCGAGGACGTCGACTGGGCCAGGAATGGGTCGGCAGAGAGAAGCGTGTCGCAGGGTATATACCCACCAGTCGATGTCTTGCTCGGTGCCATTCGGAGGGGTGCGTTTCATGAACAGGGCAGTTTTGAACATGCCGAGCATGCTCTCGAGACGAGTTAGATATGCACGACCTGTGGGCAACACGGCGCAGGCGTGTAGGAGCTTCCTGTGGAGCTTCTGTACCTCATGCAAGTCGTGCATGCGAGACCCCTGCCACTGCCTGGTGGCTGCAAGGTACTTCGTGATCTTCGACTCTGGAAGGGTAATGGTTTTCTCAGCGATGTTCCAGACGAAACCTGTGAACAGGAATTCGTTGCTGAAGGGAACGTCCTTCTCGAGTTGCCAAGGGATGCCGAGAATGGCGGATTCGCGATCGATGTCCTCTATGCTGCAGGAGTACATAGCGTCAACGGGGGAACGGGGGGAAGTTTGCGAGAGATCTTTGATCGGAAAGGTGAAATCTTCATCAAATTCTTCAATTCGGCCATCGGGGAGGGGATCTCCGCCATACCAAATGCGACCGCCGGAGTGGTGGGCGCCCCCGTTGCGGAGGACGCGCGCTCGTAAGGAGCTGCGCAGGGCATTGTACTGGGCGATGTGCTGACGGAGGATGCAGAAAAAGACGTGATCGTCGACCCATTTGGAGATGGGCCCGATACCTTTCCAGCGAAGGATGTCAGTGGCGGTGTCTTGGATGAGTCCATACGTGCCGCCGTTCGGGCGACCGCTGAAACTGGCGCTGGTGTCCAGCGAGAAGGCGTCGTCGTCGGACAAACATATGACCGCAGCTGCCCACTGCGATGGGTGTAGTGGTACGGTGCGGTATGCTTCTGCGACGTCGCGTACGGCAGCTTGGGAGCCCTCGGGGAGATCACTAATGAGAAGGGAAATTGCAATAAAGGTTCCCCAGGTACAGGGTGTTGGATCTGGTAATTTCGGCAGCCATCGGGCTTTGCCGAAGCCACTAAACTCTATTTACAAGTACATAGCGGTGTCATCGTCGTCCCAATATAGTCGTGTCGTTTTACTCCGTTGTCGCTGCGCTTGCCGTTTTCAACACAGGGGAAGTTGTCCGAGTTTACATAGGAATTAATGGAGGCATAATTAAGGTGTGGGGTGCGGGGGTAAGAAAAGTTTTGTATCAATCTAAGTTTCGAGGGATTGTGGGGCTTCGGTACTAAGGAGAGAGGGGAGGTTTGAAAGGGGCCAATGAGGGACAGAAGTTTGGAGCTGGAGAATGGGCCCAAGTAGCGACCAGTGGCAAATTCGTGATTTACAATGCGACGAAATTCAGTCTCGTGGATCTTTATGGAAGGATTATTGAGAGGGGTGTTTGTATGTACGAGGTGGGGAAAATCAACAATGAAACCTTGGGACAAACCGGTATAAACTTTTGGGAATTTTGGGAGGAGGCCTGCGTCTGTGAGTGCGCGAAGCCAGGCCTCGGCATGGTACGGGGTGCACGGTTTAGACCGTCTGAGCGAGACAGCAGTTGCTAGCGCCGTGCGACGATTCGCTGCAGCCGGAGCACTCGTGGCGACGGGAGTGGCGAGAACCACAGCCCCCGGAGCGCTGCCAGTCGAGGCAGAGCTCTTTGCCTTTGGGGTTGAAGATGTAGCCGGAGCGAGTGCGCGTGCATCGCACGGGGGAGCCGTTCCACAGTTTGGAGGCTTGGCAGGAGCACATCGTGTGTGCACGACGGCTGAGGCAGATGGCGCAGACGGGGTTGCCGGAACTCTCTGCGCCTGAGCTAAAAACCTGCGAGTCTGCAGGGCGTCCGGAGGAACAATTTGGGCGTGGAGCACGAGGGGAGGATCAGGAGCGGGCGCGCGGGCGATCGGGAGCTGGTGAGGAGGCTCGTTGGAACCGACGAGAGCGCCCGCGTGACGAGTCGCGATTGTCGAACTCGCGACGGTCTCTGTCGTGAGGCTTTTGGTGACTGCCATCGCGGTCGCGTGAGGCAAGAATCTGCGCGGTTGTGCGGACATTCGCATGCGAGCGAAGAGGTGGGTCGACGCCAACGCGAAGGGGAAAAAAACGTGTATACGCAGGCGGACAGACGAGAGGGCGCTGCCGATGCGATGGTGGAGGACAACGCGTAAACGCAGGCAGGCACGGGTGGCGTAACGACACGTACGTGTGACGACGTAATCGAAGAAAAATGCAGCCAATGCATGATGATGCGTAAATGCAGGCGCGCGCAGGGGTGACGGGGTGATAAGGGGGGAAGAGAGAAGGAGGGGAGTTAGCTACCATTTTGGTTAAAGGAAGGGGAAGACATTACCTCATCATTCAGGAGGTGTAGTTGCTTGGTTTGAAGCTCCTGCATGTATTCACGTCGAATGTTCTCGAGAAGATCGTCGCTGATCTTGCTTATCGGGAAGACAGAATGGCCAGGCTCGGTGTTGCGAATGGAGTCGTGCCATTCGCGTTGTGCCTTTGCCATGTACTGCATGAGGATCTCGGGGCCATACGAGGCTTCGCGCATGGCATGGGAGTCGAGGTGTAGGAAAAACAGATGTAGGTCTGTGACGTGCTTCTCGGGCCAGGTGCTGGAGCGCTTCATCTCTTCGATGAGGCAGTTCTTGGCGATGGACATCTGATCCCAGGTTAGGTTGGCATCCGGCATGATGTTTTTGGAGGTGAGGGCGCTGTGCAGCTGGAGAAGGAAGGTGTTGTCACTTCGGACAAAATTGAGCGTTTCGTCCGAGGCGCGTTGGCTGTTGGACAGGGCATCGCGACAGCCTTCTACAGAGAAGTGCCAGAGCTCTACGAAGTCGAGGTTGCGGAGCTTCTGGAGGGCGGCGGCTGAGGGACGTGGGGCCAGGCGGCTCGGGATGGAGATAGAGAAGTCGATGGGGGCAGCCTTCGGCTTCTTTTTCTCAGCTTCTTTGCGCTCGAGGGCGGCTTCGTCAGCTCGTGCCTGGTCGGCGGCTGCGAGGTCGGCGAGGCGTTGGGCTTCCGCGGCATCGGCGACGGCTTGATCGGCCGCTATTTGCGCGTCCCATGCGGTTTTGTCAGCGTCGTTGCCGGCTTTCCAGGCGTCGGCGAGGCGTGCGATGGCCACGTCATCGTCTACGCCTTGTTGTTGCTGGATGAGATCCCGGTTAAATAACCAGTGAGCGGTTGAAAAATCCGGGCAATGCTGATTGTACGGGTTATCTATGATGCGAGCTGGGAGCTGGTCCGGCATATCAAGGAAAGTGGCCGGAGGAAGATGATGAAATCAAGGTTTTGCTCGAAAGGGTAGGTAATGCGGTTCGGGGAGAAAAAGGAGGGAAAAAGGGACTGTGTAGGTTCGACAGGAGGAGAAAAGACTGTTTTCAAGAAAAGGAAAGCTGACTACGTGGGGGCGTAGCAGCGAGAGTGGGGAAAAGTCGCGGTAAGGGATGAGCAAAAGGCGCCTGCCAGCGCAACTCTGCTCTTGGCCGTAGACCTTAGTCTAGGGTTGGGCTCGTGCCTCGCCCAACCTTAGACATGCAATACTTGACTAGAAAGAATGCTAAGAAAGCCGCTTCAGAAATTTAGACAATGATCAATTTAGCACGACGTGACAGAGACACAGAGAGCAACGAGGCGAAGGCACCGTTGCGAGCAGAGACCCAAAGGCAGACACAGAATGTTTCGAGGCATATATGACTTGGGAGGAAATCAAGACGACGTCTGTCCATATTTCTGTGCCTGGTCAGACGTCGGCGGTCCGAGATTGTTCCACTGCGAAAGTGTGCTGTATACCTGACATTGGGTGGTATTGTAAGGCGGGCACCCGAAGCTCTGGAACAGCGGATCGACCTTGTCGATGATCTGCAAGCTGTCAGCTTTCATATATCCAGTGTATACCGTCTGCACGTACAAAACTGATGACCGCCTCCCGACCCCGACCAGGCTGGGCGACCATAGACGGCACATTCGCCTGCAGCGCCTCCTTAAGCACGCATGCCAGCTCATTCACATTCTTGATATCGCCCACATCCAGCGGAATAAACGCGTCGACGCGCCCGGCGTTCGCGCCGAACGGTACGGCGCGCGTGAGGAAGAAATCGAGGATGGACGCGAGGGCGTCGACGAGCCCGAACGGCGTGCCGCGCCGGAACCAGTTGTGCGGGAAGCGCTCGGGGATATAGGCGTAGCGGCCGTCGGGAGGACCCCCGCAATTGCACCGAGCATGCCTGAGGCCGTGTCGGACGGAATCGGGGCCAGACTTGGCAGATGTATGGGTCAGAACGGACGGATTTGGGGGTCGGCCGGCGGGGACGTATGGGTCAAAGTACGGACATGTTCGGGGCGTCCGGACAGGGCCTGGACCCGTACGGACGTCTAGTCATGTGACCTTGTGTGGGGTGCGGCTGTGGCGAGCTGTGGCAAAGCACCACAACTTGGCATGGAGTAGACACCTTTTGCCGTTGTTGCTCGCGCTTGTATTTTGGTAGAGATAGTTCCCGAAAACGTTTACAAAATAGGAATAATTACTAGCGAAGTGCGACAGCTAATACTCTACCATCAGCCCGCTTTGCCATTTTACAACCAACTCCCTCCCTTCGACTCCTCCCGAAGCTGCCGACAAGCCATGAAGAACGAAGTTATCGACCTGGCAGATCCACCGCCTCCCGAGACGATCTTGAAAGCCTGGATAGGAACTGGACGAAAGTTTCCGAAGGATCACTCAGAGGTTCCCCTCGAAGTCTTGAATCATCGCAGTGAGAAGCTCGCCATACCAGATTCGCTGCTGCATTTACTGCTTCCCCGAAAATCCATGTCGGTTGAGGAGCTACTGCAGACGGTATTCCCTTCGTGCTCAGAGTCATTGGTCTCGGTGCACGCTGCAAGGTGCTTCAGTCGAGAAATCCCGCGCAAAGCCGTAGACGTCGCTAGATTTGTCGCTCGGCCTTTACCACCCCACAGATTCGTTGTCAGTATTGAGGATGCCGTGTCGCAGGCTATTCTGGACGACGAGAAATCAGTGCTTCACCCTGAATTCAAAGGTCTTGCCCTACCACTCTGGACGATAACGTACTGGCGCCGAATGCATGAAGCACTCGAGGCTCGCCGTCAATGGCAGGAGTCGCTATCATGGGTTGACTCGAACATGGATGGGTCCGCATCACAGCCATGTCTCGAGAGAGCCAGGATATCACTGCTCTCGTTAGGTTGGTGCGAACGTTCCTGCTCACCTGGCGCAAGCACCACGGCAACAACTCTGGACTTCGCAAGGCTACCTTCAGACAAGCAGATCGTTGGAGATCTAATAAACATTATGATCAGCTGTCTTCAAGATAGGCTTCAAGACACTCGTACCATCATTGCAGATCTGGGCCTTGCATATGTCATCTTGAAAGCGAAGAGCCCCCACGACTTCGATCACATACCGCGGCAGAGCATTCTGAGAGATATCGAGCGGCGATTGAAGCAAGGCAGAGAAGACGGCGACAAACCCGCCACATTATACTTCCCCGCATTCCTTGAAAGGGAGCACCACTGGGTCTCGTTCTGCATCGACTATGAAACCAGGGAACTCAGCTATGGTAAGTCAATTCATTTGTCATGGAACGCAACTACTCACGCAATAACCATATTAGGAGACTCGCTCGAGCGAGGAGGGATGCCAGCACCCGCCGAACATATCAAGAAACTACAATGGTGGTTATCAGCCCGCTTCGGAGGCAAATTTGTCGAACGTGGCTGCACGCTCGAACACGGACATCAACGGGACATGACTTCATGTGGGATGTGCGCGATTAACACGATCGCACATGGGGTCTTCGGTGATCCTCTTTGGAATGTATCGCGTCGCTTTTTTGAGCGTGCGCAGTGGTTTGAGATCATCTGTGAGCAGCAGCGCAGGTGCAAGGTGAGCACTTAATCGCAAACGAAGATCATATCAACTAATGCTCTTACCTTCAGACAACTATGGAAGGCGGTAACCAGAGCGTTCCCGCTGTGAAAGGCCAGCAGGTGAGGGATCAAGCATTGAGTGCACGCATGCGGGAGGAAGGGGTAACTGCACCGCAGCCTCACCTAGTGCAGCAGCCGGTGCACTCTTTGCCGCCGCCACCTTCATTGCCGCTGCCGCTGCCTTCTTCATTATCGTCCTTGCTTTGTTCATCACCGCCATCGCCGCCATCGCCGCGACTTAGGTCGTCGTCGCCGGCGCCATCGCTGCAACTTAAGTCGTCGTCGCCGCGACTTTTGTCGCCTTCACTGCCTCGGTGTTCACCGTCTTCGCCGCCGGTTTTGTCACCATTGCTTCCACCACTGTCATCGTCGCCGCCGCCATTGTCATCATCACCGGAGCCCTTTACACAGTCGTGTGAACCTGTCAAGTCGACCATGAAGGAGAGCGATGACGACTTACGACTACCGAGCACCCATGCCGTACCTGCCCAGGGAGTTGACGAGAACAAGTCTGTCGACCATGACATAGAGCCCCAAAATGGTGATGGCAGAGATTGCAGCACAGTAGTCTCGCGCAATGTTGATGGCGAAAAGCGGCCGCAAAAGCTGTACCCGATCTTTACTGCAGGATTCAGTCGCGGCGCAGAGTCTGAACGAAATCGATATCAGCAACCGAGGACTTCATTACCAGAAGGACTCACCGCGGAAGAACTGTTCGAAATGGAGCAGGATGCGGATGCGGATGAGATTGAAGAAGTCCCCACAGCGGGCTCTTCAAAGCGCAAGAGGCGCCCGTGTACAACAGAAAGTGACGCCGCAAGATCTGGCACCAGTGTTCGCATATCGCAGACATCGACAGGCGCACCTGTTGGGATATCACGCTCTGCGGTTACTGCTCGACGTGCTAATGACGAAATCTCCTCTGGCAACTTTAAATTGGACATTAATTCCTGGCTTGAATTCAAGCGCAAGATTAGAGATCTGGACCCACTTGCTGAGTTCGACAAGACTAATCCCAGGCATGTTCGACATATTCTGTGCGGGCGCTGGGTTCCCATGAAGACGGCTTACAACACGTCCCGGTATACTGAACATCTTGGGGCATGCACCGGTCCTTCCAAGAAGCGGCGCAAGCTCGACGGTGCGGGCATGACAACGCTCACAGCGATGGCGGCAAAGCAAAATTGGTCGTCAAAATCAGACAATTCAGGCTCATCTCGCAAGATGAAGGCCACCGGTACGATGGATCCTAAACCAGAGCAGACGAAATCAGAGCTTCCCTGTCCAGGTCTGACCAAGGAATACGATGAACGGATCGAGCAGTATTTCCTTCGCCCTGCTGGCCAGGGCGGAGGTGCGCGCAGTCAGACTGTGATAGCAAAGGAACTCTTCAAGGGACGCTTTTACAGGGACTTATCAGATTCAGAAAAGCGAGTCGTTCAGCTAGCACAGCGTAACGAGCATAAATGGCGAAAGGATACTGCGTTGCATGCCGTATTCTCGAGATCCTGCCGCAAGGTCGTTGAAGTGCCGAGCACGAGCACGGTAGCATCTTTGCCTCCATGCAGTGAATGCCATGGTCTCTTGTCTCTGAAGTCGTTTAGGAGGGCAATATCATTGCGAGTTCCCTCTGACGAAAATCTCAAATTCGCGAATGAATTCTATCGCCAAGAGACACTCGGAGACCTGTACGCTAAAATACGGGGACTCAAAGAGATTATGGAGGCCTCCGTAAGCCATGTCCGCAGCTGCTGATTCGTCTTAGCTGACTTGCTTTCTACTGAGCAGGATTCTCCTAGTGTTCGCTATGCAATTGGTGTGGCGTCGGGCCAGTACCAGTCTTATCCAATGCTTGCTAGTATCATCAAGGCAACTGTTCTCATTGAAGAAAAGAAGGCTCGAGGCGTCGGCATGCAAAACATGCGCTGGCCTCCCGATTATAAGGAGCTTATGCAAGTTCTGAGTATTCGTAGTTCACGAGCTTATGAGACATTGGCCGCAGAGCTTCCGGCGATGAGCCAACGGGGTCTACAGTATGTGCGAGTTTATGCTTATATGTTACAGTTATTGACCTGGCTCTCTTGCAGGATTAGTCGTTCGAAGGAGCCTCAGTTTCCCATTGGGATCTCCGAGCAGACCTTCATCCTTGTCAAGCTTCGACTACAAGCCCTGAAATACCAGGGTCCCGTTGGCCTGAGCTGCGACGACACGAAACTGTTAGAGGCGCTTCGTCCTTACTGGGTTCACGCAGAGGCAGTGTTCTGTATACTAGGCTCTACCGGAAATGTTCTGTACGTTGCCAATCCGGAAGAATACCTTCGCCTTTTGCGACAGGGTAAAATCGACAAGGCAACAAAGGTGAAGTACAATACTTGAGTATCCCTCCGTTTTGACACATGAACTCACTATGCAAGCACAGGTCCGTGTATTCTGTGTGCAGCCGCCACTCCCAAAGCTCCCCGGGATCATCGTCGCTGCAATTGCCATCTCAAACGACCTCAAGGCAC
Organism: Hericium coralloides; assembly: GCA_003675405.1. NCBI lineage: Eukaryota > Fungi > Basidiomycota > Agaricomycetes > Russulales > Hericiaceae > Hericium > Hericium coralloides. The sequence goes on from QUOP01000093.1 coordinate 109,222, forward strand.
ATCAGCTCTTGGAATATACTGAGGCTATCATTCATGGCTTACTTCGACACGGTATCAGCGTTGTGTCATATGCATGCGACGGAACCGAGGTTGAGCGGTCTGTTCAGCGATCTCTGACTTTGAAAGCGACGTCGTACCATCTTTATCGCATCCCGCATCCCCGTGATGACCGCCCAGATATTGAACTCCGTATTCCCATGTTTGATGGACATGCCATCGTTATGATTCAGGACTCGAAGCATGCACTCAAGACATATCGCAATAATATCAGCTCAGGGGCACGTTTTATGGTTGTCGGTGACCACGTCGTCTTGTTTTCTCATATACGCAAGGTCGTTGATGAGAACGGTCCACTTTACCGTCGCGACGTTTACAAGTTAGATCGTCAAGACGATAACGCCGCTGCTCGTCTGTTTAGTGCAGACACGCTCAAATGGCTCACGACAAACCATCCTGAGTGTCTGGGCACCATCATATACCTCTTTATATTCGGAGAGCTTGTTGATGCATACCAAAGCCGTGTTATCTCCCTCGAAGTTCGAATGCATCTAGCACTGCGCGCCATGTTCTTTATGGAAATCTGGGAGGAATTTCTCGATTCTGCTCATTACACCAAGTCCAAACATTTCCTTTCTCGCGAGGCCATCGACATTACACGCATCATCATCAACGGTCTTTTACAGCTCATCATCGTCTATCGTGATCTAATTCCAGAGGAGCTCCCACTGCTTCTGTGGCTGCACTCGACGGAAGTCTGCGAGCACGTCTTTGGTCTTTGCCGCCAGATCATCAAAGACTTCACAATGCTCGATTTTCAGTATATGATCCCTAAGCTCTTTGTCCAGCTGCGAGAGGCCGCGCTCTCTGGCCGTCACTCGAACAACGGCAAGGCAACCGCTGCTGGATACAACCATACATATACGGACCTTCGTAGTGTCAACCTGGGTGCCCTTTCCACCTATCCTTCGGACGACCAGATTGGCGATGTAGCGAGACGTGCTTACGATGAAGCCGCTGGCCTCTTCTCACTGCTCGGTGTTTCCCCATCAACTGACCAAGCTGCGAACACGCAACTCCCTTCTCTGGCACGGTGGTTCAACGAGAGCAATTCCGAACCTGCTGCATCTGACGCATTAGCTGAAGATACCTATGACGAAGATGAGAAAGGCGAACATGACAACGAAGAACTTGAAGTGCCGCTGTCGAAGCAAGTGCAAGATTCAATCGAATATCTTGAAGGTGTCCAGATGAAAACATTTCGTGAGGAGGACGCAGTTAACCATCTCACATATGCGGCCGTTGCTCTTGACATGGAAGATACTATGAACATGTGAGTTTCTCGAGCTCAAGTCATACCAGATAAATACTAACGCTCCCTGATAGTCACGCTTTACCTGAACCAAGCGAGGACGAGATAAAGACGCTGCTTCGCACCTCTATGGAAGAAAGTTTGCATTTCGTGAAGTCTAGTCAAAACTTGCCGCCAATTGACGTGGATGAACGCTTGCATGCATCCGACCTTGCTCAGATGGAGGTAGGAGTGCTTGACTTAGAGGGATTAGTTGAATCGCGGCTGGCCCATCAGACGAAACAGGCCTTTTCGGGAACACGCAAAGTTGCCACACGAGCGCCCGATCAACTCTCGCACACCACTGACAGTGACACACCCGATGTCGCCACTGTGGGCACGGATGTCATTTCTTCTACTCAAGCAGCTCGTCGTGAGGTTGCCAAACGGCTTCACGAAATTACCAGGACACATGAGGATAGGGGTATCACCACTGGGCTAGAAAGGCTTACTCGATGGTCCGAATCGGCGACAGGAAACAGTGCGAACGCTACTGTAGTCGCGAACGCTCAGGCATCAAAGGTATTATCTATCCTTACTGTTGTCGAAAAATCTAACTCCTCCATAGGCCTTAGGTCGACGTCGTAATATCGTCAAAACCTTGCCGTCACCTCTAAATCTGGACTTCGCCGATGCACGTATATCCGCGGTGAACCCCTTGAGGGTGTCGTCTGAGTGTGGACCGGGGTATGGCTTCTTTGTCGTGAACGGGGAAATAATGATTGGCGAAGGTACGTGGCCTTTCCACTGTGACAGTTCCCTTCGCTAAACCCGTCTTTGTTGATAGTGCTTGCGCTTTTTACGAAGACGGCAGGGAAGAATGTCAGACATGCCGACGTATCCGACATATCCAACGTTGCCGCCCTGTCGAACATCGGCCTAAAGGCTTTCAAGCATGCGACGCGGCATCATTTTCATCTTGTACCCCATTCAACACTTCCCTCTGTGCGACTCACGAAATTCGTCTTCTTCCCTCCCCATTCCTTCCTTTGTGCATTGGATGCAGCACCGAAGTTTCTAGCCGGCAACCTCATGGTATCTGCAAGTGACTTCAGTCGCTTCCAAGCGATGCTGGCCTCAAAGACGGCGATACTGGCCACATGCAACAAGCTGCAGTCGAGACAGGAGAATTAGAATTAACAATGCTTATGCACATACGAATTTTAACTACATTGTAATACTCTGAGTAGCTATCTATCAGCTCCCCACCTACCTAGATAAAAATGCAGAGAATATGTGAGGCCTGGTCCGTATCACGGACAAAACTGGGGCTCTCCTCGAGGGCTGGTTCAGAACGGACGAAAATGGGCCCAAATCATGCCGGACATAACTGGGCAAAACCGGGATTTTCGCGCCCAGGCATGCTCAGGGCAATTTCGGGGGTCCTCCGTCGGGCAGCGCGTGCGTGCCGAAGATGGGCGCGATGGACGCCTCGTTCGCGATGCCGCCCGCGCCGAACGTGCCGTTGGCGAAGAAGGTCGGCACGAAGCCCTGTGTTCGTGTGAGCGGTGGGACTCTGCAGGGGACGTGCGACTGACCTTCGTGCCAAGCACGATGAGCGCCTCGAGGGGGAGAAAGTAGAAGGCGGTTTATGTGCGACTGTGGTCATACCGTACTTTTTGGACGTCTTTCATCACGTCGAGGGTGTACTGGCCACCATACTCGGCCGCAATGCTCTTCATCTCAATGTAGAGGTTCGGATCCATGGAGTGGTCGTCGCCGAAGTATTCGTCCTGCCGCGTCGCACTCGTGTCACCTGTAGACGCTTGGTGAGCCACTGCGCGATTCGCGAATGAAGATTGTTCACCTTCTGGGCCTGTACTATGGTAGTTGAGGCCACCCTCGTAACCGAGAATAGGCTCGAGATCGCCCAGAGCCGCCGTGCACCGATCAGGCCCGCCAATCGAGAGCTTTCCCGTGATACTGTAGATTGCTCACCGGTGCCAGAGCCCATAGTAGTACAAGTCGTAACTCACAGGTCTCCGTCATACGCGATCGCCAATATTGTGAGGAATTCAGCGAGGTCCGCGCCCATGTTGAAACCCTCCGCGGTGCCGGCGATGATGTCCGCCTGAGTCGTGATCCCACTGCGGGGTAGGTAGCCATGGTTCGCGAGCCTGTGCGGGAGAAGTAAGACAAGGCATGATACTGACGAGTAAGTGAAGATAGAATAAATCGGAAAAGGATGTAGAGAAGCGGCGAAATAGCGATGGGCGAGGAAGTGGAGATTGGAAGGATAAAAAAGCAATATAAAACTACGGTCGGACGATTGAGGGAGGATATGATCATGCTCTAGACGACGCAGCGATGGATGGAAGACGGAAGTGAATGATGGGCGGTCGTAACGCACGTATTAAGACCAGGGCACGGTCCTCGTCGATCCGTCGGCCCTGGCGGTTGAAATGGATGGTCAGCGTCTGGGATTCGTTGAAGACCGTCCAGATTCGCAACGCCGTCGTCCTGCGAGGAAGGGGAGCTCCCTGACTTCTGAAGGCCGGGGAAAGCACTGCCCACAACAAAGACAGAGAATAGACAAGCCACAGAGTTAAGATCATGTTGTCGGTGGAGGATTCCCCGCCTCCATCGAAACAACGTACTAAGTATGTAATTACTGTCATCTTAGCAGGCGAGGAGCAAGTATTCGACTCGCCGGGCCACCCAGCCTCAGATGAGTGGTGAAGACCAAGTGAAGACGGGGCTACGGGCTGTACTTGGTCACTTGCCTCATTGGCAATTCCTTCCAACAAAGCAGTCCATGAAGTAGCCCCAGTAGTCCTTCTCGTAGACTTGACCGCATGCCAGATGATAGCCGAGTTCGCCGAGGGTCGCCCTTGGATGCAGATCTCTAGCAAAAGCAGCCTGATTACAGTAAGTTATAACGAGCCGATGTCTCTGGCAGGATAAATGCTAATGTCAGAAATGTCCATGCAGATCCATACCGTCGAGAGCCAGACATTGCTGCAGTGCCCGGCGTTTCTTACACCTGATAGAAAGGGAAAAAAGGGCTAGACGCCGGACGCGGTTAAATAACGCGAGCTTACCCGTAGCAAGTTAGCCATATATCAGCAGGTATATGTAGTCAGTAGAACAACAGGGTATACACATGAAGGCCATGATGGAACGTGAAGGCGACTGAAACGTTGAAAACGTTGAAAGTTGGTTGAAAGAGATTCGACAACTGCAGCTTGGCCGACATGCCCGAGACGACCGCCTGCCTGCGGAACGGCCGGCCCGGGAAGGACCGGTTGCCCACGAGCCCTCCTCGGACTTCCGATCCGTGCAACAGCTCTCCGTCTCCCATGCATGTTCCTGAGAACGATAACCTCGACGATAAGGCAAGTATTTCGCTGCGCCGTAGTATTTCGTCGCTCACTCACGTACTACCATGTCTATCCATGCAGTCCAGCGCGCTCATAACCATCTGGCTTGGGACAACAGGTAATTTCCCCACCGACTGAGGTATAACTCGCTCTGACGCAGCGTCGAAGCATCCCACCCGTCATAACCATCAAATCCGGTGACACAGTCTCGTTTGACTGCCTAGATGCGTCGAACGGTCAGATAACAGCCGACTCGGACGACTCCGCCCTCGCCGCGCTCGATTTCGCGCGCCTCGACCAAGTGAACGGACCTGTATACGTCGAGGGCGCCGAGCCGGGCGATACACTGCAGATCGACGTGCTGTCCATCGAGACTGCAAGTTGGGGGTGGACGGCCACGATCGGCGGGTTCGGCCTGCTGCACGACGAGTTCACGACGCAGACGCTCAAGATTTGGGAGCTCGATCAGCGCCGTGGCTTCGCGTATTTCGACGAGGCGAAAGGCATCAAGATCCCGCTCAAGCCGTTCTGCGGCGAGATGGGCGTCGCGCGGGCGGACAAGGGCGCGTTCTCGACGATTCCGCCGTATCACACGGGCGGGAATATTGACACGCGGCATGTGGTGGTCGGATCGACGCTGTTTCTGCCGGTTGAAGTCAAGGGCGCGCTGTTCTCCTGTGGGGTAAATATGTCCTTCGATCAGTCGTTTTTGTTATGACGCTGAGGCGCTGTTTTTCAGGACGGCCATGCCGCGCAAGGAGACGGAGGTACGTATCTTGACTTTGATTACTTGGATAGGCACTAATGCACGATATTATAGAGGTCTGCGGTATGCACGATGCTGTCCACTCGCCGCATCTACTAAAAGTGTCACAGGCACCGCCATCGAGACTCCAGTCAAGGCCAAGTTCCGCTTAACCGTGCGTAAGGACAAGCCCTACACGAAGACGCCGCACTTCAAGACGCCGCCCGTCACCACGCAGGGCGAAGAGTACTACTGCACCAGCGGCGTCGACCCTGGTACGCGTGTCTCGCTGATATTATCCAGCCATTGGCGTGGCTGAGGAGAAGATTGATCGTAGACATCAAGGAGGCCATGCGGGCCGCCGTGCGGAGCATGATTGAGTTTTTGTGTGCGGAGAAGGACCTGACGCGCACCGAGGCATACATGCTATGCAGCCTCGCGGGCGATCTGAGGATGCACGAAGTGGTCCGTGATATTTGTCTCCCCGTGTCTGCTGTCTAATAGCTCACGTCGACGCGCAGGTGGATATGCCGAACTTCCTCGTACGCTGTTTCTCCTATAATGATCTTGCTTCAGCTAACGTGTGCGGCTGTAGATCGGCATGATGCTGCCGATGTCGATCTTTGAAAAATAGGGCAACACAAACGAAGAATGTGGTATCTTATGTGATATGTGTAAGATATGGATATAGGATATACGGAGAATGGACTCCTTCGCTATGTCCGGCGCGCGTGGAGAAGCGCGCGCTCATGCGTCGTGAGCCGCGTCAGACATCACTAGCAAAGTGCACTGACGCGGCGCAAGGACTCCGGCGTTACAACTGGACGAACAAAGATAGGTTTATATTCATTGGGACAGAGCTGCCTTCGGGGACATCCGGAGCAAGGCGCAGGGCCAGTTCGATGGGAGCCTCCGACGACGTAGTATAGAAGACCCAGGTCCTTTACATCTTGCCCGCAGCCTCACGTGAGGAGGCGCTGTCAACCTGGCATGTCTTTTTTATGATCAGCTTCCTCTCCTTTCGACGTGCTTTTAACGCTTGTCACTTAGACATCGCCTTCGGTCGCTCTCTGACATACCTAGGCGACAGGGAGCGGCGCTACGACAAAGCCGTCGCTTTACACTATATGGTAAGACCTAACTGCGTATTTGATGAAGCTACGACTGATCGGTTTCAACCGTAAGTCTGCGGACTGATGGCGTCTGACCTCAGCATTGCTAACTCAGTACCCAGCTCTAGGCTAGAGCGCACCTGTCCGTGAACACCGATGCGTGAGACTGAGGATAGACATAAGTGCCATCGGTATTCTTCGGCATAGTCATGCTTTATAATACTGAAGGCTGGACCTCAGGTGCTCAGGGCCTTGCGAGGCCAACATCGTCTGTAAGCGGTCGGGCGATCATGACGGAACCAAGTTCTGCGTGTTGGAGATAAGTATTCCTGGCCCTGTCTCTAATACTTCCTGTCATCACAACCAGCGTCTGGAATTGCTGATCGGAGTGATCCCCGCTTTGATCTAACTCGACCCTGACCCGACTTGATATGACCTGATAGCCCCGAACCCACAAAGACCAGGGAAGGGCCATACCAAGATCATTACCATTCAATCATTCAGGGCATTTGACAGACCACCAGCTCCAACATCGTGAATCGACTGAATCAGGTTCTCATCGCCCAGGTTGAGATCTGCAGCCTCCAGAAGATCGCCGAGCTGTGTACCCTTAGGGCTATCCACCACGTCCGAGCCAAGTATAAAGGGCCATTTCCCAGAGCGCTTTGCACCCCCGAGCAACCTGGTGTTCGCTCGCGCAAGTCATGTCCTACTCATTGCTGGTCAGTGGCAAATCGTCGGCGTTGCTGCCGCTGCCGTACCCGTCGGGGCGCCGCCGGCCGTTCTATCCAAGCGCAGGTCGTCTTGGGAGGCTGGGGCTTCTGTTTGGGATAGCGGGTCTATTCCTTTTCGTGTTTGGGAGTGGTGGGTATGGCGCGCCGGGTGGCATGTCGGCGTCCAGGCAGCAGCGTGTCGAGGTGTTGTCTGAGGATGTGGCTCCTGGGCGGGCGGGGGATCACGAGCTCAGTCTTGAGGAGCTGAGTGATCTGACGGCGAGAACGAATGGCTTTTATGCGCGGGATCATAGCTTGTCTCTGGGATGGAACAATGTGAGCCACATTCTACTAATACATACAGACATCCACTTATGAGGGCTCCAGGTCAGATATATCATCGAAACTTCGCTGTTCCAAGCGAAGCTTCTGAACCGGACGTTGATCATCCCGTCATTCGTCTACGCTCGCGCATGCGAGTACGACAAGTGCGTCCCAACACTTCGATCCGAGACTGCCGCTAACACGTGTCTTACAGCGCCGTCTGCGCAGATTACACGCCCATGGTCGATAGAACCGAAGCAACGGGGAACGAGTTCCCCGCCGACCAGCGCGCGGGCTGGCGCATCCCCATCTCGCTCATGGTGAACGTCACCCTCCTGCGCGAGGCGCACCCTGTCATCCTCGTCTCGGACTATCTCCGCCTGCACGGCCTCCCCTCGACGCTGGAGAAGGCCGACGGCTCGTGGGACCGCGACGCGTACCACAGCGCCGCGACGGTTTTCGAGCAGGATAGGTCGCACACGCCGTCGCTTTACGTCATCGAGAACGCGTATTACGATCCGAAGGGCACGAACCGTGTCGACGTGCTGCCTGAGGATATGAAGGCCCGTGGACAATGGAGCCCGGTCGGCTTTAATGTCGACACGGGGCGGATTGGCGCGTGGGGAGAGGAGGCGCCGTCGTCGGAGGTGAATGATGCGCTGTGGAATGCGTTGCCGGAGGATCAGTTTGTGTTGGACTTCGATCAGGTCCGGACTATCCTGGAGTGCGTCGACGAAGCCGAGGATGCGCAAGATGATGCGGAGCTAGATGATGTGGAGCTAGAGGAGGTCCTGCGCGATCACGGTTGGGAGACGCTCTATACCTTCCAGGGGGCGTAAGTCCCTTTATCTTCGCATTATCATCAGTCACTGACCCGAACAGTCTTGGGATGGACCTCGCCAAAACGGTCGTCGAACCCGTTCGTCAGATCGCTCCGCGATCCACGCTGCGAGGCTTCGTGGACGAATATGCGGACCTTGATGAGGACGTCCTTCTCCTCGCAGGAGAGACGCATCTCGAACGGAAGCCAGTATGTATCCCGTGTTCACCTGGAGGTACATGTATTCTTATTTTTGGTCCTTAGGGGTCTATGCGATTCACGTCAAGCGAAGCGCGCGCAAACTTTGCAGGGATGGTCTTGCATCAGGTGCATGCCATCGACAAAGTCTACTCGCTTGCTGAGAAGCTCCATGAGCGCATGCTACGTCTGACCGGGAGGCGGTTGTGGATGGGGTCCCATATGCGCCGTGGCGACTGTGAGTACTTGCATATGAGTGCTATTTATTTCGGTAGTGACTGTGTGGGTTGCTAGTCATCAAGGAGGACTGGGTTATGGACCACGATCCAGCGCAGCACGTCGCTAGGGTGAAGGAGCACCTCGAGACGGGGCGCGAGCTGCTCGCCAGCCGACAAGAGCTGCGCGCTTACGATATCGCAGGGACAAAGCCAGATGAAACCCAATTCACGCATCAGCCGCCGCTCCCGGACGATCCGTAAGTGATCAAACATTGCTGAGGCGCACGTAAGACTTACCGAGCCCACAGATTTTACATTGCCACTGACGAGCGCGACCCTGAGGCTCTGAAAGCCATCGCCGCTGGTGGAGCTGTCTTCCTCAACGATCTCCTGACGACCGAAGACAGACAGGCCTTCGGCTGGCCGCTCATGGTGACGGATGTGCGCGCTCTCGTGGAACAGGCGCTGCTTGCACGCTCCGCATACTTCTATGCCCACTCCATGAGCTCCGTTGCGGGCGGCATCGTCAACATGCGGGCGGCGCGAGGTGCGGACCCTCGGACGACGCTTCTCGATTGACCTGGTGTGAGGCCTCCCTCGTACCGCTTGGTGATGTTGACTTCTCAATTGCCGTCGGACGATCGATCCCTGAGGTCACCACGTCCTTTCTTCCTGACAGCCGCAGCTTTGGCGGTATCTAATTCTATCCATCTCTTCGCGTGCAGGGGATGCAAGGAGTACTCTACAGACACAAAAGCATCATTGTTGGCTGTTTTGTGTCCACAACTTCGTAAATCCAGCACCGCGGGTTTTAGAAAATAAACGGCAGAAGCTTGTAAGGCGTTTTCTGAACCCATTTACTCCACGCCTCCCCGAACTGCGCCCTCAGCATCCCATCTTCCTTGACCGTTCTTGAAATCATTTTGCACGTGTCCATCACCCGCATAGTCAACCAGATCCGGAAGTACCAGCGGCCGACCTCGATGTCGAGCCATCCGCACTCGCGGAGCTACGAGCCCCGCCCGAACTGAACGAGGGCCGCCCCGGTCATCTTGACGAGCATGCCCGTGTAGCTCGGGTGCCGCACGACGCTGTACGGCCCCGTCGTCACGAGCTGGTGCTCCTTGCACATGGCGAGCTCAAAGGTGAACATCTGGCCCATGGCGCGATAGCACAGGAGGCAGAGGAGTGCGCCGCTGATCGTGAGCGCTGAGCCCGTCAGGAATTGGGGGGCGGCCCGTTCGTTTGCAATGAGCAGCGGCAGCAGCCCGAGGACGCGTCGGGAGAGCGGCGCGTCTTGCGCGAGGCTCGCGACGATAACGGCGGACTCGCTCAGACAACACAACGCGAAGCCCCCCCTAAACGGTACGACCGTCAGTCGCAGGCCCGCTTTCCTTTCCTGGGGGTTGCATACCTTTATGATCATCGTGAGGACCGCTATGCATTGCCAGAGGCGCTCCATTCCCGAAGACTTGACTCTCTCTTCCTCCGCTGCCGCCGCCGGTGGCGTGTACGATTTCCAGAGAAAAACCGCCGAAACTTCAATGTAAGTACAAGGGCCATTTCGATTCACTGACAACAATCCATAACAACAAAACAGATCACCCGTATTTCACCGGTGTGCGTTTAAATGGAACATCCTCGCTGCGCCCCGGCTACTTGTCCGCCGATTGGCGGGCTGCAATGCTCTCCAGGAACGCAGCCTCGGCCACATCGTCAGCTTCCCGAACCTCCTCCTCAATCGAAATTCCGTTATACCCTACGCCCCCGTCGAGCATGGCATATCTGACCGCAGGCCCATCCTCAGCACCTTCTCTTTCGAAATCTAGCTTCGCCTCCTTCAAATGAGTGAGCTCCGCAACGAACCGCGGGTATATATCCGACCACCGTCTCATTTCGCCCTCTTCGGGCATGATTTGGAAGCAGCGCTTGAGCTTCAACTTTTCCAGCGTCGCCTTGTGCCGGAGGATGAAGTCCTCCACGCCCGACTCTTCTGCGAAGATGATGTGGCCGAAGGACAGAGCGGTGAGATTTGGATAGGTCATGTCGGACAACGGTAAGCGGGGCGCGTAGCCAATTTCTAGATCGGTATGGATGCTAAGGGACGTCAACGTCGCTGAGGGAGGCTGCAGGAAACGGGTGGGGATTGTGGTTTCCCAAAACTCGATGAACGGCTCTTCGTCGTACCAGCCGAGCTGCTCTTGCTCGGATATCGTGGAGATGTGAAGCTCGGTGAGGTTCCCCACCAGAGACGCGAACTCCTCTCGGTCGAATACTTCGTTGTGAAGAGCGACCAAGGAATCGAGCGTCAGAGACTTCAGCTTGAGGGGATGGGCGACAAGTCCTTCTAGGACTACATTCTGCAGCAGGCGCGTGTCTGCTTCGTCCTCTTCCTCGTAGCGCGGGCTGAACGTCAAGCTGACGGATTCGAGCAAGGGAAGCTCATGGAAGAGGGAAATCGCAGCTTGCAGCGCTTCTCGGAGACCTTCCTGGTCCTCTTCGGATTCTTCGTCATCTGAAAGAGGGCCTGATGAGTGGACATAGACCTATCGCGTGTTAGATCGCATCTGACGAGGCGTACGGACCTTCCACCTCGCCGCTTTCCTTGTTGGCCTCAGGACCAGCATGTACATCCACGATCACCACCTCCTTGACGTGCTTTGCGACGGTCTCGGTGGACAACGCTTCGTGGAGTTTCTGAACGCTGTCGATCGTAGTCTTGGCACGTAGAGAGCGGAATATGGTAGGCGTGGCGAGCTTGGACAGTGTCTTGTTCGTCTCGCGGAGTCGACGAAGGTCGTCGCTTGGCAAATCGTCGACGACGGCTTTGAGAAGTTCTACTGGGAGAGAGGCCATTGATGCGGCTGAATATGCTGGATTTTGCAGGATTTCCAACGGTAAACCAAAGATTATTGCGAGCCCTGCTTTTGAGCACCCTGCAGGACGCCCAGGCACACTGGCTTTTCGCAACAATCCCGGTGACAAAAGTTTTCGATCGTGAATTCAAACTTGCGGGTCCAGGCATGTCCAAGTGCGTAAGGTGGAAAAACAATACGTGGGCGCTTTGTAGGCGGATATAGGCACCCATTCCTGTGCACCGCCACAGTATAGCCACGCGAGTCAGAATAGATGGATGTGCGTGTGAATTCTACCTTCGCGAACCTAGTAAAGATGTACTCGACACACGCATCCTGCAGGGACCCTGCAAGCTGTTGGTAAACATGCTGTCCGTAGACAGCGCAGCAGCGGACATGGTCAGGCACATAGATCTTGCCTGACTCACCTGGAACCTCCACGAACTCACTGTCCTTATGATCAATTCTGAAAATCGATACTCGCGCAATTTTGTACACATCGACAAGAGAAGCCCGGAGAACAATGACCAGGGAAAAGCTTCCATCGCGTCGGATTAGCATGGGTATAGACGATATTATGTAGTCATAAATACAGCAAGCCTGCTTCTCAGCAGGCAAAGGGACATTAGTGACCAGGCAATCTGACCGGAATCTGTCTCACTCACCAAACGAAATTAGATACCAGTGAAATTCTCCCAATCTACCTTCCGCTCCCGACCTCGGCCGACGGAGGTTATATCGGACAGATGACGCATAGTCGGTCTACCATGCGGACAGTTCCACGGCTGCTCGATCGTTCCCATATGACGAATGACCTGGAGGACACGATAATGCATTAGCCTCTAGCTTTAGGCCTTAGGAATGGATCACTCTTTTGCAACATACCGTCGTCATCTGCTTCACAGGCAGCGCCTTGCCCACCATGATACTCTTTCTGCACGCGCGCATGGCAAACATGGCGCGGGCTTTCGAGCAGCGAACCATGGTCCCGGCAGGACGGTCATGCATGAGATGAAGCAACTCTTCGAGATCTGCGAAGAGCGTCAACAAGCCGCAGACGAAAAATCAACAATGCACACGTACCCTTCACGTCGAAGACCGTGGCCTTGCTGACTGGCTGCGCGACCAGCTTGACACGCCGATCTTCGTCTGGATCGGCGGATTCGTCGACGGCAATCTCGAATCCATTTTGTTTCAGAACGTCTATGTTTTCGATCGCGACAAGCTGATCAGCCGCAGTGAGTTCCAGCGTCCTCGGCCTTCAATAGCAAAACTTAGTCCCACCACCACATTCGAATGAAAATTCAGAACGAACTCACGTATACAACCGCTGCGACTCGATCTGCGTCGTCTGCTGCAGCGTCTCAAAATTATACTTCTCATCGGACGCATGCTGATCAACAATGAACAGATCGTCCATCGCGTCCACGCGTCCATCGCCCGGGGCCGCCTTCCTCCGTCGCGCAATGATAAAGCCAAGGTTGAACTGACCCACAACTTCCATGGTTTCAAAGTCGTCCTTATGCAGCACGCGCGAGAGCACCTCGTCGGCCGCCTCCCCAGTCTCACCGATGCCCGCCTTGCTCCGCAGGGCCTCTTTCGCAGACGCTTGAGAGCTGGAGAGGCCGGCTTCCTGCGAGGCCCGCGCGGAGTCTAGCTTGTCGCGCAGAAGGCCCCAGACGGCAACGACGCGAGACAGGTCGAAAGAGGTAGAGCTTGTGTCTTCAGATATGGTGCGGATGACCTCTGGTGGACGGATGAGCTCGTCATAGGCGTCTGCGGTCTCTGCAACGACGCTTGAGGAGGCCTTGGAGTGCGCCTCGAATGCGGGGGTGTTCTGCCCAGAGGTTCGTGGCTCGTCATCAGTGAGATCGATGATTTCGCTCGAAGCGGCCTTCGAAAGAGCGGGCCTTCCCTCGTCGATTGTGATGGGACCATCCTCCACAAGGCTCTCCTCGACGTCGACGTCCATCGTCTCGTCAACGATGGCCGTGCTCAAGTCCGGCTGGGCAGCTTCTTCTCTCTCTGAGCCAACATCCCCCATCTCCTCGTCTTCTTCTTCCTGCTCATCCTCCTCTTCTTCCGCTTCATCCTGCAATGCAGTCTCACCCTTCCCGCCAACGGCCTGACTCCCGCTCGCAAAGGTCTTCAGCTTCGTCATAAAGCTCTCCTTCGCCTTCGACCCAGTCTCAAGCCTCGGCCTCTTCCGCCTGTGCTCCGACTCCGCCAGGACACTCGCGCCCCGCCGCAGATTCCACGACGCACCAGATGTATCCAGTGTCATCTGCACGCCGCGCTTCTTCTCCCTGGATGCGGCGCTCTCGCTCTTGTCCGCGTCTCCGCTGAGAATGCGCTCGACCGTCGCTGGCGCGCGGCCCGTGGACGAAGCACGCGAGCTACCACGCGAACTAGACTGCGCGTCGGCAGCAGCAGTCTGCTTCTGTGCCGCTCCAGGAGGCGCTGAAGGCGCTGAAGTCGTCCGCCGGGATGCGTCCGCGCTAGAAACAGACCAGGTTATGTCCGCCGAGGAGACAGACTTGCGACTGTCATTAGCGCCCGCATCCTTGGAGGCGCCCAAAGGCTCCTCGTCCTCGTCCTCCGACGGCGCCGCGTCCTCGTCTGCGGCATCTACTGCGATGGCATCGTGGGAGATGGCATCAGCCAACCGAGGTGCGGGCGTGTGGTGCGTCTCGACCAAGGGCTCGGGCTGCGACGACGAATCGGGCTGCGGGGGTTCATCATCATGGACTGACGGCGGAACGGTGTTATCATCACCGTGCGCCGGGTGTTCCTTTAATATTTGTTGGGAACCTGGGCGCGAGGGGCCTGCGGCCGATGTTTGATCAAGCTCGTCGACATCGGCGTCTTCGGTGTTCTCGTCCGGCGCTTCCTGTTCATCGCGCTCTATAGCGCCCGAGTCTGATTTCTGCGAGTCCTTCCGGCTTAGAGACGCGGAAAGCTGCGGTTTCTGAGACGCCTGCGTTGCGTTGAGCGCAAATGTAGACCGCGCCGACGAGAATGTATCTGTCAGGGCAGCCTGATCGGAATTGACCGAACAAACGGAATGCACGTTTCAAGTCAATCTGATGTTGTACTGAGATTGCACGAGCGGAAAGGCTTACCTTGAGCGCCTCGATGAGGTTGTTTTCGCTGTGGAGCAGAATGGTCCTTTTGTCCGGACTCACGTTGATGTCGCACGATTCTGGAGTGTTCATCTCAGATACGATCACTCCCAAGATGGCCGTCAAGAACGCACCGGTGGGTATGATGAAATCAGCGACTATAAAAGGAGACTGTTGTATGTTGAACGTCTTGTATACCTCGTTGAACGCCTTCTGAACCTGATCCGAAGACCTTCTTAGCATCGATGGTCAGAACCATACAATGGTTATACCTTTGCCGGCGAACAAGGACGCCCATTGATGAAGAAGAACTGCCGATCAGTTCCTGTCCTGCCGCACCCCACAGAGAACTTCGACACAAGACCGTGGACCCGAACGGTATTGGTGCTGCTAGATGCGCTGTGATACAATAACAATAAAGCTCGGTACATAACAATCATAAGGCAGGCACCAACGCACCTATCTCGATCCAGCCCGCGCCTTCGAAGGACGGATCTCTCCGTCTCGACCTCGAACTCCAAATCGAGGTCAACGATGTTTTCGAGGGACTTCGGACCCCACAGAGCGGAAACGGCGGTTCGCAGCGAAGTCGATCCATCCGTTCTCAGCTGGAAGGACTTCCGTCTATTGATCTGTCACACATGCACGCAGGAAGTACATGGAAAATGTGACTCACCCTCCTTCAGGCTGGTTGGAAACAGTGAGTCGCACTCCTTGGTTCTCCTTGGTGCAAGGGACGAGAGCATACGCGTTGAGCAGATTCAGTGCCTTCGCAAACTCGCGCTTAGCGTTGCGCTGAAGCTCCTTTCGGCGCACGGGTAACGGCACAAATAATCCATTGATAGTAATGGTAGTGCCACGCTATGAACGAAATCGTTGAGACATGGTCAAAGCAAGGAGAAGTCAATTCACCTGTCTCGCCACCTTGCCATTTCTGCTTTTCACATGTCCATTTCTGTCCAGCTCAAGCACGGTGCCCATGGGCGCCTGCGAAGATGTGGAAGTGGTAATTGAAACACTTTCGCTCAACGCACATAGGGATGACAAGGCTTCGCCGCGGAAACCAAAGCTGATCACAGAGGTAAGGTCTTCGAATGTGGCTAGCTTCGATGTGTGATGCTTCAGACCTAAAAAACGACGGTTATTAATGATGGCTCTCTGTTACCAGCATAGATGATACTTACCGACACTATCATAGTCCTCAGGTGCGATGCCCGTTCCATTGTCGATCACCTCGATAGACTTCAGGCCGTAGTCCTTAAATCGGACCTCTGCAGAGCTGCGTGAACGACCTGACACGTCCAAATTCACGCGTCTCACTCACCAATATTGGTTGCTTTCGCGTCGAGGCTATTTTCGACCAGCTCCTTTACCGCAGTCTGAAGGTCACTGACGACCTGACCTGAGGTGATCCGGTGAATAGAATCCGCGTCGATAGCCCTGATCGCATGGTTCCCTATCTCCTCCTGGGACATAAAGCACGTCCAGGACGTCTTCACGAGGGCCTTCGGTTATACTGGCTCGACCGACGTTCAACAATGAGAGAATATGCAGAAAGCTGAGTGCTTTGCTGCAGTCAGTTCATGATCCGGACGCGACGCGTCGAGCGCCGCTGAATCACCAGAGTGGTAATTTTGATCTCCGTCTCAATGCGGTGGCAAATCCCGTCTGTTCACTGCACAGCGCTGCCGGCGCTGCGCCCGACAACCTCTCGACACGCCTTGTCGCTGTGTCTGCTGTCCTCAACAATGCCGATCCCGATGAGAATTTGCGGTACTGCCCTAGTTTATGTGACGTGCCACACCCTCATAGCAATGCCTGTCGACCTCATAACCCCGACACGTCGGCGGCTGTCAGAGCTAGACTTGGGACCCGTCTATTGTCTGAAGGCCATCGATTATAGTCGTCGAGCTACTGTGATACAGAAGCTGGTGGTCGCAGCGCCCACAACTGATGACCATATTCATTGTTCTCGGAGCGATGCTAACGGCAGGCAGCGCCAGGCTCGTCATTATCCGTACACGGAACAACAGGGAAGCTTCCCCGATGCGGCTGTTGTCCGCGATCCGGGACACCCGCTCGCCCGCACCCGAGCACCCGAGGGCGCAACCACCCATTCCCCGTCCTGCCATCCTCCCACTTCAGTGCCCCAGCTCCATTGACGACCTGTTTCGGAGCTCGCTCTAATCCATTTCGAGCCATCCCACAGCTAACAGCATTATCTTTGCCTGCCGCCACAACCTGGTTTTGTCGGGCTTTGGCATCTTCAACCTAATATCACCCTGCATTCTTCATCCTGGTAGGCGCATTAGCGGACACGTTGGGAAGGCGTGGGGTGCTGTCTCATCTCCCGGAGCCAAGCATCCGCTTTGGGCAGTACGTTTGCACCGCTTGATGCCCTGTCTCTATTGACCCTTTGATGCACGTTGCCCGGGCCCATTTGTTCTGTCAATGATGACACAAAAGACCACATCTTTCAAGGCTTTATAACCCCCCAATGCTTGTCCCCCTCAGTCTCTACATCCAGCAGCGTGTTTGATAGCCCGTGGCTTTCGCACTTCAACACGCTGTCCTGTCATGTCCTCCTCTAGCATGTCCAGCCTGTCCTCAGAGCACAACGAAGTTCTCTTGACCCGCACCAGCCTCCGCTCCATCCTCCATGACCTGTCCAACCGCCTGTACGCTTCATTCGGCCACCAAGTGCGTCTACTTGTGCACGGCGGCGCCGTCGTAGTCATGCATCCGGAGCTCAAGAGCCGCCGCGCGACGCGCGACATTGACTACATCCACCGTGCCTTCGTCGCGGACTACCAGCGATACGGCATCTACGATGCCGAGGCACGTCTCACATCCTGCATCGCTGCGACGGCGCGGAAGTTTGGTCTCGGTCGCGACTGGATGAACGCCCACGCAGACGTCGCGCTGCCCATGGCACCAGAGTAAGCATGCCTCCCGCCCTCCGCTTCCGCCACCCCGCCGACACCCCTCCCACAGTCGCTACGGCCGCCTCTACGACCCCATCGCGCACGCCTCCATGAACCAGACGAACATCGACCACAACACGATTTACTCCTCCCCAGGCCTCCTGCTGGTCGGCGTAACGTGGGCGTGGGGCCTCGCGCTCAAGTTCGTGCGCTACCAGAAAGACGACCCCGGCGACGTCGCCGCGATGCTGCGCCTCGCGTACTGGCAGCGCGGCATCAAATGGGACGTCGACACGCTCGAGAAGTGGATGACGGCCATCTGCTGGCCGATGGGATACTCCTCGTATCCGCACCCCAAGGTCGAAACGCTCCGGAAGCGGCTGCACCACGCAATTGCCCTGGCGAAAGGACGAACACTCCCGACGCCGTGATGATTCCCGCCTGCAGCATATGATCCTCGTCCAGCATCTGTCGTCCGTCCATCTCGTTGCTTTATTGTTGTTTATTATGTTACACGCCACTGCATGCATGGTCATGCTATTCTGTCGCTTCCTCCAGGTTATTCCATCCACCACGGACTTGATACCAGTGCACTCGATACCTAAAAGGACCCATAGCGGCCCTCATCCCCGGATTCGTAGTGTACGATGATCCCCACTGTATTCTTGCCACTTACACGTTCAGACGATCTCCTTACGACCCCACTCGTACATAATGCCATCTGTCCATCCTACACATTACGCGCGTCATTACACTCGTTCTACTTCTAGCATCCCGTGTGTCTACAGGCTAGAATCCGATCGTCGGCACGAACCCACGCAGGTGAGCAGGCACCAGCTCCGGCGGCATGCGCCCGATCTGGTCCAGCGGCGCGCGCTTCGCCAGCGCAATGAGCGTCATCCGCAACTGCGTCTCCAGCGGATCCTCCTTGTCTGTCTCCATCTTCGCGTCCGCCTCCCCCGCGCGCTGCCGCGCCTCGAGCTGGGCGAGCAGCGCGCTCGCGTGCTCCATCGCGCGCGCGAGCACGGCCGGGTCCTGGTCGATCTGCGCAAGTACGACGCCCTTCGCGCCCGCCGGCGCTGCATCCGCCGCGAACAGCTCCTCTGGCACGTGGATGAGCGACGCGAGGTCGAGCGGCTGCGTGCCCAGCGCGCGCATCTGCGCGCCGACGCGCGCCGCGGCGGGCAGCACCGCCGTCGCGGTCTGCAGCGCCGGCGCGAGCGCGGGCGGCGCCGTGCGCGACGCGTCCTGCGCGTGCACGGCGGCGGCGCTCGCGAGGCGATGGCGGCCCTCGGTGATGGCGTCCACGAGCGTGTCGTTCACATACGCGTGCAGCGGCTTCCCGAGCGGGAAGGTGACGTCCTCCGCGGGGAGGTTGGCCTGCACGCCATGCGCAGTCAGATACGGCAGGAACGGGAACGAGGCGGGGCGGGGCATGCGTACCAGCTCCCGGGGCGGCGTCACGAATTCCGCGAGGCTCCGCACGTACGCGAGGCCGTCCACGCCGCCGTAGACGACTTCCCGCAGGTATTCCTGGCCCTCGAGCGCCCGCCGGCGCGTCCAGTACTCCGCGCCATCTCCGTCGTCGGCCGGCTGCGGCGCGCCGCGGCTCTCGACCGACTTCCGTATCGCCTCGAACAGCTGCTCCTGCGACGCATACGCGCTCCGCGCGTCCATCCGCGACTCCTTCCCGAGCCGCTCCAGCAGCGTCGCATAGGCGCCGTAGTCCGTCGGGTGCGGCTCCCGCGGCTCGACCGCGGGCGCCTGGAGCAGGTCCTCCTCGTCTTTGTCCTTCGCTTTGGCGCGCGAAGGCGCGTTCCGTGTGACGGTCCAGAAGCGATATCTGGGTTTGCCGCTCTTGGGGGGCTCGGGCGGCTTGGGCGGCGCGACGTAGCGGAGCGGTGGCTCTTCAGGTACGATCGCGTTGACGGGTGCTGGAACGGATATATGGGATTGGGATTCTGTGGGGTCGGTGGGTATTGGTGTGGGCGGGGCGTAAAGGGGTGTCAATTGTGGTTTGTGTAGGCCCTCAGGGACAAGTGCTGATAGCACGGAGAACGGATCTTCCACTGTTTTGCTAGTTAGCCGGCGCTTGCGTGCGAGATAAAGGGATGCTAGACGCACTTTCGGCATAGTCGAGGCTGCCGTCTGCAGCGAATGGCGGCCCGCCGCGCTCCATTCTTAAACGTTCTTTCTTGGTTCGATAGCGCTTTCCTATACACGTGCGAAGAGATTAAATGGCATTACAGTGGCTCGATTTCCGCTTTTACCTTTAAGTTTCAATGCGACCATGAGCTCTGCCCAATCCGATCCTGGCGGAAAGGCACCGAGCCCGTCTTTGAATCCCGGCAAATGGCCGCCGGCTTCAACAGTCTCAGAGAGAACTGTGCTTTTCTTCCCAGTTCCGCGGGCTCTCTTACCTGGAGGCATGACGGATGAGCTTACAGATGGCGACCGACGTGCAGGCGTCGTGGGTCCTGCGCTGGGCCCCGCGGCATCCTCGTCCTCCCCGTCAATCTTGATGTCTTCCTCACGCTCGATCTCGATGTTCCAGTCGGTCTCGTACTCGATGACCTGTCCCGCGGCCTTCGAAATGTGCTCGGAGCCCCAAGTCTCAATGCGCGAGGCTTCAGAGTGGTAGATCGTCCCCGGCGGGTTGAATGTTTTGGCGTTGGCGATGACAAGCTGGAAGTCGGACTGAAAGAGATGAAAACGAACTATTATGATTCCCGAATGGCGCTAGACTCACTGAGAACTCCTCCAACGAGCGATACCGTCCCTTTTCCACCTTGGTGGTCATCGTGCCAAAATCCATGGGTCGCGAGATAGCCTCAGCATATCCCGGAACTTGAGCAGGATCCACCGGTTTGAGGAAGAATCCATAGTCATCCTTCCTAGAGTCCATTTCAGCTGAATGTAGAGAGATGAAGTCGCTGAAAACTCACCTTTTGATCTTAGTGATAAGTCCCGTAAGCACTTCCCTCAGGGGCTTGAGTTTGACCGGTCGCGGAGACTTCTTGACTGGAGTCTCCTCCAAAAGGGCTTTCTTCTTTGCCTGCAATGCTTTCAGCGATGGAATCACAAGCGTGAGCCCACTCGAGCTCTGCCCCGTCTGGGTGCGACGCGGTGTTCTCTCAGCATCGTCCATACGATGACGATCCGCAAGACTTCTCTCTATATTTCTGATTAAAACTGAAGTTTTGTGTGAGTTTCCTCGATTCGCATCGACCAAAGGAGAATAGAACATACCGGCAGCGGGCAACTTGCTGAAGGCCTTGCGACTTGCAGACGACGTCCTGAGAGGGTGGAACGGGAGATGCCGGGTGGCTTCCGTCCACGTGGAGCTCGATATGCAGATTCACGTGCCGGCGTGGCGCATCCGCAGCATCCCTTCGCCTTGACTCTGCAGCATCCCAGCAGAACTTGAAGCGTCAGTAAAGCCCCGAATTTCTTGACACAGCAAGGGATGTTGGAGGTGAGTTTTACATCGTTGTGTGAACTTCGATCATCTGTTGACAGTCATCCATAAATATTCGGTCTTTTCAGTGGACCAAACGATGGTGAGATCGGCATTTTGAGTCCGTGTCAGCTTCGTGTCGGACAAACACACGTCGGCTCGAGGAGTCCTTGAGGCTGCCAAAGACCGAATGGAAGGTGTAGAGCTAGTCTGCATGTCTGAGAACTTCAGAACGCAAGGAGGCGAGGCGAACTAAGGAGGCCATTGTATGTGGGGGGGGCACCGTCACGGTGCGATGAAGGCTTGTTCATGTACAAGATAGGAAGCCTTATCGTCGTGTACTCAAGTGCCCATCCATAAGTTCGCACTGCCCTGTAAAATAAATGATGGCACCCTTTGAGACCGGCGCCCACTCATTCTGCTGTACTAAATGTAAACACAAAATGGTTTTCGTAAATAGAGAATAATCACTTACCTACCATTAGTTAGCGGTCGTAACGAAGATCATAGCTATCTCTAATGATGTGTACTGCGGTATATCTGTCATTCACTTGGGCAAACTAAATGCGCGATTAGGGAGGCAAGATTTGCGAAGGCCGAGAAAATAACAGACCATGGACTATCAAGGCTTGTTTAAACGGCAAAGAACGAGTATGTATCCTGCTGCTTGAGTTAAGCAACCGAAGTTCATGGTCTTGCTATTTTGACAAGATCTGTGCGCACATGAGATAGACAAGCTACGGCCGATGAAGTCGAGATACTTACAGAAGGGACCAGGAATGGCTATCTTGTTGTCGTCACTTTCGACAGGAAACAGTTTTGATGCTCCATTCCGGTACAGCACAGCAGATTTGTGCCGTAGCAGGATTGTTACATGGGTATATGCGGTGAGAAAGACGAGAAGAGAGACTGTCTGAAGACGCGACGGCTCGGACGCGCCGCGGTCACGCCCTCCGACATTTCACATGGACACCGAGTTGACGCTGAGTCACCATGATTACGTGGTATTAGCGCCCCTCCTGCTGGCCGCGGGCGAGTTGGCAACTGGGAGGAGATACTGCAGTATCCTGCTCCGAACGTGAACATGGCCCAAATCATGACTGGAGTCATATCGCTTCGTGGTTTTGAGCATGATTGCTGACATGCTTACCCGGATACCGAACAGATCACCCTAGGTTGGTTGGCGGGCCTGTTCAAGGTAACGGAGCTCTTCCGACAACGAATCCCGCGGGTCCTTTCGTCATTCAGCTGAAGATACAGGCAAGGAACAGGCGAGTGGAACTCTGCAAATTTCTACTCTGACGACTGTCATTCTCAAGCAACCAGGCGCTGGTGCATTGTCGTTAGGACCCTCAACTATCCCTTTACCGTGCTTCTGGAAGCTCAAGCAGCTATTGCCGCGCGTCGCTCCAGTGCCGTACATCATCTCAGGAATGTTCTTTTCATACTCTCCATGCATATGATCCTCTTTCATTGCCCCCAAACGTACATTTTTGGTCTATTCTTCAAGGAATGGCTCAGCTCGGTTGGATTTTCCGAACAATGGCCGAGCTACTGTCGGAAATTCGAGTATTGCCTGGTTACGTCGTTGGTTGGTCCTGGTTGGCTGCTGTAAATGGGAGCCACTCTAGGGTGGCTCTACTTGACACAAAGCTCGGGATAACGGTTGGTTCCCGTTCTGAAGGTCATCTACAGGAAGGCCGCACCTTCGTTTCTATCTCACGTTGCGCAACGTCGACTTCTCTACAAGATGGGCAGGCGGCGCCCTTACATCGTGTTAGCAATGTGGTCAGTGCCTGTGCTTCGCGGTGCATCGTCAGGTCAATGAAGTTACGGCAAGAGCGGATAGACATATCGAGACGAGCTGTTGATGAAGGATGGGATGCGACCGCCGGACTCAGCCGACGGTGCCGTATTTGGTCGGTGTGTTCATGCTTTTACTGACTCTGGCGCTAGCAGGATCCGTGCATAGACGTTTCATCCGACAAGGTTCGTCAGCGAAGCCATAACCCGTCTGTATGACAGGACGCGTCAGGTCCTGCCGGGACTTACGGGCCATTCTGACATTGCTTGTATGTCCAGACTGTCCCCGCGTGTTGATGGCCGACCAGTATCTTGGTGCTGCGAGACCCCGAAAGCCTGCATGGTCCCACGTATGCTGAAATCAGCAGATCATCGCCCCTCCGCAAACAGAAAGTCCCTGCATCGGCGGAGGTTTTCGCAGGCTGGACTATTGCCGTTGTTCTCGGAAGGAACTTCGCGCGACATACAGAAAAATACAATGGAAGAGAAGTGAGTATACATGTCAGGCAAGCTGTGCCTCCGCACCAGCGCATTTTCCCCCGTTCTAATGAAGCCGACCAGGTCCGTTCAGCTTAGCCACCCCTGCGATAAACCCAGAGCTGAGCTCGACATCTACACGCCGTCAAGTGTTATCTTGCAGGTTTGATCCAGCGGTCGCGTGACTTCGGACGATCATAGTTGTCGAACTGCCAGTGGACTGAATTTCCTAGTAAGTTTATGCCATACCGTATCTCATACGACGTTGCAATTTACCTCAATCGCCATCCAAACGAACCTACATCATCGTGCGAGATGTATTCCGTTGCACCAGCATGGCGCGATTAATTCTCTACCGCTGACATCCCTCCAACTCACACGCACTCCCGTCGGAGCGCCGCGGTCCTGCTGTTGATGGGCCCTACATACAGACGACGACGCGTCACGCATCTGGGCGCTGCAGAAAGCCTAGTTCTGGCCGTTGGTCTCCGTTTTCCCTGTCCTAGGGCAGCGGTGGCTGTCTCACTCCACCACCCCCTCACAACTGCCTCATGGCTATGAGCTCACCTCGCGATCGGCTGAAAACAGGTCGAGGCTCTCTAGCCTTGCACGGCTCGGTCTAGGTCAGCCCTGCATATCCCCGAGGCGTTACAACCGCGTTATTAATCCGGATGGAAGGGCAAGATATGGTTCTCAATTACGCGTGTATGTCGTTGTTACGCCGACCGTAATGGGATCCATTAATGAAGAAAATGGCCGTTGCCGCATTCTTGTTCGTCTCCCGTCCATTCTCCCAATTCAAATTGTCGAGATAGTTTAATTCCCATCATATCCCGCCATTTGATCTCGGTCCCCATCCTCGGCATATCTACCCAATACCGACCGTTCTCCTTTGACATTTGATGAACGCTTTTCACCGTGATCCTGTTGTCTGGCCGTGATCCGCGCCCTCAGTATGCGCGTGGCCTGCGCGCGGATGGCAAGAAGAATGTAGGGTGTCAGCCTCGTTTCCCGTTCAAGCATTCCAGTGTCCAACTTATCCCACTCGTGACACGCCTGCTCTCCCGTTTTGCTGGCGCGTGGAGTCAGACCTGTCTTGATTTTCGCTGGTAAGTGTCGACGACCTTGCTTCGATATTAAGTGCATGTTCTTCTCGAACACACTTATTCCAGTAGGTGGCTTCGGCGTCCATGTCGTACTAATTCCTCAGGTGTCTCCCTATGCGGAATCCGTCATATCAAAATTACTCCCACTCGGTGCTTCATAACAGACAGTATGGCCCATTATCGTCCGTTGCCAGTCCACTGGGCCCAGATGGTGTCTGGACATGGCAAGCTTGCTTCGTCAGAGCTCTGGTGGCTTCTGATCCTGATCCTCATGCTTCCGAAACTATCGTTCTCGGCATGTCAACCGTTCAGCAACCGATGGGGCTGCCGATCGCGAAGAACAACGGTCGAGACAGGCACATCTCCAGGAAATTAAATTCGCGTCTTCGTCTGGGCCTCAAACACCCTCGGTTATCGCTTTTCGGGCGGCCATAGCGAGCTCTGAACTAGAGCTGTTGAATTGAATTGCCTGCCTCCATTTCGGCGATCGTGGACGTCCCTCGTTGCTGGGCAACCGCGAGCGTTGCTCGAGCAACCACGGTGTACCTACACCAACCTACACCAACCGATCCAGATTACATCCACATACACCCACAGTGATCTATGGAAGAGATTACAGCATAACTTATCCTGTCAAACATGACGCGCGGATGCTTGTCGCTGTACCAAGCTGACTAAGCAGGTAAATCGTGGATTCTTGGAAACCTGTCAACCCTTCCTAGTTCGATACTGCATTGGGAAAGTAAGTAAGTTCAACGTTCCCCCCTCCTCCTTATTGCATGCGATGGCCTTGTGTGTAGGAGACGTTAGGACGAGTTTTCGCTCGAACTTTGACCATCGCCCCGTATTCCCCGCGGCCAAGCGCTCATGACAGCTCTTTCAGGAACGTCTTTGGAGCACTTGCGATCTTGCCGGCACCCGTTCAACCCAAATGAGCGCCTGCTAGGTGACAGAAAAGTCTTCGGTTCGTCATCGAGTAGTCAAGAGCTCGTCCTGCTTGACATTCACCGGGCGTCCGAGCCCAGAGCTCTCTATGTGTGACGCGGATCATTTCTACGGAATCAGAGGTCACCAAGCTCAAGCGAGAAAATAGCGAGGGCGCCAGATTATTAAGGTCGCAAGCGAGCCGTACAGCCGGATATTCGCCACTGCAACCAAGGCAACGGGCGTTTCCTTCTCCTTCCTTGCCTTGGTCTCGGCTCCCGCGTCCCGTGTCATATGTTTTGCAGCATGCCATCAATTCTGTGTGCGTGGCATGTTCACTTTCTCGCGGATCGAACTTGCTCCGACCTCCGAATCTTATCTCAGGCATGCGGAGGCGGCATGGCTAGGAAATGTTACATTGACTTTGGAGCTGAGACTATGAGTAATAGGGAGCATCGCGCTACTGAGCCTGAGAGCCTTGTGCCGGTTCTCGTAGGCGTCGTGAGTAGGCCGAACATCGGAGCCCGCGCGTGTGCAGATGCCCCGGAAGGAGCATAGCCACTGAGAAATTTGTCCTGGACGCGGATGATGTTCGCAGGGAAGTCCAGGGGAAGCCCTCAACTCTCCTCGGCCTCGACAGCATCGCATGGCCCATTTTGCTTTGCTGGCCGCTTGTGTCTGCCCTGCGTCACGGAAGTGGCGAATTGCTGAGGTGGCGAGTGATCTAGTGATCGATGACTTCGGCTGAGTCCCTCAATATGATGCTCTTTAAATTGTTGGTTGCCATACTGACCTATCAACTAAACAGCGAGTTCCTGTTGGAGAACACTCCGTCGACGTCCTCTTCCGTCACACCCTTTGCCCATGACACCATGTTGACAACTGGGTTTCGTGTTCTATTGCTGGAGGATGCGACGGGTCTGCTATTGGGCGCAAAGGCCACCGTATGGACGGGTGCTTCTGCTCCGAGGGACGATCTGGAGATAGATTACATAGATGAGCCTCGGAGGGCTATCGGGTTCCGGCGCCGTAAGCTTGAGAATTCAAATTGCCGCCCACGTCGTCGCGACTCGCGTATAGATGAACCTCGCGAAAATTGGGTAATTATTATCCAACGTGTCGGCTCTGCCGGCTACAACTCCTCCTTTCCTCTCTACCCTTCTTCTCGTTCATTCACCTTCCCTTTCCCTCTCGCCTCAAGGCGTTGAGCCGCGTCCACGATTTCGACGCGAACTGTATTCCTGGTTTCGGCGCATCTTCTCCTCTTGCATGTCTCTGCCACCCTTACCTAGCCTGACAATCAACCTCTAATCGACCTATGATACATATTCGCTCTTTGGATCCAAAGCCAACAAACGCGACTCACGATCTCTGACAGCTAAAAAAGAACATCTCTTCTGAGAACTTATATCAATCGCGTCTATCTACGTTATAGAACATTCATTGACCCCATTCGCCATTCACTGCTATCCAGAGACACCGACTACCACACCAGGAATACATTTCGCGTCGCAGACGCCCACACGAGCTACACCTCGGGAAGGATTTGAGCCATAGGTGACGATGAAGAGACGGCACTCCGAAGTAGACAAGCCTGATCAGCCGCGCTCAAGCCCCTCGGCTGGGTCGTCGTCGCAGGGGGAGGGGGGTATGGCGGACACGGAGACGGATGCTGGTCCGAGTCGTTCGAACGCGGGCCCGAGTAGCGGAGGTCATCGGGAAAGGCCACCTTCGGACCTAACGCCTCCGCCCGTCGCGAAGAAGAAGAGGACGCGAACATTGACCACACCGCACCAGTCTGCCGTGTTGCACGCTTTGCTCGCGCAGGTGAGTTTGCCGCGTGTCCTGTCATTGAGCCACCCCTTCTTAACGCCGAATACAGTCACGCTTTCCAACTACGGCCATGCGCGAGGAAGTCGGTCGCTCCATCGGGCTGAGTGCTCGGAAGGTTCAGGTTCGTCTCCGTGCTCGTCCTTACGCTCACCTCACTGACGATTCAACTCTAGGTCTGGTTCCAGGCAAGTTGAACTGCGGACTGATGTAATAATTCGTCTCACAATTAATTCCATTTACAGAATCAAAGGCAGAAAGCTCGCCGGCCGCGGAGTCAAAGTGCGGCAGCACCTCTTACGCGCCCTCCGCAATACGAGTCCTTCTCGAACGAACCTTCTGCTTCGTCGGCTGGTTATCCACCGACTGCGCATGACACGATGCCTGGCCCTTCTAGGATACGCTCTGCCCGACCAGGTTATCCTCCTCCTGAACCCATCCCGTACGGGGCTCCGCCAGGACCAAGTTCGAGCTCGGCCGCGCCTTTAACAGGACCCGGCATGCCTGGCACATCAGGTTCTTATATGTCGCGTTATCCACCTCCCGGCCCCCCACCGACACTCGGTCCGGCGCCGCCAGGATTTACCTCACAGCCAGATCACGCAGAGCAATGGACACCCATTCCCTACCACGAATCGCAGACGACTAGTCGAGGATATACCTTTGATCTACCCCCTCCACGAGGACGGGGCGTGCTCCATGGACCACCACATGACATACCTATCAACCTACCACCGCTCGGTTCCGGTCGAGGCCGTTCGAGCTCAGCCAGCTTTCCCCTTCCATCATCGGCGCAGTTGCCTCATCTCGGTGCACCGCACCCCTCTGCGTTCATATCACCCGGCTCACCTCCGCCGCATCGCTTTCCATCTCGCTCGGGCTCCTTCCAGGCTCCGCATCCGCCTTTGCCGCCGTTGCATGTTCCTTCGTCACCTTACGGCTTGCAGCCAGCTCCCCAATGGGGCTCCTCATCTGCGTTTTCGTCTGGTCCGCCGCCCGTTCCGCGCTTGAGGTCCCCCGTAAGTCCGTTACTGTTGCGGCCCAGGGATCCACCGCCAGTGTCCCGCGTGGCTTCGCCGGGACTATCTTCACCGGTCATCCCGGCCCCCGAAAGCCCTCGTGTCACAAGTCCTCGCCCTCCAGCCCGCAGAACGCGCTTCGACCCCGTGCGTGCCGCCCAGGACGAGAATATATCTGGTGCCAGCGCCGCAGGTGCAGGCCCACCTCCGTCGCCGCGGAGAACAACACGCCGCGAATAAACGAGACCGGCCGACGCTACCCAACATGCAAAATTGCTACTATTCACGCCTTTCACGAAAACTTCGAGAAGACCACATACGCACAATCCTATTCGCGCCACTTGTTGCTTGTGACTCACTACATCCCTTCTAATCGCCGCATTCTTTCGCACGCATTCTCGTTCTCTTCACACCCTACTGTCTTTGCTCTAATCGTCGCTCGCAACTGTTCGTCGCCTTTGCCGTCTTTACGCCTTCTTGCCCTTCCCTACCCGTCAACTCTAATTCTAATGCACCCCCGTTATCGTACCCTCACCTATATCCATTCGGCCCTGGAGACGGCCCTTTACGGTCGTCTCGGAGTCGGCGGCCTCTCAACCACAACTAATTGTGCCATCGCATTTGTATCGTTGTCAGGCCACCCTACTGGTCTTCCATTCTACAATACACGTACAATTCTTACTTACTCACGATGCATGTCCCTTTCCTTCCTTCGATGCCCGTGTACTTAATGTGCGGACGCCCGCGCTGTCGTAACATAGCTCACTACCTCACTACCGATATCATGCTGCATATGTCAGAATTTCCTTTTCAACAGTCCGGTTTACCCCTTGATACTCATCTTCATGGGCTTCGGGCATCGATTGTCTCCAGCGAAATGGCCTGGCGACGATATCGATGTAATGTGCGGATGAAGAAGCGCAATTGATGGCTTCCTCCAACTCGACATATGGTCTGGACTCTGAAACTGCGACATGACAGTTCCCTTCATAGACTAACTATACCCTCACGCACCTCATTCACAACTGAAAATAAGCTTCTGTTGTAAATTTACTTTCCCCTACGACGCAGCCGCTCCCTCAATGCCTTTTCCCGATTTTCGTCCGCCCTCGCCGCGAAGTTCCCATCAACATCGCGGTCACATGATGTCCCCGCGCGCTCCAGCGACGCGTCTTCCCCTGGGCCTTCAGGTTCCTTCCCCACAGCATGACGCCGCGCAGCAGCCAGCCTCACACGCAGCTGTGCCTGGGCCCGAAGTCGTGCCTCCATTTGTTCAGCGTCCGAAGCCTGCTGTCGCTCGCGTGTCATGGGGACCGGGGCATCTGATGTACGCGCATGATCCGCGTCCCCCGAATGCGCGTTGCCATCGACCGCGCCCGGATCGTTATCCCCCAGCGTAATCTGCCGCTCTGTTTCCAGCTTGTCGAGGAGTCGCGCGCGGAAATCGGGGGCGACTGCCGTCGTCCCTGGCCCTGTGGGGTTCTCGGTGTCACCGTGTCCTCGCCTGCTTATCCCCGACTGACGTGATGGGGAACAGGAAGTCGAAGCTGACGTTGGAGCAGAAGCAGGCGCCGTGACGGGATTTAAGGTTGCATTAGGATGCGAACGCGACGAAGGCGTGTCGTCGTGTGCCCGGCTTCCACACGGATCTGAGAACCCGACGTCAGCATCTGCCTCCCACGGCTGAGAAACGTGGCATCTGTCGACGGTCCCAGCTGAATCTCGCCTACTCACCAGCGGCTGCATCCTCCCTCATCTGCGCCACCCGCGCTCTTGTCCGCGCCATGATGTCTGGCGCCGACATCGACAACCCCTTCGGCGGTCGGTCCTTTCCGTCCATTCCTACGAGAGCCGTAACGGCTGCTTGACGTTCGGCGCTCGACGACATGGCAACGTCCTCATCACTGTCCAATACTCGCTCAAGTGGAGATTGAGGCCCGTCGGCATCGGGAGTGGGTATGGATATGGGCGTCGAGGTTGTGATTGTCACTAATTTGGATCCAGAGACCTGGCGATGCGCACCCATACTCGAAGGGCCAGATCGTAAATGAGCCTGTATTGAATCGCGCAAGTTCCGATGCCGTACTCGGTCCTGAGTGATGGGCGTTGGGCGAGCTCGCGGAACGACCCTGTCCGAAGGGTGAGAGACGGCGTCGGTGAGATCCGGTGTAAGCTGCGTTGTAGATGTATCGTTGCCCCCCTGTTCGTCTGAGTTGAGTTGCTCAGTCCTGTCACGAGAGGCGCCGGCTGAAGTGGAGGCTATAGCTCGAGGAATGGAGGGAGTTTCAGAAAGACGCATCGTCTCTGGTTGGATATCTTCAACCCTGGAACTGACGTCTCGCCGAGCAACTCGTTTGCCTTTGTCGCGAACAGGTGAACGGGACTGTGAACGGGATCGCCGACGATGATGCTGAGAAGAACGGCCATGACTATGCATTTTGCCTTTCCTCACACTATCATACTGGCGACGAGTATCTCCAGTCTCACTTTCGTCTCGATGGCCATGAGACTGAGCTGATCGCCGGTGGTCATCGTCCGAACTGTCTGCATGCCTACGTCCGCGATGGGATGGAGAATGCGGGCGTGAGCGTGGAGGTGGTTGGCGGGGCAGGCGTGATATCCTTGCAGAGGATGCGGAAGATTCAGAAGATGCAGAGGACGTTGGCGACCTCGACCGTGACCTTGACTGTGAACGGAACCAACGTCGGCTCCGTTCGTGGGCGGGAGGGGGTGGTATATCGGATGGAATATCATACTAAATAAATCGAATGAGGTCAGTATAGATACTCACAGGACCAGAGACAACGAGGGGCCACCTGGACGCTAGCATCGTAATTTGCTAGATCTCGGTACGGGGACCGCATATATGAGTAAATCTCTACAATTTCATCAATATTTGATGATCCCCAGTCGAACGTCGACTGCTACAACATGAGTAATTGTGACGTACCGTGTGCAAAGTGTTCCGCATTTACAAAGCGGCCGCCGTCGACATATGGAGTATCCATATCCAGAAATTCAGCGAGTAGCTTCACCGCCGACTCGGAACGGATATCGATGGATTTCATGAGAGATATCGTGAACATAGTGAGAAACTGCAAGTTGGTTTGATCAGAACTCTGCCTGATGGGGGAACAAGAAATGACTGTCAAGCGGATGAGGTCCTTACCTCGACATCTGAATTGGGCCATACACGCAGCTCGCGACGCAGAAAAATGGTAGCACGCTTTATGAGGTCCGGAGACGCCGAAAATTGAGATGGCGTAGGATATGGGCGGTAGCGGGTAAATGCGTTAGATGCAACATGCTGTGATATTCACCTGTGTTAGAGGAAAACACCAAGGATACATCGCTACCCGCGCCTACCTTGGCATATAAATGATGCTGATACACCCATCGTCTCCTCGAGATGGCCCTCTCGAGGGCGTCCATCTCTTCCCGTTCCTCCCTTTCTCTTCTACCCCACCGACGCTCCCTCCGCGAAGGTCTTCGTACATTGACATTACTAGAGCCAGTTGCGAGCAACGCACGTCCAGAGATAGTTTGGAGTGGGGGTGGAGACGTACGAAGCGGAGGCAAGAAATGCTTCTGATAGTCATATTTTGAGCGAATGTGGTGAATCACGTAGTCCCCGATTGTTTGGGAACACAGCGGGCAGCGGCGCGATTGTTCTTGCAATCGATTTCAGCACTGGATATGAGTAACCGGGAATAGGATGGTACTTACCACACCATACAAGCAGACACTCGAAGCAAAACTCATGGGAACAGGTGGGTATCAAGGTGCGATCCATAATTGGCTGCAGACATATTGCACAATGCTCTTCTTCGGCATTATCCACGACATCATCTGGTATATCACCTGGAGTGCTTGGTTCTAGTTTGATTCGCTTGAAAGGGGGCCTATTCGTAGGGTCTGGCATAAAGCAGTGAGGGAGGAAATCAAAGGTTTGCAAACTCAAGTCGAGCGCGCCTGCGCTGACTGAATATGGTCACGTGACTCCAATATTCCTTCCCCACGCGAGGATATTTCAGTCGAATATTCTGAGGACACTTTCTGTCTAAGTGGAAGTCCTTTAAATAACACTACCATGTGTAGTCAAAGTTGCAGTACCAAGGACATCGACCGAAGTCGACGTAGTCTCATGCCAACATCCCGCGGGCGGCCGGGAGGTGAGCGGTTCGACCAACCCAGAAGTCGACCCACCCGCCCACACGCTTCACATGCATACGCCATACCGGACGTTCTCATGGCTTACCTGAGTCTTCTACACGCGGGCCATTGTGTCCAGGCGGATAGGATCTCGAGTCTGGGATACGGCATGTTATATTCCTTTCAAATCGTTATACAAAATTCTGTCGGTTACAACTGCAAGGGTATACAACAGTCTCCTAGATCGGCATTGCTTACATGCGCCCCCGATCAGCGTACTTACTGAGCCTACATTCGTCTATATCTTATTTAAATGTAAATCGGAAGGGTGGGGTTGAGGCCGACCCAGTCAGGCCCTTCAACGAAGTCCTTCTGGTCAATCAAGAAGTCCTGTCGCAGGGGATATGAGACCAGGCGACTGGTTATATAAGACATGAAACGTACCAGAGGCGCTTCGACGAGCGAGCCCTTGACGCGTGCCAGACGCTCCTTGACGCGTTCGAGCGGGATATCAGGCGCGACATGACCCGTCTTGATCTTCGGGACGTAGTTCTACGCGCCGCGCTCAGCTTCCTGTTGCATAATTACCATAGAATGCAAATCATACCTCGTATGCCTTCCAATCTCGCACGAGGTTCGTCGGCACCGGCCGGAACAGTTCAGTGAAGATCTCGCGGTTGCGGCGCGCGGTGGTGAACCACAGGCCGATCGTCTCCTCGAGCAGTGGGTCCGCGACGAGGTTGTCCTCGTCCGTGCCGAATTCATCCTCGTTCGGATGCGGCGCCGCGCGCATGAAGGATGTCACTTTCTCGTGACGGTGAGTGGCATTCTGCGGCGGGATAAGCCCAAGATGCTCTGTCATTAATATGAGCTGGGCGCTGTGACTTCAAAGAGGGAAAGAGAATGGCGCACGCCTGTAGAGCTTGCGGCGAAGGGAGGCCGCGAAGCGCGAGACACGGACGGGCTCGCCGTTCATAGTGCTCTCGATCAGATCGTCGTCTTCAACCACAAGAGCAATCTCGGAGTCACCGTCTCCCTGCATATTTTTTGAGAAATGATGCAGGGTATATTGATACAAAATCATACCCTCTGACTGCGATCGTTCAAGTTGGCAGATCCCATCTGTCCAGATCTAGATTAACAATGGGCAACGACAGCAGAAGACGAAGTGACGTACGATCACCCTCCGGTCATCCACAATCATGAGCTTCGTGTGGATGTAGGACAACTCCGATACATATCTACCATCCGGTCTCAGCTTTTACTCTCCCAAGAAGGAATCAAACGACTCACGCATTCAGTTCCTCCTCCTCGCGCCCCAGCCACTGCTCCCGCGCAAGCTCAGTGTCGTCCCCCAACGCGTGCTGCCCCACCGTGTCCGCGACGTCATCATCACCACGGTCCGCGCCGCGCTGGAAGCGCTCAATGATGTCTACCGCCTCGTTGTACGTCGCCGGCAAGGGATACGTCTCCTTCTTGACATCCGTCTTGTCAGTGACGACGACGCCCTCTGTCGTTGGCGTTGGCATCTTGACGATGGCTTCCTTGGGCTGGTCGGGGTCGGCGGAGTCGCCGACCCATTGGCGCGCGAGGGCGACTTGGGCTTGGTTGAACTTGACGCCGCTGTTCTCTTCCATCTTCGTGATGAGTGAGTCTGCGTAAATTAGTACGCATCAGCTGCGAGTGCTATGTGTCTGACGTATGGTGCGTACTCGGGGCGTTGATGCGGTCGTACACGCGGAGGTGATAGAAACGGATGTAGTCCATGCTGAAGCAGACGCTGAGACAACATCCCATGTGCGCCGCGGCGATCCACTTACGGTTCGAAACCAGCCTTGCGAACTTCCTCGTAGATGCTGCTGCCACCACGGTTGATTGTGCGGTACTGCGCCGCCATGATGGTCTTCAAGGCCGTCTCGTCCTTGATGTCACCCGAAAACGCAGGTACCTCTGGGATTACAACAAACACCTATGACGAAAAAATTAAGAGCAGGTAATAAAAGGAAGAGCGGAGTACAGCACCTTGAATTTGTTGCCCTCGCGGCCGGCGCGGACGATCCGCTCGACAAGGGCTGCTGCAATTTGGTTCTTCACCGGGCCATCCTTTTTGGTATTCGAGATGCTGTATCGGGCATGTGTCAAACGGACCTGAGAAGCGCATCAAAAAGCACGCACAAGAACTGATTCTCTGCAAGAAGGATTGATGTGAGGCCAAACTATAGGACAGCCGAAAACGGAAGACGACGTACCAATGTAGATGAAGTGCTTCGCCTCTTTGATTAACTGGATGTCTGAGTGATCAGAGTTTCAGCGATTGTTTATTGGGACAACGCGGGATGGCTGTCTCGCTCACAGGCATTCTGGATACTGTGCTCGGTCAAGACGCCGTGACTCCAGTCGCTCACACTGCGCACAACCTGGACACGGCACGACCCATGCGGTGGCGGAGCGTAGTACTGCTCGTCGTAATCCTCGCCACGAGATATGTGGAAGCGCTGGCGGAAGCGCACTCCCATTTGGTGGAAACGTTCGCGGTGGGGGTGACCTCGAACCGAAGATAAGTTGGAGGAAGATGTGAAATGGTGGGACATACGAATGATGGCTTCGTTGGGCGAAGCTTCGACGTTGTGAGGGAAGGAAAGCCAGTCATAACGCCTGAGCATCACGAAACTCGATCAGGTTTTCAGAGCTATACTATCAAAACCACGGGCGGCTCACCTATCGTCTTTGTACTATGTCTGAAATTAGTGGTAATGTCTCAAGAAATAACCACCAGATCTCACCTTCCTAGTCTTGATTTCATTCCATCTCTCGATGAAGTGCTGAACTATATCCAACACGACCGGCCCGATGAGGGTCATATGCACCTACGGCATCACGAAATATCACTAAGACGTCCACCTCGTTAGTCACCGTACTCACATCGTGCCACGGCATGCGCGGGCTCTCTGCCACGGAGATCGTTCCGCTCACGTAGTCCTTGACCTCCTGGAAGTCGGAAATTCGCGCATTGTTGTAATCCTGACCCGGGAACAGCGTCTTGGAGAAGTCAGTCGGGTGAGCATCAGCCAGAGGGTGGTTGTTCGTGTCCCAGCGGCCAAAACAAATATCCAGTCCACCAATGCAGGCGCGATGCTGGTCGACGACCACGACCTAAGGAGACGTATGAGAATTTAGATCAACCTGCATGAGCGTATTCGCGTGCGCACTTTCTCGTGATGGGACCAGAACTCGACGTCATCTGGCAAGCAGCTCGGTTGAGATAGACTCAAGATGGCGTAGGATTGGAGATACCTTTGGAACCAATGTGATCGGGATGCCGCATGCATGCGATGTTGGGGTGCAGCGCTTCGAGCGCTTTCTGTAGATGCGCATAGCGTCAGAATTAAATAATAAGTCACAATCCTGTAGCATCATATCCTACCTTCGTATGAGAGGAACTCATAGTCATTGTTTGCGTGACCTGAAAGAGTCTGTTAAATCATGCTTGAGGCGGGCTTTCAACGAAACAAACCTCTTTGTAAACAACGACGTATATCTTGACTCCCTGTTGGGCCTTACGCTGCAGCAGTCTATCCAGGCGCCATTCAGGGTGGTATGCAGCCGGGCGACGGAGATATAATTCAGGCGTGAGCCACCAGTCCTGCGAGATGTAGTTATAACGGATATCCTATCGCAATAGAATAGGGAACTACAAGGATGAAGATGCACTCGCGAGCGCTGTCAAGCAGCTCGGACAGAGCATAGAAATAGTCATGCCCGTCAATGTGCCTAGAAGAGCACGCAATTGAGCATCGCGTCAAGGAAGTCGGGTTCAGGGCTCCTACCATTTGACGAAGTTAGACGCTCTCTCTTCAGCAAAGCTGTTGAAACGATGACTAGCATTTATGGCTGCTCTGACTGCATCGTCCTGCTTCTCCTGCGGACTATCGTGACGGCCTGCAGAACAAAAGATAAGATGACGCGTCGCAACAAATCAGAGCATCCTACGGTTGGAGTTCAAAAAGCCTGTGGGAATGTAAAGGTTGTCGTGAGTTACATGTCTTCCGAGCTGATTCCGGACGATAGACGGAACAGACCTTCAATGGTATCCTCCGCGTGCTTGAGGCCCTCCGGAATTTTCTCTACAAGATGAGCGAGGAACGACATAGTCTAGATAGGTATATTGTGCGGGTATAACTAGAGGTAAAAGGGTATGGTGGTGGTCGAGGTCAAAGGGTATGATACAGCGCCGTCAACCTGCACTGGTTGCCATCGTACATCTTGTTGCCGATTCGGCGATCACACCGCTCAACGCTTCCCTGCGATGTTCCTGACAAGTTGTTGAAAAGGGAAATAGTGCGGCTATATACGGACACGACGTCATTGTTTTTGATCAGAACGGCGATGTTTCTCCAGCGCCCAACGACCATACGACGTGCCAAGCAAGCGCGGAGTCGGATCCTCCGAGCAGACTGCCGTGAGCAAGTCGCACAACACGACTGCCCCACACGGATTGGTTGAAGACAAAGGAAAGCAGGTGTGTCGACAGTGTCTGAACAGAACAATGCCGATTCTATCGATATCCCCCTCTTTATGCACAATGACTTGCACAATGAGGGGCAAATGGAGTATAAATACTGAGTCGGGTGGACGAAGCCACCCGCACCCTCTCAAATCCAACTTACGTCTACTAAGTTAGCAGTCTCTCAAGTAACCACTATGAACCGCCGCGCTCTGCCGGTAGAGCTGCTGAGCATGATCGTCTCGGAGCTGACGGATAGCCAGGATCTGCTCAACCTTCGTGCTGCAAATAGAGCCCTCCATGACATCGTGACACCGCGAGCATTCCGCCGCGTCCAGGTCACAAACTCGAAGCGGAGTGCCGATGCATTCGCGGGTATTCTACAAACCGATTTTTTAGTCAAATACGTCCAACAAGCTGTTCTGCAGGATAGGGATGCGGATGATGAGGGAGTAAAGCGTGGCACTCAGGATGATGGTGAGAGATACCTATTCATTCGTATTTTCGTCACTGCTCGTGTTACTGTACTAAATCTTGATGGGCCGCTCAGCTGAATCAGTCGATGAGGCGACAAGCTCGACCAAACCAGAGCCTGTGACTGTCGACAGATATGAAGGAGCTGTCGACGAAACGATCACCGCATTGCGAGGCGCCTTCACCATGCTGTCCAACCTGCCGAATCTCAGGGCCTTGAAGCTGATCTTCTGTCCAACACTCCCGGACGAATGGGATTCCGACTTCATCCCAGAACTCGAAGAACAACCAGACGAGCTCCGCCTCCAGCTGACCGTCCTCGAAGCCGTGGCCGCGCACTCCGACAGGCTTTCCCTGCGCTCACTCGCTATCATCAACGTCTTCGTGTTTCACAACGAGCTGTTCGAGAAACCTTCGTTTGCTGCGCTGTTCAAGTCCGTCACCACGCTGCGTCTAGACGGCGTCTCCGACACCGATAGGCTGTGTGCGTGCTTCTCGGTGCCATTTTGCCAGTTCTGGGGCGACACGCTGCCGCAGTGCTTCCTGCAACCACTCGATGCTTCGAGCCTCGTATCCCTCACGCTGAACTCTGACCAGGATATGGCCATGCCACCAGACAGCGCGCTCACAAAAATACACTTTCCCAATCTAAGATCGCTCTCCTTGACGAATTTCTTGTTCTGCGACCTGAGTTTCCGCGTCGAGGAGTTTCTATTGCTTCACAAGGGCTCACTAGAACGGCTGGAGCTAAGAGGATCCAAGATCGTGCTACCTGACTGGGGCGATGAGCCCGCTGAATTGTGGGCGGAGAAGTGGAGCCGGTTCTCAACAGAGCTCGCATCGCTCAAACATCTCGTCGTCGAAGACACGGAGTTTGATGAGGCTCGACCGTTGCGATACGCGAAGCTGGACCCCGAGTATGGCTGGATTCCAGGGGTCATGGAGATGCCCGGAGAGGAGCAGGACAATGACGCGCTGGAGGCTTGGAGGGCGGTCGTTGCCGCTAGAAGGGAGAAATGAGGGAGGGATTAGATGATAATGGAAGGATGGGGTAGGAAATTGGTATGGAAACTTGGATAGGAATTCATGGACATGCAAACAGTCGCTGTTTTGTTGATCTTGGTTTTGAGGATGTACTATAACGATCATCATAGCCGATTTCAATTCATAAATGCAATGGTTGCCAACTGTCGTCAACGGTCAAACAGCATCCAGTCATTAGCATCATCGGAGCAGCTGGCCGTTGAGATAGCGCAGCAAAAAAAAGCCAATTTTGAGTGAGGGCTCATGTACTACGATCACTGTGGGTGATCGAACACTCGTTTCTCGCATGAAATAAATCATATGGACGTTGATATGGTCA
Source organism: Hericium coralloides (assembly GCA_003675405.1). Lineage (NCBI taxonomy): Eukaryota > Fungi > Basidiomycota > Agaricomycetes > Russulales > Hericiaceae > Hericium > Hericium coralloides. Next base: position 148,030 of record QUOP01000093.1, read on the forward strand.
GGATAAATCTAGTTGAGGAAGAGTCACTAGAAGACTGCGCCGATCTACCCGATTAAAAGCATTATCAAAACACAGAATCCAGAGCAAGTAAATCGAACCTCTAGAGAACTCGCAGATAAGAAAAATCACAGCACAAACACCTCAAGATTCCGCGTCTCGTCTAGCTGAGGTTGCGCCAACGCCCTTCCCGACTCGCCCTTCAGCATAACCAGCCGCGTGTCGGCCACCGCGAACTCCGCGTCTAGCGGCGCATAGAACTCGACGGCGGCGTGGTATGGCAGCCACGTCACGACCGGTTGCCGAAACACGTCGCCCGTAGGCAGCGTCGTCGGGCGCGTGACGATGTCGGCGGTATGCGCACACACGGGGCGTACCCCACCTGGGAGCAGCTCGAAGGCGTGCGTCTCGCGCTGCGGGGCTTGTGGGCGCGCGTAGGACGTGTCGAAGCAGAGGAGCTGGGCGTAGATGTGGTGTCGGCGACGGTCCTGCAGGAGGAGGTGCCGCCCATGAGCATGTCTGCGCAGGAGATCCTGCGTGTCGTTTCGGATGAAGGCGCGCGATGCGCCGGGGCCCCATTTTTCCCAGGGAATGATGGGAGCTTTTGTTTTCTCCGCTTGGCAAGGACTCGTGGTGTTCTCAAGCAAACGGAGGAATACACTGTTATCGATGATGAAGCGGAAGGAGCGTGCACCGGGCGTCTCGTAATGCAGAGTGAGGAGATGCAGGCGCGCGGCGGAAGGTGTGGTGAATGGCGCATGGCGCGACGGCGAATGGGTAGCGGAATGGAGAACCATGCGCTGAGTGACACCTTCGCGGACTGTGGGGAGCTCTAGTGATGCGATGTGTGTGGGATGACGCTGGGTCTGAAGCAAGTCTACGGATGTGCTGCCTGTGTGCGAGTCGCAGTCGGTGAATGAGAACAAATGGAGGCAGCCGCCGCTTGGATACGGCGTGAAGGCGTCGGTGACAATATAAGCGCGGTCAGAGACGAACGAGAAGTAAGTCGGCTTCTCGTCAAGGGGCAATTCGCTGTGAGTCTGGCACTACCCAAGGCATCAGAACTCGAAACGCGTGAAAGATAGAGAAAAGACGCACTACCAGATTCTGCCCGGTCCTCCAATTCCAGACAAACACGTGGTTCTGCGGGTGGTATATGACGAGCGCAACGACGTCGCCATAGATCATTGGCGGCGACATGTGGAAGGAGGTATTAAACCTCGCAGATAAGGTTGGGTGACGGGCAGCTGGATGCACGGCGAGCTCGGGATGTCCCAGTGCGCGCAGATGCAGGCGGACATCGATGCCAGTGGTTTGTTCGAGCCCAGAAGTACGATAGTGCACTTCGGTCAGGACAAGCAAGTTTTGGGAAGGGTCCATGGTGAGATCATAGATGGGTATGTCGAGCGGGTGATCTATGGGAGTGGCGGTCATTTCGCGATCGTGCGAAGGGAGGGGTAGAATATGAAGCCGCTGCTTCGTGGGAGGGGAGGCTGCGCCGTTGACAAAGTGCATGTTCACGAGTGATGCAAGGATGTCTCCTTCGAGAATTTGGGACTGGACATTTGTCTCTAGTGCGTCTGGAATAATGTATTTCTGTAAGCTGGGTTTGCGCATGGAATAGCGCCGTTGACGAAGGAGGCGGAGGCGTTCGTTCGTCGGGAGCGTGGAAGGACAATCAGTAAGTGTGTCACATGAGAGCTCGACTTTGTATTCCATCTCTATCGAATGGGCAATGATATGCAAGAACTGGTGGCATGCCTAGAACCGAGGTCAGAAGCAGTCGCCTACAGAACGTTTCACGACGTACCGAGGCACACCTCAGAATGTCTCTACCCTCTAGATACCGAAAAATACAGAGAAGAAGCTCTTCTGAGATGTCCAGGATGAAGCATCGAGCCTGTGCCAATACCACCATGAAGCCTTCGTAGAGTGGCGAAAGTCGGAGTCCGAGTAGCAGCCGAGAACGGTCAAGAAGGCTAGCAGGGCCATATCCAAAATCCAGGGTATATATACACGCACCTCCAATTATCGTATAGAAAATTTGACTCGTTCATCGAGCTTATCACAGTGGTGAAATTTGTGCCACGACGCCGAGGTGAAAATATGACCAGTCGCCGCTTGATCTGATCGATCCTCGACAACGGAAGCAGAAATTACCTTGGGCGTCGATCGGGCAACGCTTTTTTTCGAAAGCCGTGGGCGTCCATCAAGAATGAAAGCTGGAAAGTAGTATGTAACCTAAAGCTGTCAGTGTCATTGATCATACCGTAGGCAAAAAGATGTCACCTTACTTACTCGCTTCGTCATGCTCAAGGACAACGTTGTCGCTCTACCGCTCGGAAAGATTCGGAATCAGTCTCGCGTCGCGGCCAAAGTGTGGCGACTGGCAATTGCGACTTGTCAGCAACACTTGAACGTTGAACACTCACTCAACTGTTTCGAACTTCGAACTTCAAGTTCAACGTTCATCCGAACCTTCAGCATACAAGTCGAATGCTGAAAGCTTGTACCAAAAAGACATCGACATCAGGTGAATCTCATTTCCAGTTGAAAGGCAAAGAGCGAATTTTAGCCTGCGGCCTGAGTGCGTCCAAAAGCAATAGGCGACCAATATTCAAGTGGCACATTTGATCAGGCTTTTCGCATCTCATCCATTTTGTCCGCATAAAATGATCTCATTCAAAGTACAGATGCAGTTATCGAGCGTAGAACAGCGCCGGTAAACAAACAAGTAAGTACTTCCAATCATATCTCTAGATCTGAGAAGCGCATAGGCCGTGAACGGCATCTGCTGCTCTAGTCCAAGTCGTCATACACGGGGAACCACCTCTCGAGGACAGACCTGTGTCTGTGCGTCAGCGTGGATTCAATGTGCGTCGAGCAGCAACCATGCTTACCTCTTTCGGGAAGGGTCAGTGGGGTCGTCGTCCGACGGGTCGCTGGATGTCTCGGGATCGTCGTCCAACGGGTCTTCGGGCGTCTCGGGATCGTCGGTAGGCGTCTCGGGATCGTCGGTGGACGTCTCGGGATCGTCGGTGGACGTCTCAGGATCGTCTGTGGGCGAGCTGGACGTGGCCGTCGTACTAGCCGGCACCGCACTGCCCGTCGAGGTGCTCAGCGGGTCGGGCGCGTCAGTGGTGGACAGGTCCGGCGGGTCGATGCTGTCAGTGGGCTTTGATTTCGCGGCAGACTTGGTCGTTCCGGCTGCGCTTTTCGTCGGTTTACTGGAGACAGAAGCATCGCCGGCTGAAACAGACGCAGAGGGGTCCGGGAACGGAATCGGGGTCACCGACGCGGTTGGAGCGAGCTCAGTGCCCAGGCCGAAGAAACCGGACGGGAGCGGGATCGACTGCGTCAGAGTGGACACGGTTGTCCCGACAGAGCCAGATTGGCTTGCCGTGCCGGTCGTGGTGGCTCCCTTCGTGGTGGCTCCCTTCGTGGTGGCTCCCTTCGTGGTGGTTGTGACGGCTCCCTTCGTGGTGGTCGTGGCGGCCCCCTTCGTGGTGGTCTTAGTCACTGGGTCCTTCGTGGTGACGGGGGCTTTCGTCGTGACCGGAGCCTTGGTGGACACCGGAGCCTTGGTGGACACTGGGGCTTTCGTGGACACTGGGGCCTTCGTAGTGACTGGGGCCTTCGTGGTCTTGACAGGAGGATGCTTCTTGCCCCCGCCCCTCTTCGATTTCGAACCCGCGGCTGCCACGGCTCTGGAGGTACGATGGTAAGACGGGTAGCGCTCTTCGTATGATAAATAAATACTTACGCGTCGTTCTGGCGGCCGAGCACAGAGCCGTATCGAGCCACACTTCCATCTCTGGCGGCGCTGGGAGTAATTCTAAAGGTGAACCAATGATCCCAGGAGCGTATGCGATTGTCGACTTACTGGATGGGGCCAGCGAGGGCCGGCGCCATCTGCGCGGCGACCAACAAAGCAACAGCAGCTGTCGTGTATGAACGCATGGTGATCAAGAACGGTGATCAAGGACTTGGTGAGTTGTAAAGATGTCGACGGAATGGAAAGGAGCGAATGCGATGAGTGAAAAACTACAGGAGACCAGCTTCTGTAAGTTGAATGAGATGGGGGAGCAACCAGGCTGGAGAATTCGGTGAGTCCTCCCCCCACTATTTGTACGTTTCTGGGACAGCGACACCGGGCCCTACGGCGGTGCCCTCGTCGGGCGCTGATCAGCTGTTTCACTCCAAGGCAATGAATAGGGCATCTTTGCTGATCCATACCGTATCGCCGATTGAAAGTTTCGCCCCATTAAGCAGGTTTACCCTTAAATGCGCAGGGTCAGGCAGGGGCTTGGAGTGTCCAGTCCGACAATCCACTCGAGTTACAGGGTCAACCGTGATGCGTATCAAAGAAACGGCGTTAGTCAACCTCGACACAAGTACCATGGTCCATCATTGATCAAGTGTTTCACTGTACCGAGGTTAAGTCCGTAAGTAATTGCTATCCACGCTATGACATGGTACACAAGTGCACGCTGCCGAACCAATGTAATAACCATAGATGTAGTACTGCACAGCACCGTGTATGCATCGTATCTCGACCATCTTGGGATAAGTAAAGTTCGTATGCTTAAGGTTGCCGTCGCTGATCGCGAACGTCTCAGCATTCAGGGTGTTTGCCCTCACTGGTTATTACTCCGGACAGGGTCATTGCAGGGTATATTACTCAGTGCTGTGACGCGGCCGTTCGAGGCCACTCATACCCCGCCGACATACTTGGGTTCACGTAATGATGGCCAGGCCATATAATGTAGGAGCAATATTGTTGACATGTGTATGCACGGCAAACCACAAACGGACGTGAGAGAATGGTGATCTAGCAGAACTAGAGAGCGAACCGAAGCGCGGAAAAAGAGACGGTGTGCACGGGAATGAATAATAGAGAGCGAGCCGTACTACGAAAGCATCAAAACCACCTCATAATGGACAAACCAAACAAATAATCAGAGACCTAAGCTGGTATGACGTCAACCGTCAGACTGCATGCATTCACATATGACAAGTGCGACGAGAGTGAGACCCGGAGACACCGGGAGGAGATGCGGGAGAAGAGCATATCATGCGGAGAGCATACACCAGTCGTTAGAGCTTGAGTTCGGTGAGGACACGCCGCGCAAGCATTTGGTACTGCCACCCGTCGCCACTGGCTCGTCGGAACTGGATCCCGTGCAATGGCAACCACGGTACCTGCATCAGATAGATCAGCAATGTCCATTGCATGCGCGCTAATCGGACGCACCTTCACGATATTGATTTCAAACCTCACGGAAAGCGTGTTCTGGCCGATTGTCTCAAACACATCACGATCGACCTCTCCGGTAGGCAGCGGCGACATGGCGCCCGCAGGCTGAGGCGTCGCGGGCACGGCGAAGTCACGCGGGATGGGCGGCAGATTCTTCCCCTTCGCTGGCGGCGAGTCCTCCGTCTGCACAGCGGATGACGGCGCGCCCTCGTCGGTCGGAGCGCGCTGGCCATCGCCTGTGACCGTATGAGTGTTGGACGAAACGTTGAAGAAGGATGACGAGCCGCTACTCGGTGTCGCGGTGAAGACCGTGCCTCCCGACGGCCGGCTGGGAAGCTCCTTGTCCTTCTGCACACCCAAGTTCTCGCGTTCCTTGTCTTTCTCCCGGCGATTCATGCCGAAAGAGAGCTTGGACGCCTTGCGGACGATCGACCGGCGCGTGCCGCTCGACTCGTTGGACCCAGACGAGCCCTGCTTGCGATGCCGACTCTGGCGCGGTGTCGAGGGCGTCGGTTGCTGAGAATCATGGACCGAAGAAAGGTCAATTGAGGGTATATGGATGCATTCGAAGCCGGTCTTGGTCTCGCGATATTGGACCTGCATTCTGTCGAGCACGCGCCTGATATCAGATTTGATCACCGAAGGCGCCTTTGTGGAGGTCGTGGCGACACTGAACACAGGCGAACGCCATGAGTCCCAAGACATGTAATAGGTCGCGGAAAACACACCTAAACAGACCCTTCAAGAACAAAGGCTTGAAGTCCTTGTCCGCCGCATTCCCATTCCTCTCGTCTTCCTGCTCGTCCGCCTCGCGTTGTGCCTCCGCTTGCTCATCCGCAGCGGCAGCGGCCTCCTCATCCTCCTCCGCATATTCCTCCTCGGTCCGTGAGAAGCGCTTCCCAAAGCCAGGGCGACCTACGACAGTCGATGGCCGCCGATAGCGCCCGATCGTGCCCCCGGGACCTGACAGCATCGATGCGCCTGCACTCGCCCTGCGCTCGTGCCGCGCCGTTGCGGAGTGGCCCTGCGGATCAAGGATCGTCGCCGCGCGGCGGTGATGCGCGGGCATCGTCTGGCTGTGCGCAATCCCGCCAGGGGCGGCCACACCATGCCCAAACTCGGCCTCCGCGCTCGTCTCCGTCTCTGGCACCTTCTCCGCATCCTTAGGGGTCTCTTCCGCGTCGCCAGACGGCCGCGGCGACGCGAAGCCGCCCAAGATGCTCGTCCGCTTTGTACCGCCCCGCCGGCCGGTGGTGCCGTCCTCGCGCACGCTGCCCCCGCCGCCGACCAACAGGCTCCCAAAACGCCGCACGAGCGTCGATCCCGGCGTCGCCGGCGAAACCGTGACGTCTGGCGGCGTAGAGGTGGGCTCCGCGCCCGGCGCACCTTCCTCCATCTTCTCCGCAAAGGTCGCGAGCTCCGGCCCTGCTGTGCGCGGTGGCTCGTGCCCGCCAAACATGCCGCCCCACCGGCCAGCGCTTGGCCGCTGACTGAGACTGTGGCTGCGACGGTGTGTCGATGCGGGCGGCGCGCGTGGCATCGAAGCGCGTGCGGGCGAGCTCGGCACGCTCGCGGCCCCTGGAGCCGCCAGGCCAGGATCCCGCGCGCGAGGCTGCGGCTGCAAGTGGAAGGTGGGTGTCGTTGGAGTCTGCGCGGCCGACGGCGACGCAGCATCGTATGACATCCCAGAATAATGCGACGTCTCGGGAGCCGGGAGGCGCGGAAGAGGCATGCTGTAGTCTGCCTTTGCTGCGGGCTTGGGCGGTGGCGCATTCACGAAGTGGATACTCGGTTTTGCAGTGGAAGGCGGAGGCGCGGGAGCATTGGCGTCGGTGGGTGCCTGGGCACCTTGGGCGGCATTGTTGGCGACGGGCTGCGGAGAAAGGGACAGCTGCGAACTGGCGAAGTGGCCAGGCCCGTAGACCTTGTCTCGCTCCAGTTTCTCCCGTGCAAGATAGTAAATAGAAATGAGCGGATGGAACCCTCGCGTAGGGTCGGGGGGCTCCCGCCCACCCGCATCCGCGAGCGAGGAATGGGAAATGTGTGATTGTGATGCGGCGGGCGACTGCGAGAATGGTGTCGATGGCGGGGACGACGATGGCGAGAACAGCTTGCGGCGATAGAAGTCGAATCCAGAGAAGCGCTTCGACTTCTTCGATGGCGAGGACGTGGCCGACACATCGCCGGAGGAGCGTCCGTTCTGTGTGCCTGAGCCGACAGCGGTACTCCCATCAAATGAGGACACAGCCAGCGACGAGTTGGAGAGGGACTCGCTCCAGTGACGGCCATTGCGCCCATTCGTGGTCGCGCCACCTTCGCGCCTGCGTTCCCAGTGCTGCACTGCGCGGATGTAGGCGTCGGACTCGAGCACATCAACGAGCCGACGCTCGATCTCGTCTTCGGTGCCAAACTCGAAGCCGACCATGCCGCGGATGACTTGCCGGTCGAGCTCGTCTGCGCGGAGCGGGTCGCGTCTGAGGAGATGGCTGTCCGGGGCGCCGTTGAACCCACGGACCATCCATGGATGCGCGAGGACCTCGGAGAGCGGGGCGCGCATTGCGGGATTTGTGACGAGCATGCGCGACAAGATGTGTTTGCATTCTATGACCCCTGTGAGCAGATGACGGCGATGAAAAGCGTAGGTGACGCACCTGCACTCAACCATACGGGATACTCGACCAAGCCCCGCTTGATCTTTGCGTGCAGAGCAGGCATGCTTTGGTCGTCGAATGGAACCTTGCCGCATACGAGCACGTACAGGACGACGCCAAAACTCCAGACATCAACTTCGGGGCCGGTATACACCTTCGCATTCAGCAGCTCGGGGGCTGCGAAGTAGAGCGAGCCACAGAATGTGGACAGGTGCGCGATAGGATCATACAAATTCGAGAGACCAAAGTCGATGATTTTGATGTTCCCGGTTTGCGAAATAAGGATGTTTTCAATCTTGAGGTCTGCGAGGCATGGCCAGATGAGCACGGGGGTGTGTAAGTAGAATGAAATTACGAACCTCGGTGCACGACGTTGTTCCGATGACAGTACTCCAACGCGCTCCCAATCTGCCTAGCAAACTTCCTTGCGACGCGCTCGCGCAGGCGTCCATGACTGATGATGTAATCAAGCATCTGGCCGCCGTTGATGTACTCGAACACCATGTAGTAGTGGTGCTGGTGGATGATCATCTCGCGCATGCCGCAGATGTAGGGGTGATAGAGGAGCTGGGAGAGCGCCGCCTCGCGGAGGGTGCGGATCTCCTTGCTAGCATCCTTGCTGGCCTGCTTTGCGGCAGCCTCAGGATTCGCTGCGTTTGGATTTGGCGGTGCGGGGATGACGCGGGGAAGGATTTTGACGGCGAGCTGGGTGAAATGGTCGTCAGTAAGGATTAAGGGGCGGTGCGTTCACATGATGATGACTGGTGGCTCTCCGATGCTTCCACAATACAACCGCGTCAAAACGCGGCGCCCGCCGACGCCACCAAAATGAACGTACGGACAGAGAAGTCACGAAATCGAGGTACAGCGCAAGTATGGGTTCCAGGCATCTGCTTTCCTCGCCCGATGCCCAACGCCCGACGCCCAACACAGGCGGAGCCTACCGTGAGCGGCGAGGAGATCCGCGCGCTCGCGTGCCGGGCCGTCTCCTACTCCTATATCGACGAGCGAGCAAAGCGCGAGAATGTAGGCGTATGGCTATGAAGCTATCTCGAACAGTGATGCTATCAAAGTTCAGACAGGCCACCGAAGGGGAGCCTCGGAACATCAGAGCTAGGAGCTAGCTGCCTCCCGCGAACAGATGCCTCATGAGTAGAAAGTTTTCGCACTCGCTGGAACATGCCCTGCGTATAAATGACCTGTGCAGTGCAAGGTTTGTTCCAGCGGTTGCGAAAACCCTCTGATGCAGGCGCATGGATATGAACTTGGCCTGAACAGTGATGACATCAAAGTTCGGACAGATCATCCAAGTCAAAATCGAGGGCTTGCGCGGTGGAACGAAACGAAAGACAAAACAGCTCTGCCGTCGGATTCGTGACTCCATTCCGGTGGTGCGAATGCTCTCGAATGCAGAAAAAGAACATGTATGAGGCTTACCTTTTCGCCGGTAAGATTATGGTGCGCGAGTTTGACTTTGCCCATGCTCCCCGCACCGAGCGTCTTGGAAAGGGTATAGTCGCCAAGGATGCGATTTGTCGTTCTTGAGCGCGAGACGTCCGACGCAGCGCTCTGTTGGGGTCTCCGCTCCTTGTCACGCTCGCGGTCGCGGCTGCCGTCCTCGTACTGCCTGGCGGAGCGGGGCGGGGGCGGGGCATACGCCTGGGACTGCTGGGGCGGCATGGAGACGGGGCGGGGGCGCGCAGCACCGTTTGTGGTGCGCTGGGTGGGCATGGGCAGGGGGTGGGGCGTCGCGGGCGGGGTGGGCGTCTGCTCGGGGGCGTACTGGCGGGGCGCGGGGGCGGGGGCGGGTGCTTCGATAGGGATGTCGAACTCGTGGCCGGTGACCATGCCACCGTGGGAGGGCGTCGTCGTGCCGGACTGCGACTCGGGGGAGGCGCTGGCGTCGGTCAAGAGGTCGCGCGGGGTGGGTGGGACGTGCGCGGCTAGGGAGGTCGGATAGGCGGCTGTGACCATGAATCAAGGCAATCGGGCCAGGGTGGGGGTGGGCAGCAAGGGGGTCGTCGTCGTCGCCGGCAACGTTGTCGACGATGACGAGGAGGTGGTGTGGAACGGAAAGGAGGGATGGCGGCGGTCGTGGGCGCTGGCCAGGACACAGCAAAGCGGAGTTTGATCCCGTCCCGAACCGGCTCGTACACTAAACAGCGCTTCCTCATCCGTCCCCGCAGCCAATTGCCGCAAAACAATTCCTTCAAGTTATTTCGGGTCGAGCTTGTGTATAATGACAAGAAGACTAGACGAGTAGATCGCTGGCGCAGGGTCAAAAGTACGTATCACATAGACATAGCAACGGGCCATCGTCCGACGATAAATGATGCCCTCATGCAAGAAATACGGATCATCGTCCACTTCATTTCAACACAGTGCGAACACCGCTGAGTCAACCCGTGCATCAGCGCTTCTACTCTAGGAGGACGACTGACCTTACATTATGGAAGCTCGTTCAGGCCGTTGTGGACGTGACAGGAGCAAAGTTCGTGGACAGCGAGCCCCATACCGCGACAGACCACAACTGCGGGTCAAAAAGTAATAGACAAATACGTACGCAGTACAGGCCCACTATACCATCTCCAACACTAGGGTATATTTATATCATTCCCCAATCATCCAGTGTCCCATTGTTACCTCTTCTTCTTCGAATCCGATTCCGAACTGAGAGCGGGTAGCCATTGGACAGGGTTTCGGTTGTAAAGTGGCCATTGGGGTAAAACGACCTGATGCAAGTGCGTAAGAATCCGGGTCTGCACGAGTACAGAACACACACCAGGGCCAGCAGCAGCGTCCCGCCGCCTAATATAGCGAACGTGACTTGTAGTGATTGAAGCACGAAGCCAGCCACGAATGAGATGAACTAGCAGCAAGTCAGAATAGACGTGCATGAGGAGAAAGATGGGTACTGACGGTGAGGACTGCGAGCGCATATCGTGAAATGACATCGACTGTCTTCTGTCCCTCAAAGTCCTGCAATGCATCGGCACGGAGAACGTTAGTAACTAGCTTATAGCGCATAGACAAATACGCACAATTCTTCCCTCTATGAGCGTTTGAATAGATGGAGGAAGGGACATCCTCGAGACTTGGATTGTGGGGAAGACGGTGAGCGGAGGACTGAAGTTTGGCTTGTGGGTCCATGTGACAGCGCAGCGCATCAAGCGAACACGCCGATATGGAACCGAACCAATTCCGAACCGGTCCAACTCCCAAGTCCCATTAATGCCAGGTTTCTCCTTCGTCCACTCTCCACCTCTCGAGCGTTGCGTATTACAGGACAGGATGTTGACTAGACTATTATTCGTGCATCTCTTCATTATAATACATCAGTCTCGATCGGGTGGATCTCCAACCGAAGATTCTTTATAATTCATTCTACATGGCACCCTAATGCTCATTGTGATTGCTATGCGTGCCTCGCCCTTGGAGCGTTAATAATGTCAGCAGTACGCCCATTATCTGAAGCTAGGTATATTGGCTGGATACCGTAGGCTGATAATGGTGACAACCCCCGCTTCATAGAGACTAACAATGTTGGTACGCCGTGCATCTTTGCAATACAAGCATGCGAAGGATGTTTGATCGATGCCTTGAGCCCCAGACTCCACGGCATTTTGGTCAGCGTCGATTATAGTAAACTCAACACTGTCAATAGAGTGTATTTGCAACTGGATTATCTGCAGCCACCTTTGTTGCAGTTGGAGCTCGGATTTGGCGAGGCTCTCTGCGAGATTGGAGCACCATTTCGGTCATCAGTATTCCGGATTATCCAGTTGCAAATACACTCTATATAATGCAGGTTCAGAATACTTCTGGAAAACCCTGTTCTCAAATTGAGTTCACTTACCTCGTGGGTCTGACGAGGTTACAGTCTGATATGGGTGCAGGGGCCATCTCCACTCCGCACAGTGGAGCTGGAAGGTTCCCTTCAGCTGTCGTGTCAGTGAGCTGCAAATAGCGAGGCAGTTGAGCGCGAGCCTCGCGGACGCACCCTGCACGGCGCGGGTCGGTATTCTAGGGAACCGTGAACAGAACACTATGCTCCCCGCTTTTCTGAATTGGTGAATATTTCCGGTGGGAAATGAATAGTTGAGGGATACGGTTCAAGGGGAGGGTATGCCGCACATATCATGGATTGATCGACAGACGCAACGACTTGTGGATTTGAGACACACACTAGAGAGCGGGTGGCAAGGTGCAGGACGAGCGGATCGAGGTAGACTCTAGAAATCTCATCCACATATACATATTTCCTCATTCTTCGCACCGAGTATTTATGTTTCAGGGTGTCGTTTTGTCTGTTTGTGATAGAAACTGAGGGCCCTCACGGAGAACATAGTTACATATGGCGTTGCGGTGAAACTTGACGCCAAAAATGCCTGAAAATTGTTCAGCGGAGGATGCGATAGCCTTAATTAAATAACAACACGTGTACAACCAAGCATCAAATGAGGTCAAATGCAGAGTTCAAACTTTTTTTTTTTGAATAGCCATATATTTAGCATAACTAGTGAACTAGCTACGATTGTACGACTCGAGTTTCACCTAAAAGCTTAAACCACCGCCCTCCACTTGGGATGACGGTGCTGTGAGGGGAAATGCGCAAACGCACGCCTGATATTTCGTCAGGCAGTGTGAGGCTTTATACCCACTAAAACCTCGGGGCTGATGTGCCAATCGCTCGGGGGGTTAGCGAGGCGTTATGCCATGTGTTTTTGACTAGTTTCATCAGAGTTCAAACTTGAGTACCATGTCCAGTGTCGCAATAACAATGCAGACGTGTGGCTGGGCGTGGGAAAGAGAGGAACACGCGAAGAGACGCCGGTCGACGAAGCTTGGAAGCAATAGCTGCTGACCCTGAGAGTGATCCCCCCGTTCTCTTCGCTTTTGTCTCCTCACTCTTTCTCTCGCTTGCATACGTGCAGTCCCCATTGCAGCCCTCGGAGAGTGGTTGCACATACCCGCGACCTTTTTTGGATTTGGTCGCCCTTTAGATTCAGCAACGATTTTGACGACGTCCCGCACCACGATCACATACCACCACACACAAAATTTCATACCACATTCATCTCTGAGGATACCATTGACGGATACCACCGAACCCAACCCTCCGGACCGCGTTCGCTCAACATGCCTGCACCGGCGAAGAGTGGGCAAGCGCTCTTTCTCGGGCTAGAGCTTGCCGTGGACCAGCTGCGTGCATCGATTGTGGACGAGAGCTTGGAGTTAATAGGGGTAGAGGCGATTGATTTCGACACGGAGCTGTCAGAATACCAGTAAGTAACTTGCCCATGCCATTCGTTCGATGCTCGTGGTGCGCGCGTGTGCATGAGCGTGCTGCAGCATGACTGACTCGTACTTAGGACACAGGGAGGCATATTCACGACGCCTGGGGATGCGTACACTACGCCAGTTGATATGTGGGTGAAGGCACTTGGTATGTCTTCGCCATCACCTCTCCCATCCCCTTCGCCGAGAAATTCTATGGTTTGCTTGATCATGACCACGCCACCATGTCCACCTCGTGCTCATTCGCGTGTCAATCGGCCCATCCATTCACGACGCCCTTATCACGATTTCATTAACACGGTTTTACAGACTTTCTCCTGGAAAAAGTGAGCAGAAATTATGACGTTAGTCGATTCAAGTCGATTGGAGGTTCAGCGCAGGTGAGATTTGCCTCCGTTTTCCTCGGTCCTGCGCCATTCTATCGGGCCATATGCCGTTACCCCGTCACGCATAACGCCATGCAGACAGATCGATAGATGTCTCGATGCTAATTCTTTCTCCAAGTCTGCTCTAGTTTGGTGGAAGTCCACGCCGATACCTTCGTTCCCTGCTCTCGACTCTCGACTCCCTCTGCACTCGCAACTATCGCCAAATGTGTTTTCCCTTGCGAACACACCAGTTGCGCAAGATACCTTCTCCCATTCCCATGCGCTCGCTCTGGAAGCCACCCTGGGTGGTCCAGACCACATGGCAGCCCGCGTTGGCACTAGTGCCCACGCCTCCCTCATCGCCGCTCAGCTTCTGCGGGTACGGGAGGCGTCGCCGGACGTCTGGGCCCGCACTGGTCGTATCCAGATTGCCTCTGCGTTCCTGGCGAGTTTGATCGGGGGCTCGTGGGTCAGTATGGGCGAGGCTGAGGCGTGCTCCACTGGCATGTGGGTGCACACCGCTGGCGGGCAGGGACACTGGGACGACGGAGTGCTCGATTTTATTGGCGGATCCACGGAGGAAGGCCGCCGGGTTCGCGCATGGCTCGGTGAGGTAGACGTTTCTGGAGGCGGTCGACGGATTGGGACTGTGTCACGCTATCTCGTGGAGCGATATGGATTTGAGCCTGGTCAGTAGAAGGCTTGTCGAGCAAGCTGCCGTTGACTGACGATTCTTTAGATACAATTCTTGCATCTTTTATCCCGGATCATTTGTCAACCTATTTATCCCTTTGCCCTTGCCCGTCGGATGCCGTCCTCTCGTTCGGTCCCATGGATATCCTTCTCACCAGCGCTCCACACTACCTCCCCACTCGTCTCTATAACGTATTTCCTCACCCAGCGCAAGATCCTAGCGAGAAGCGAAAATATATCGTCATGCTCAACAGCAGGTGGGCAATTCTTTTACTTTTTTTAAATCAGTATATTCAAATATAGCCCAGAAACGCGGATGTGCCACGAGCGCTGGTGCGAGATATGTATACCAAAAGCTGGAGTGCATTCGATCGGTTGGTCTCTGTGGTCCCCCCAGGAGGTTCTATTGGGTGCGTTACGCCAATATGTCAGAAGCACGCGTTTCTGATCCCTTGACAGCCTAGACGACAAGCTGTTCAGCTATTGGTTGCTGCAAGGCGACAGCTTTCCCCTCTCCCATGTGAAGGGCATCTTCCGGTTCGAAACCGGCATCAAGGTCAACGAATTCCGCGACCTCCGCGCGAACCCTCGCTGTCTCGTCGAAAGCCAGGTCCTTTCCTTCCGCGTACGCTGGTCGCGCATGGTCGCTACAGGCGTCCTGGGCGCCACTGCAGGCCGTGCGCGCGGCAACAACTTTGTTCAGTCCGCCAGCTCCACTGCATCGCCAGTACCTGGTGCCACAGGCTCGCAGTCCGGCCGCACCGGCACGCCGGTCTCCATCGCGCCTGCAGCGGCTACAACTATCGGGCTCTCCTTCGATCCCTATGATTACCAATCCCTGCCGAGCCGTATCCTGACCACGGGCGCGGCAGCAAACTTCCCGTCTGTGGCGAGTCTGCTCGCGGAAGTGTGGAACGCGCCTGTCTTCATGCCTAACACGCAACTCGACTCGGCACAAGTTTCCCCGCATCGCAACTCACCGGCCGGTGGGTTCCCTGGACGCGCGTCTCTCGGTGGAGCGTATATGGCGCGGTGGGTCTGGGGTAAGGAGCGTGGCGCCTCCGCGCGCAGCAGCTTCGAAGAGGAGGTACGCCGGCTGCTGGCGAAACGCTGGGTCGCGACCGGCGGCACGCCGCTACGCACGAATATCAACGCGCCTGCTTTCCCGAACCCCACGGCGAGCAGCGGGCCCAGCACGCCCTTCGGCCACCGGTCCGGCTTTGGCTCGACCGTCTTTGCGGAGGAAGACGAGGATGCGCTGGAGGAGCTCGAGCGGCTCGGCGTCGAGAGCGCTGCCAACGCCACGACGCCCACGAACCTCTACAATGGCGCGTATGTGGAGGAGGACATCGCTGGGCGCACACGCACAATCACGAGCAACAGCACTAGCACGACGAGCTCGAGCTCCGTGCAGCCATCGACGGCGTTCACGACGCCCGATCTCGGGGCAGCGCTCGGCGGCGCTGTAGCGGAAAATGGCGCTGCAGATCCGGCCGCTGCTGCCGCGACGGCGACAACGCTCTCCCCAGTGACGGCGCTGCCGACGGGCGAGGCCGAGATGCAGGTTGGGCTGGGCAAGATCGCGGAGCCGGACGTGGACGCGTTCATGGCGTACGCGGCGATCGTGCCGGAGTACTGCCGCCTGGAGGGCATGCTGGTGAAGGCGCTTGTATAAAGGAAGGGGATCAAGATGTCGTAATCTGCTGTGATGTCTCAAAGTCTATGTTGTTGCTTTGGCTATGTCGCACGCTTTCGTTTTGTTTCTCTGCTAATATGCATTGCGTATGCGACGGTACACAGTGTAATTATGGTCGCAGCAGGCACTTCAAAAATTCAAGTGGGACTAATGGAGCAGTTGAATGAACCTGGAAGGATCGGCTGTAGACCCAAACTGAAGCCGACTATCAAACCATGCAACTGCTTGCAAGGGCATTGACGGCGCGAAAGCGATGAATAATTTCAGCCAAGGACCATTGTCTGGGGAGCGAGTTGTAGGTGCGAGATCGCGGACGGAAGTGTCGTCTCAAGTTGCGTATCCAAGCACCAGTAACACCTGGTTTCGGTTGACAATGCCGTTGTTGCATCAATGCTACTCTTCCGCTGATAAGGGCTGATGCTGATATCAGTTGGCAGGAAGCCTGACCTTCCAGAGAATGTATGACAGTGGCCCTACTGCAGGATCTTTCGACTTGATTTGGCAATAGCGGTACGAACAGAACAGCGTCGAGGCAGAGCCATAGCGTTCAACATCGGTGAACAAGAAAGCTACAAATACCAGAAAGTGAAATCGACCTATTCTTCCCTCCAGCAAATCGACGCTTCCCTATATGTACTTCAAGGTGGTTTTCCGGGTCTGATGATTTGGACTAGTTGGTGACAAGATGATGTTGAGCTATTACCTCTTAACCCAGAGACAAGAGTAGAAGGACTTATCAGTTTAGCGATGCCGTGCTCTGCTCGATAGCTTGCATATGTACTTTGAATGGGATCATTTTATGAGGATAAACGGTCAGAAGAACTTGACTTGATGCGACAGTTCTGATTTCTGGCTACACTGGAAGAGATCCAGGTGGGTCCCTTCTGAGAATTAGTCCAGCAGAGACAGAGTTTTTAAAAAAAATGTCGGTATCCATTCTTTTCCTTGACATTGCGCCCGACGTTCGCAATATTGCAACGCCAGACATCTACCCTGCATTGACGCCTCATGCGTTGGAACCTAGCCTATCGGCGCTCGCCTGAACTGGAACGAGCCGGCCAGTACTGCGAGGTCAATTTGACCGACTATTTTCAGGAAAAGTGGCATGGAGTAGAAGTAGAGTTCTGTACAAACTTTGCGGATGCACAAGTTGTTGACGAATGTCGACGGGAGACGCACGTCCAATATTGTCTTGAAAGATCGGCCGAGCGGCAGAACCCGGGTTGGGCCCGGTCGATTCACCCTGGCTATCGTTGTCCTTCTTTCCACATCGTTTTGACTCTTGAGCTTGAAAAATCGCTGTCCATCCAGACGTCCGCGCGTGTCGCAGGGCGTTCAGATACGGTCGCACCATCCCTTCCAGGTATCGTAGGTTGAAGGATCTTTTTGCCGTTGGATATCCACCACCGCGGCTGCGTTGCAGCGTCATGTACGATTTGCTTATCATCGTCTGCTTGTTTTTTCTTTCTTTCTTTTTCTTTTTTTTCCCTGTCTAGCTTACCCTTTATATCTTCTGGACGTAGTGAGTGGTATAAAAGGTGGCGAAGGCATCCCGTGGCTCGGCCAACGATCTGTTGTATGCTTCTTTCCTCCTGGATTCTGACGTTCACTTTCAGACTGTCAGTGAGTGCAACTCTGCCCGACACGTAGTACAAACGGCTGCAATATACTCGAGATCACCACCTTTCCCTATATAGAGCAATCCTCAGCCGACTCGGCCACCGGTCAAGCGACATCAAGTCAGGTCAAGCCAGCAAAGGCTACTCGATCGACTGCTTCGTCGACAAAGGATCCTCAACGAAACAAGTGAAGTCCTCATTTTTTTGAATGCAATCGGCACCAATTCACTTTCCGCGCCGGATCCTCTTTACATCCTCTTTGCCTACTACGATAGCCATAGATACGACGATTTGAAAATGTCAGGTAACGGTCTTCACAGGACGAATCGACGCCGTCTCATGGATGACCCGCTGGCCCTCTATAGGCCTAACTGACACTAATTAATAGCGAGGACAAGGGAGCGTGGTGTACAGCGACACTTCAAATCGCGGACTGTCCCGGTCTGCATGTACCAAGCACCAGACACACCACAGGTGTCGGCTGGCGATACCTACACGAACGCAGGAGGGAAGACATTGGACTCACCCGTGGTCCATTGGTTGATGGTAGAGTTCCCTTCATTGTGGTTCAGAATTGACTTTCAATATGTTCAGGATGTGCTTGATAGCAAGCCTTGAAGCCTAAATGCGAGTCGCCTCAACGGATGCAACATCACTACTCGATTCTTGATCACATTCGCAAGCCAGTATAGAATTTCTCCAACGTGTCTAACGGCGTCTTCGGGGTCAGCCAGTACCCTTGGTATTGAAGGATAGTATCGTTGGTTTTCCATTCGAGCCAGTGCCTCATAACTTATAGTCATTATCTTCGTAGCTGATGACATGGATGCCACGACGTCCTTCAAAGTCACGATCACCAGAAAATTAATCCCCCATCTGGTCCCTAGTACACAACGAAGGGCGGAGACTGTCACGCTTGTTGGTATGATGATGGGACATCTTTCCGCATCAGCACCTTGCCAGAGCCTGGATCGTCGCGCTGATGATACATCACAGATCCCACGGGTGCGAGCTCAACGACTGATAGGCAGGGAACAAACAGTTGTGCGTAACCCGTCGATCAATTCGCATGAATGACCCCGCATTTTTCCACGTTGTTTCGTTTCTTTGGTCGAAGCCTTAGGACAACATGTGCACGTTTCAGGATCAGCTGTGATCTGGGGCGCACTGCAGAATGATTCGAAGCATGCATCCCGACTTGAAGTGACGCTTTCCTGAACACGGTGGTCAGGTGCCGTAGATGTCAAGTGGAAGTTCCCCACGACCAACACCATCGGCCAGATCACCCTCGGCCGGGTGAACGCCTCCAACTCGCAGCCCGGGACCCAAGTCGAAGTCCCAAACGCAGACGACGCGTTCCGGGCGGTCAACGTCATGAGCATCAAGGCCGGCACCACGACCGTCCGCAGCGGGCCCGTCACCGCCGTGCTCGACACCGGCACAGTCGCGCGCGTCGTCCCGAAGGGCGAGTCCCGCGCGCTGCTGGAGCGCATCCCCGGGTACGAGAGCGCCCGCGGCGCTGCCGCGCGCGCGCTGGATCCTCAAGAGCGCGATCCTCCACAACTGGCACGTCGCCCACAACCAGACGAGCGGCAGCATCACGCTTGCGCAGGCGAACCAGCAGAGGACTGCCCGGATGATGAGGGTCTGACGGTGCCATGTTTTCATGTATATCATGCACTCTGCCTTATCGCAAGCACGTTGCCACGATGCCGGTTTACATGAGTGATCTCGACAGATCAAGAGACGACGCCCCCCGCCGCTCACGCACACCACGCCCTCGCAACGAACCACACGCAACGCAGCACGCCACGCCGAAGCAGAACCAATGATGTCTATATTCCAACGGATCAACCAAGCACGAACAGCGCGGGTAATATTTATGTATGGTATCGCGTATCAGAACGCGGCGGATTCGGGAGAGCATAACGAGCGGCGGCCCAGAGGCAAGCAAGAATCTATGTATGCGTGAAGATTGAGCGATGCTGTAGTGTATGGGCGGGCTGGGATGGATGTGGCGATATGTATGATGCAGGAAGCAGAGATAGAGGCGATCGATGCGGTCCGGTGAGTGAATCCTGTGAGTACGTGATATGGTACAGATGGAAGAGGGAAGTGGGTGAGGATGGGATGGGAAAGCGTTCCACAGAAACGAAACGTAACAAGACAAGGCGTAACAACAGAAACAAAAAATCGCAAACCATTCAATCGAAGCGCGGAAGCAGCCAAGACGATATCCACAACGCCCGTCCGGCGGGCTCACAGACTGAACACGCCCGCCTGGCGCTTGCGGCTCTGGATCGGGTGCATCAGCACAAGCGACACGCCCAGCCCGACCGTAAGCCCAATCGACACCGAGATGAGCTGCAGCGCCGTCTGGAACCCCGACAAATACGAGTTCGCCGCGCCCGACGTCTGCTGCTGCGCGAACGTCAGCAGCCCGCCGTTCCCCAGCCCCGACGGCAGCTGGAACAGTATCCCCGTGATCTGCGCCGGCGTCAGCGCGGAGCACGAGGGAGGAAAGGGAGGGGGGAGAGGCGCACCATGACGACAAAGGCGTTCCCGCGGAAGAACCGCCCGTAGATGTTCGCGACGATGCCGACCGCAAACGCGCCGACCGCCGCGCTGATGTCGTTCTGGTTCGGGAACTTCGTCCCCGTGAAGTGGTTCGTGACCCACCCCACGCACGAGATCAGGATGCTCGCGACCTGCGCGCGCACGCTCAGCATCCGCCCATACGCCACGCCACGCAAGCGCACACGCACCATCTCCTTGCGGTTCCACGGCATCTGGTTGCGCAGCGACAGGAACAGCGAGTACATCGGCACCGTCAGAAACGCTGCGCCCCACGCCATCAGCACAATCACACCCACACACAAACGCGCGCACACGCACCCCAAAACAGCGACGGCGTGCGCTGGAACCACGGCGCGTCCGAGTGGCTCTGCACGCAGTTGTAGTCCTCGGGCCCCACGATCGTGCGGTCCGTCACCTTCTGGTACACCTCCGCGCCGATCGCGAGGCCGAAGCCGAGGAAGAGCGAGTACACGAGCGCGTAGCACAGGCGCACGGCGCCCGACACGATGTTGCGCGACGAGAGCTCGAGCGAGCCGCACAGCACGATGAAGCCCTGCGGCGGCGCGTTAGCGAGCGGGCGCAGCACGGGGAGCGGGCGGCGCACGGGCAGGATGAGCACGACGCTCGAGGACGCGACGGCCGAGTAGCAGAACTTGTGCGTCTGCGCGAGCGCCGCCGAGACGAAGCTCAGCAGCGTCGCGATCGTGATTCTGCCGCAATATCAGCACAAACACCCGAGCACGGCAGCGGCACGCACTCAAAGACGTTGGAGTAGAGCTCGTTGCGCACGGAGAGCAGCTGCACGCCGACGAGCAGCGCGCCGAGCGGGAACGAGATCATCGCGTCGAGGAGCGAGCCCTTGAACGACACGGAGCAGATCGACGCGCTCGCCATGCCGCCGAAGAACACGAGGCTCGCGGCGTTGTACATCGGCGCGCGCCGCATCAGCCCGTCGAGCGACGTCGACGCGTCCTTGACCGAGATCTCGTCGTGGATGACCTGGCGGCAGGCACGCCAGGTACGCGGCGGGGGCGGGAGACAAAGCAGCGCGGGCATCAGCCGCCGGCCAGCCTATATAACAGCGCACGCACCTTCCAATACAGCACATAGCCCTGCTTAAGCTTCCCCAAATCAAGCGCGCTCGTCTGCCGTATAAACTTGACGCTGCTCGTGCTCGTCACGCTATCGTCAAACGAGATGAGCATCATGTCCGGGAGGTACATGCACGCGACCTGCGCACACACCCATAAGCACCCGCACACCACACCGCAGCGCAATGCAAACGCACCTCGAGCTCAAGCACACGCGCCGTCGACGCAACCTGCGCCGGCAGCCGGTGCGTCGGGCCGCCAAACATCATCATCGCCCGCGCAAACTTGAGCAAAAACTCCTGCCTTTGTATAATCTCCGCCACATGCCGCGTGATCTGCCCCGCCATCAGCCCCTGCACCCCCATTTCCAGAGAAAGAAACGCGCAACGCACATAGATCTCCTCCTTCCGCCGCCTTCGCTTCTTCTCCCGCCGCCGCTCGCGCTCGCGCCCAGCCCCCGCATCCCACACCATCCCCTCCGCCTCCGCCGTCGGCGTCCCGGGCCGACTCCACCCCCTTACAAACTCAGTCCACTTCGCGCGCGGCGTCGTCGCGCCGCTGTAGTGCGAGTCGTACGAGTCCGTGCGGCTGGGCCCCGGGGGCGGGTGGAACGCGGGCGGCGGGAGCTGGCCGTGCAGCGAGGGGATGTTCTGGCGCGGCAGCGCAGGCGCGGAGGCGGGGGACGGGAGGCGCGGCGAGGCGGGCGAGCGGGGGGACGCGGGCTCTGAGGCGGGGAGCGAGGCGGCCTCGCGCGGGCGCAGGGGCGTGTCCTGCGGCTGCGCCTGCGGGATGCGGCTGTCGAGGGAGTAGCTGGGCGATGGTAGTTAGCGCTGTTCGTGTGTTGACGAGAATGCGAAAGTGAAAGGCGCGCGGGCCACGCGATGAAACGCGCCCGTCCTTCAGACGAGCAGCGCGCGCCCGATCCCCTCGCCCGCCTCCCCTCCACCCCACCCCCACCCCCGCCCCACCAAAAACCAAAAAAGAAACACTCACCGACTCAGCCGATACCCCGGCCTCCTAATACTCGGCCCCACACTCGCCGGCGCCGGCGCCGCCGCCCCGACAATATTCCCCGTGCTCGCAATCAGCGGCGCAAACACGCCCGCGGCACTCGCACTCCGCTCGGGCGGCGCGAGGTGCAGCGCGCGCGGCAGGTCCTTCATCGCCGGCATCTTCGGCTTCGGCTTCGGCACGCGCGGCAGGGCCGGGAGCGGCGGTAAGGGCGGGACGGGCGACTCCTTCTCGGGGTCGCGCTCGCCGCTCGTGCTGCGGAGGCTGACGCTGCTCAGCGAGCTGCCGCGCGAGTGCGCGCCGTACGGGCTGTCGTACAGCGCGAGCAGCGCGCTCAGCACGCCCCCGCGCGCGCCGCGCCGGCCGCCCGCGTTCGTCGCCGGCGCGGTGTGCTCCACGTCCACGTCCGGCTCCGGCTCCGGCGGCTCCGGCACGTCCGGGACCGCGGGCGCAGACGGACGGAACAGCCCGCCGAGCGCGCTGAGCACGCCCCCGGCGCGGCGCCGCCTTTTCTCCTCGCGCCCGCGCTCCTCCTCGCCGTCGCGCTCCTCGGAGCGGCGGAGCGGCGCGGCGGCGGTGGAGGTGCTCGACGCGCGGCGCCGGCGGCGCACGCGCGGCCAGTGGCCCGTGTGCGCGCGGACGACGCGCGCGGCCTCGCGCGCGGAGCCGGCGCCGGGGAGGCCGGCGCGCTCGAGCGGGTCGATGTAGGCCTCGCCGAGGGCGGCGGGGGGCGTGGGCGTCGTGAGCGTGGGGGAGGTGCTTGTGGCGAGGGGGTCTGTGTCTGCGCGGTGTTAGTGTTAGTGGGTAGAGGGTATAGGGTAAGGGAGGGGGGGCGCACCGGTGTCGTAGGAGCCGGGGGAGGAGGGGAAGGAGGGCGGGAAGTGGTTCGGCGTGTGCGGGCGGTGCGGTGCGGGCGCGGGGAGCGGCGGGGGCGCGCCCGGGGGGAGGGCGCGGGGGCGCCGACGGCGGAGGAGCGGTGGCGCTCGAGCGCGTGCGTGAGCGTGCGGAAGGCGGTGGGCTGCGGGCGGGGTCAGACGCGCGGGGGAGAAGGCGGGCGGACGCACGTCGAGGCCCTTCTCGTCGAGCGCGTGGCGCGCGGGCTCGGCGGCCCACTGGACCTTGCGGGGGGTCTTGGCGCCGGAGCGGGCGGTGCCGCCTGCGGGGCGCTCGCGGGGGGTCGGGCGGGGCGGGGGTCGTGCGCGGGGGGGCGGGGGCGGGGGAGGGCGGCGAGCGGGAGGTCGAGCGGGGTGACGCGGTTGGCGGTGGTGTTGGCGTGCGTCGTGGGGGAGGTGGAGAGGGACGAGCTGGCGGAGGAGGAGGAGGAGGTGGGGACGGGCTGGGCGGCGGCGAGGAGGGCGGCGGTGTCCTGCTGCGGGGGCGTGGCGTCGTCGTCGTCGTCGGGGCCCTCGTGGAGGGAGGCCATGATGAGGACGGAGGCGATGGAGCGGGGCCGCGGGCGCGGGGAGCGGCGGTAGGAAGCTGTGGGGGACGGCGGCGGGGAGGCCATTTTGTTAGGGCATGCAGGGGAATGGTGGAAGGGTTCGACGCACGGGTGTAGTGTCTATATGTAATAATCAGAAAATTGCAGGTCTAGTCTATGCAAGAGCCAGTCGGATGGCAGCAGGCCGAGATGAAGAGGCGATAAGGAACGGAGTGCGGTACGACGAGAAGAGAACGTCCGCTCTCCCTCGTCGCAGTCGTCTTTGGAGCACCGCGCCAATCCACCGCGCCAAACAATTCTCCGGCCTTCCCCACCCCAATTGCCTCCGTGCCCGTCGACGCTGCCTCCACGCCTTGACGTCAACCGCACCAGCCAGCGTCGCCGCCCCGTCGGCACACGTGTCGTCTGCCTGCTCTTCACAGATCTGCATGTCGCCTTGGCACCCCGCCAGCGATCGTCGCTGCACCCGCTATAATTCAACGATCCACCTGACGCGCCTTCTCTGCCCCATCCACGACCCTTCCCATCAGGCCTTCCCCAGTACATTTGTGGCGCAGAAGCCCGCCACTCCACCCTCCCGTTTATACTTCCCGTCCTATTCCTGCACCCCTCCTCGCGCGCATTTTCCGAGGTTCACGCCCGCACTGTCTCACCGCTTTGTGCGCATGTCTCGCCGGTCTTGTGTCTGACACCTTGCATTCGCGTCGCCCACCTGACCCCGTCGCGCGCATTATCGCCGGTACGCACTCTCCATCTGTGCACGATCCACCGCACGCGACGCCCCCAGCGCAGCCCTATCCCCACCTGCGCCACCACGCGCGCACGCAGGGCTGGCTATATGCCGCGCGCGCATGCCCTCCGCTATCCTGTTTCTCGCATGGTCTAGGCTCACCTCCAAACGTCTCGCCACCATCTCTACATCGCCGCATCGACACACCGCGCTCGCCATCCTTCTGCCGCATCCCGCACGCGCCCCAGGCATCGACGCGCGACCGTACACCCACGCAGCGCAACGGCCTCAAACTCGATGCCGCGCAAACTTCCTCCGCAGCCGCACGTCCCAAGTCCGCCGAAAATTTCTGCAGCCCGCGATCCTTGCCTCCGCGGCCTCGCACGCGTCTCTATTCGCGCAGCCGCCGGCGCGACAATAGCCAAGGCACCGCCCTGGAATGGACCCCTGCGCGATCTATAACCCACCCTCGGCCTCCATTCCAAGTGCGGTCTCCCTTGGTCTGGGCCCTGCCGCCTCTGCCGCGTACGTACATCGCGCTGCGCTCTTATCGCCACCCCGCCCCACGTCCCCGCGAAGGAGCTACACAGCGCCTAGCAACGCAGCCTGCTGCGGCGTCTGAATCGCGCTCCACCACTCGCGTCTGCCGACGTTTAATTGCCCGGCTGCACTCGGCAGGCGTCGTTGCGTTTCAGGCTGCTTCTCCCTTGGTCTGGGCCCTGCCGCCTCGGCCGCCTACGTACATCGCGCTGCGCTCTTATCGCCACCCCGCCCCACGTCCCCGCGAAGGAGCTACACAGCGCCTGGCAACGCAGCCTGCTGCGGCGTCTGAATCGCGCTCCACCACTCGCGTCTGCCGACGTTTAATTGCCCCGGCTGCACTCGGCAGGCGTCGTTGCGTTTCAGGCTGCTTCTCGTCGTCGGCTTGACTTTACGCGCGCGTCGGCACCATGTCCCCATCTCGGCATCCGCACATCGTCGCATCTGGCCCCGTGTACGCCCGCCATGCATGCCCGCCGCGCTATATCTGTGCCCATCGCGCGCGCGCTGCTCCCTGTGCGCGCGGGTTTCGCTTTCGCCGTCCACGTATATCGCCTCAGCAGCGTCGTCGCGCTTCTGTGGTGCCGAATCATCGCCGTCGCGAGCCCGTGCTTATCGCGGCGCTCGTGTATGTACGTACGTACGTACGTCGCGCCGCTCGCGCAATATATCAGTGCCATTCCGCCTCCCTTCCTGCGCACGCGTAAGCGCCCATCTCCGCACCACCCACATCCAGACATCCGGACATCCAGACATCCTCGCTGCACTCGAACGTACGTGCGGCCCGCGACATCGCTGCCCGCACGCCGCGCGCCCGCGTGCGCCGTGCGTACCGTACCGGCTTTCGTGCAGATACGCAGTGCCGCGGACGGGTGCGCACCGATCGCGATCAGCCTTGTTAGCGTCGCGATCGTGCGACGTACGCTCCGTGTTCGTTCATGTTGCAGATATCTTGATACATACATACATACAGCGTTATCGTGCCGCGCGCATCTCACGCTCTGCTGCGATCGCGCTGAGGCGCGCGCCCCTGCGCACCAGGACGACACCGGGCCCGCGTCATGCACCAGTGCATATCATTAGCACTGACGCCTATCGCTGGCCTGCACGGCTCAGAAGCTGTCCGGCCGCCTTCGCTGTCATGCATCGTCCGAGGTTTTAGCTTCAGTGCCGCGTGCGTGCCTGCGTCGCCGCGACGTGCGCAAGCCGCCTCGTCGCGGGTGTTCCGGCTGCAGCGTGCAGTCGTGCGACCGACGAAAGCGCGCGCGCGGACGCCTGCGGGGTATGTAGCCCCGCCGTCCCATGCGCGATCGCGTCCCCGCACGCCTGCCGCCGCGTGATCCGCACGTCTTCCCCCCGTCTCCGAGCGCCCTTTCCGCCGCGCTTCGCCGCGCATCTGCACGCCTTTGGCATCCGCACCGCCGTCCTCGCACGTTGGAACGAGCGCGGCAGACGCCATATCAGACGCGCCCTTCTCGCGCGATCGCATCGCGCGTTCCGGCGCCGAAGGACACGAGTCTGGGCGCAGATTCGCGAGCGGAGCGCGGCGCGGACGAGGGCCTCGTTGGTGTTCCGGCTTGCGTGTTCCAGTCCTGCGTGAACGCTGCGCGTCGGGGCATGCGGGTTTATGTATAGGCCCGCCGCTGCGCGCACGCCCCGCCGCGGCGCACACCAAGCCCGCCCACGATCTTCCCCACGGCTCCGAGCGCATCTGCACCCGCATCGCCGTCCTCGCGCACTCGAATGGGCGCGACACGGCCCATATCGGTGTACGGTGCGCGCTTCTAGCGCGATCGCGCGCGACGCGCCCTCATCCCCCCGGCGTCGAAGGACACGGGTCTGCTCGCGTGGCGTCCGGAGCTGGGCGCGGAGAGCCTCGCAGCTCGCTGCAAGGACGTCAGCGTCCAGGTGCTGCGCGAGCACTGCGCGCGCCGGGGTGTGCGGGATTTATAAGCCTGCCGTCTCGTGCGCGATCGCCTTCGCGTCCTCACCTGCGCACGCCCCCCCGCCGCGCGCACCAAGTTCGCGCGTGATCCGCTCACGCGCCCGCATGGCCCCGAGCGCATCCTCTCGCACCAGAAGCCCATCTGCGTCTTTTTGGCACCACCATCGCCCGCTGCGTACGACCCACATCTCCAGCCCCGGACTGGTGCGACAGGACCCATACTGGTGCGGCCTTCTAGCGCGGCACGCCTTCGGTGCGCCCGGCGGCATCGCGCGTTCCGGCGTCGAAGGACACGGGTCTCTGCGCGGAGCGGAGCGGGGGATCTGCGCCGGGGCACGCAGGGGTGTAGCCTCATTGTGCGGCACGCGCCGTGGTTTTGCGTGCTTGTTCGTCGCATGGGCGACGTTGATTTCACGCCGATACAGACCTGGCGTGCAACGCCCAGCTCGTGCTCTGAAGTCCCCACACGCGCCAATCATCCGCGACCATGCCAGTATCCTCCAGTCGCTTCGACAACATCTGCGCATCGAATCATCAGCGCTCGCCTTGGCTCCGTCGCGTACGTACACCCGTCGCTCAAGCTCCCCGATCGACGCAGGTTCCCTGCAGAGCGCAACGCCGCATGCGTCCATCGTCCTTCCGCGATCGGTCTCAGCGCCCTTCGGTCTTCGCTACCTTCCGCGGAACCGCGTGTTCTGCATTCTGCGCTCAGCTGCCTCGAGACCGCGACCCGCGCCGGCTTCATTTCCCACCACGCCCCCGTGTTCTGACGCCGCTTCTGCGCGCCCGATGCGCAACCGGCGGACAGCCCCGCTCCATCCCGCGCGGCGCTCCGGCCTGCATCGCGGGCTGGTGATTGGCGTTAGCCTCCGCCTTCTGGATCGTGTACGTACGCTTGTCAGATACGCTCGCCGCCATACTCGTCCTCTGTCCTTCCGCGATCGCGCGCGCTTCCTTCGCCCAGCGCACACATCGCGCGGTTTCTGTAGCACCCGGGACGCGCGCCGGGGCCCGCGAAGCCCGCCTCGTTGCGCGCCACGCGCCGCGGCTTATCAAGCCCACGTCGCCCGGAGAACGAAGAAGCGCGAAGCCGGGCACGCCCCTTCGTTTTCTTCCGACGCGCGTCGTGGAATTTACGTTACGCCCGTCGATCAGGGCTGCTGCCCGGCGCCCGCCGCGTTCGAGGACGCGAAGAGGAAGATGGGCGTGGGCGAGGAAGGCAGGAGTTAATGAGGAAGACGGGCGTGGGCGCGGAAGATAGGCGTAAATGAGGAAGACATGGGCGAGGAAGACGGCCGTGGATGGGGAAGACGAGAGTGGCGAATGGCCGTGGTTCCTCCTGGTGCGCCGCGGACTCCGGGGCCGCTGCCGACTCGGGTCGTCTTCGGCGGGGCGTGGTAGGGAGACGCTGGAAGTCTCTGCAATTACGACCGCCAGACATGGGAATTTCAATTTCGCGCATGCTGGCCATGCTGGGTTTCGATCGTGCGAGTGGGCTGGAAGACTGGAAGACTGGAAGACGGGTATCGTGTGGCCGCGGAGCGATGGAGAAGGATCGCTGTTGCTGGTGGTCATTGGTAGATGGTAATACAGCCGTACGAGCGTGCAGGGATGTCGAGCCGACGTGGGTGCGACGGGTGCGCGGTGTGGGTTCTACGAAGCCTATGGGCTCTTTTGAAATGTGAGTCTGTGGTCGAAGCTTGTCAGTGTGACGAAAATATCGTGGATGTGTCAATACTGAGTGTAGGCCTGGGACTGCAGAAAAGTCAATAATAACATACGGAGTAAAGCGCGGTCTCTGTGATGACGAAAGCTATCTCCCATTCGATTTGCGTGGAAGCTGGTCCAGGCGCTTTCGGGTGACTGGGCACTATTGAGAGGACCAGGACTGAGATTGAAGGGTCTAGACAGCATTGTTCGGAAGAAGATGGTTGTCAATAAGTCCTGATCCTCCGTTGGCAAATATGACACGATAAAAGGATTCTGTATCAGCCCGCGCAATCCTGACGATATTCGTCGGACCATTCCCGTCTAATACAATATGCCAATTCTTGAGAATAACGCTGCCCAAAACCCAAGTTCCAGGCTGCACTCCAGCAATAGGGATCTTGTTGACCTGCGCAACACAATTATTTGTGCCGGCAGGCCTGCGTACCGGGCCAGCAAGGTCCGCCGCGCGTATAGGGAAGATCTTACCGTTCATCTCGAACGATATGACCGCATTCGAGTCGCACGGGATCGTCCAGTTGGGGACGTTCAGACCGGGGATCTGCTCCATCAGCCATCCAGATTCGCCCTGGGGAGTGACGAGCGCGGCGCTGCCGGTGTCGACGATACCGGTAATGCGGATGTCCTGAGGCTGGCCAGGGTGCGCGATGATGCGGTTGGCCACGCGGATGCGATTGACGGTGAATTTCCAGTAATCTTGGCCAGGGCTGTTGAATGTAACATCGGTTCCCGGCATCGACTGTGTGGAATCCCACCATCCAAGAGTGATCTGTCCCTGGGTCCTCCCGGGAACTGTGGGGTACTTCCATCCCGTGATCTTCTGATATATATTTTCATTCGCGAGCGCGGCGAAGGGCGGCGGGGCCGTTGGGACTGACTGCAATTAGATTTACTGTGAGATGAAGGGCAACGGTATAAATATGACGCCACTCACAGGCTGGCCTGGACTAAATCCACAGACGCCATCAAATCCATATGTTGGAAACAGGTTACTGGGCTCCTTGGCGATACCGATTCCCATAGGTGTAGGCCGAAGGCCCGCAAAAGAGACTGCGTCCTCAGCGAGGATGCCTCCTACTGTTACAGCACCGTCACCATATGGTGTATCCCACCCGACATTTTCTCACTCCTTGTACGCAGGGGAGCTCTTTCCTAAGCCGTACAGGCCAGCATACAGCTATCATCGTACGCAGATCAGAGATAAGTCGATTATGCGTTGGTGGTCGCTGGCGTCACTCACGGCAGCAGCTTCCGACGAAAGCACCCAGAATGAAGCAGAGCCCGTGTCGGTGAGCATCTTGAAATTCCGCGACACATGGGGATTTAGATCGCTTCCGATTTGCAACGTGATGGACGGCACCGTCCCTGCGCCTCCCCATTCTAAAGGTATAGTCGATCCTGGCGGCGGCGCGCGAGTGGTAACGTTGCTAGAGGCATCTATTAGACAATGCGGGGTCCAAGAACACTCGGAAAATAACGGACTGTGCGCCTGGCGCCGTAAGTAGTGCATGAACGATGCAAGCGACTTACGAAGAAACAAGAACAACTTTCAAGACGGACAAAAATTGCATGGAAAGCAGCGGAGAGGGGAATTATATGGTAAAAGAAGTGAAGGAGTGAATGAGAACGGGAATTGTGAAGGACCAGCCTTACTGAGCATCGAGGGCAGATCAGCCCGTTTTATGGAGGATTGCCATGTTCGACCCTATGATAGTGGCTGCAACCGCTGAAAGTCGTCGTTGTCGATTTAATGATTCATCAGCCCACCTAGGGTTGAATGTATAGCAGACGATACTCGTAGCGATGCCATAACCACAGTACAGCTTAGGTTTTCCCGTGTTGATGAAGTTGAACGTCGCTGGGCGTACCGCAGAGTTATTCTGTAAGGGGCGACAGTGCTTAGATTGCGATGGAAGGGAGAAGGGTCGAACAGGATGGTCAGTGAGCAAGTAGGATACCCTGCGATCTTGATATCCCCCGTCATCAACTTGGATAGCGCAGGGTCATATAGTCTCAGCGTATCACCTCGGGCTTGAGCACATTCGAGAGACTCGGAGGCGACCTTTTATATTTTTCAGAATGCGACACGACGCTTATGGTTGAACGAGATGCTGCCAAATCCAGACATCGATTTCCTGCCAAGGCTGTTTCAGTCAAAATAAAGTGAAAATACAGGGCTCTGTCGAAACACCCACCCGTTCCTGAGTGCAAGCATCGAGGCCAGAGACGGTCAGAGGTGATGACTCCAGTTCAATCCTGCAACCCACCTCTCGGGCTTTTCCTCGTCGCTGGGCAGCACGAGGCTTAGTGATTATGTTTGCCTGTAGGTTGCTCGGAGTCACTCCAGGAACCGTTCAACAGAATCAGTGATGAAATCCATGTATGGTAGGGCCGGCCCATCAACAAAATCGATTGAGTATTAGCCTTAGCCTTTGGTATACGTATACCTGCAACATATACTCACACGTTTCAGAAGACCCAGGGGTCGAAGCACATTTTTCGGCATTGCGCAAGCCGTCGTTCACCCTATCTGCGCTCTATCGCCTTCTTGGATTCGCATCGCCAGCTGATGTCGGGCCTGCATACAGACGGGACTCGCGCCGGAGGCTGCGGTGTTTATAGGTTTAGGTTGTCCTGGTACACATTACATCTCTCCTTCGCCGTCAATTGTGCCTGCGGTCATGAAATAGACACCGTCAACTCGTCCCGGAGAAGGAAAGGTACATCACCCCCCCGCAACGCGTAATGAAGTTGCGTTCGGTCGCTCAGGTCCGCGCCATCGTCGGCATGCGTACCGTGCTTGGAGGTCTAAAATCATGGGTCGTCAAATCGGCCCGCCTACTTCGGCCGCGTAGACAACAGCAATCGATAGCTCCCGCATCAGATGCAGGGCCCGATGCTATGGCCGGACAGTCTGGCATGATGGGTATGCGAATGGGCATATGAGAGTATAAGCATAGTTCTTGATCTGTCGGACGTTAGCCACCTGTGGAAGACAGAGTCGCGCTATGGCATTTCCGGAAGGACACATACCTGACGCATGTTCTCCGGAAAGTCAATCTTGAAATGCTGGTAAAAAAGACTCACAACTGAAGCGATATCGTCTCTTGCATCAATGTTGTAATAAGGTCGACTTCAGATATCGTGGCTCGGAGACGTCTGACATGACCGCGTTCTCGGCCGCAGATGATTTAGAAGGCAGTTCAGCTACGAAAAGATACTCAGATAGCAAAATGAATCGTTGGGGTTGATCTCCGTCCATGACACTACATGTCTAAACATCGACGTTGCAGTTGGAGATTGCAGTTGAAGATCGCAGTTGAAGGTTGGAAACGGTGAACGTCGGCCCTCGGGGACTTCGGCGTCTCACGCTTAGCGCTCTACGGTCACTTTGAGCGCTTGCGCTGATGTTGAATTGATGTTGAGACGTCACTTTCTAATTTTACTTTCTTGACAAATTCCATCAAAATTCCATGCAGTACTTCTTTTATTTATTTGTAGTTCTTTTATCGTCCTCGACGGTCCTGCATGGACATTTTCGATTTACGTCCGCAACTTTTCTCTGTCTAACCTCTCCATGGTGACTCGCTGTAGTAAGGACGACTTGAATGGCAAATATTTGCCTACCGCAAGCCCTGCATAAAACCGCCGAAATCGACCTTCACCAGTACTGGGCCGAAGTCAACGCCAACAAGCACGAAATTAAAGCCCATGTTTCCCAGCAGGCAATTCCCACTGGACTAGATAGAGCCATGTACTGTAGCTCCAGCTCCTCTATCCTTGGCGCCGATACCACGGTCTGTTGTCCAGCATGACAGCCCCAATTTTTACTAAGCTTTGGGGATTGTGTCCCATGGTTTGTCCAAACACATTCGTCATCGGAAAATGACACGTCCGCTCCTAACGTTCCTAATTTGTGGTGAGTACAACTGGTCAGGCGCGGCCCTTGAGCGCTACGGAACTGCCTGACGTGCCCACCGGCTCGCCGGACGATATCCTCGATGCGCCCGATGGCCCCACCGCGTCGTGTGACTCGCAGATTCCGATGGACTCGGCCGGTCCAGGCGCCACGGTCCATACGCGTCCTGGAAGGACAGTATGCCACCCAGTTCGAGCTTGGTCCCCTACGAAAGCGGTGAGTATCACCGCCGACTGCATACGATCACCTACAAGCAGATGCGCAAATGCAGCCATGCCATGAAGAGGAACTTCTCTGTATTGGCAATATGAGCTAGATCGCGAGGATAAGGTGGCAAATGAGCCAAGGACATCTTAATCCAGAAAGACGGATGGAAGGACCTGTTTACTGGAGCCTTCCCATGCTTGACGGCTTGCATTAACGGTCTGCCAATGGAATCATCGTATGTGGACAAAGCGAACAGTCTCGCAGTGACGAAACTGACGCAGTGACGAGGAGCTGGGCCAGCCGCTTCTGACGGAAAGACGGCGTTCAGACGAAGAGCTGGCGTCCATTCCCGTCCATGACATGCGCTCCACGATGAGATAGGAAACGGCAAGTCAACTGTCCTGCGTCCACACCCCATGCTTCGAGCCTTTGCGCCACAAAGGATGACGTATGCGCTTGGCCGCGGTATCCATGGTGCAGAAGGTCTACATCTGCGAAGGATGGTGGTCAGTATGGGTTACACGAAGCCTGTCAGGCGTGCGTTCCTTGGGAAGGTTCGCATCTAGCATGCAGTCTTTCTCAGCGCGTGCAGTAGCGAGTCTTCAGAATGTGAGACCACCTCGTTCCAACAAGCTTCGCAAGCTCGGGATGCGTGCCGGATGCCTGGGCGACTCGTTGCGCACCACACCCCTTCGCGCAGAATGGCTTCTCTTGCTTCTTGGGGATGTCAGGCCCGACGACTTCGTACACGTAAGTTAGGTGTTCGTCCTAAAGAAGCAGAATCAGCATGTGCAAGCTGCAATCCATGTCGACGTCGTGTCCTTCAGCAACGCGTGACCGCGGAGTTGTAAAGCTTGTAGGAAGGCAAGAACTTGAAGAAGGAAGAAAATGGATAATCGGGCACTGTAGTTAGGTGCAAAAAGACATCAATGCAATGGCGTCATCAGTCAAGCTTGATTGCAGGCAGATGTTCAAATAGTCGTTAAGATGCGTTAAATACATTATGAGCATGAACACGGACATGGACAGACGTAAACGTAGATAGACGTGATGTAGTGGACAGAGAGCAAAAAGTGCAAATGCAATGCAAAGCGAACGAATAGTGTCCTAAGTGTGCAGCGAAAGAGAACGAAACCAAAACTTTCTGTATGTCCCGTTAGATCTCTCACCTGCCAATCTCCCCAATCTTCCTCAAACCTCACCGATTTTCACTCTGTGCCTTCGCGGCCAACAATAACCTCAACTCACCAATACACTCCGAGCATCGCGCATGCACCTCCCGCGCGTTCTCCAGCAACGGTTGAATATTCTCTGGCGTCATCGCCAGCTTTGGGTCTTCCAGCGGCGGGGGCGGCGCAGAACGTACGGATCCTGAGAGGACCCCGCGCTTCCCACCGCCGCGCGACATTGGTCGATGCGGGCTCGCGCTCGGCGGGCCCGCGCGCGACTTGCTCCCCGAGCGCTTCCCTTTCCCCTTTCCCCCGCGGGGGTCGAGCTCCGCGGCCTCCTCGACGTTCGACAAGCGCGTCGGCCGTGTGACCAGCAGGATCTGGGGCATCTGCGCATGCGGGCGCACGGGCGAGTCGCCGTTTGCGGAGAGCGACGACTGCGAGTGCGCCGCCGTGTTCTTCCTGGGTGTGGTAGGGTCCGGCTTGCCGTGGAGATATGGCGAACGCGTCTTGCGCCCGCGGATCGTTGCGAGGCCATCCCTGCTCACGCCGAGGGCTTTCGCCGCCGCGTCTAGATCCTCCGCGGACTCGACGCGGTCCCAGTCTTCCTCGTCGGGCGTGTCCCTCCCGCCCAGGTCCGAGCCACTGCTCGACGGGTGCGACGCGACCCTCCCGTGCTCCCCCGACACGCCCGAGTCGTGCACGGACGCCTTGCTCTTCTGCGCAAAGCGGAAGATCGACGCGAGGGACGGGCGGCGCGGCGACGAGCGGTGTGTGAACGAGGACGAGGTCCCGAACGGCGAGACCGCCCGCGCGGACGACATGGAGTCTGGGCCCGTGCTAGTCTTCGACTGCCGGCGCTGCGACTGTGATTGTGACCCGGGAATGGGGAGCCCACGGTGGCCGTGGCCGTCCAGCGACGACTCTGCACTTGCACTCGCCGATGGTGTCTGAAACGGCGGCCGGTGCTGGCGGCCGGTTTGTCGCGTAAGGGAGCGCAGCATATCGCGCAGGCCGCTCATACCTAGTCGGTTCGATCGCCGCTTTTTCGACGGCGACGTGTTCTGCATCGACTCTTCTGAAGGCAGCGTGATGGTACTGCTCATGGCGTTTCCCCAGCCCCATGTCCGGTTGACCGGACCCTCTTCTGGTATCTGTAAGTCGGCCATCGCAGCCGTCGACTCCGCGTTGTTGAGCATGTCGCGGAGAAGCCAGAGCTGGCGCTGGCTCAGATCGTTCCGGCCTGTGGAGGCGCGCCACCCGAGGCTCGGCGGTGATGCGAGCGGCGGGCCTACGTACGCCATAGGCAGCGGTGGGGGCTTTGACTCGTCACCCGCGAGCGTCACGGCACGCTCTCGGCTCTTTCTGCTGCTCATGTCGACGCCCGGGTCCGGAACCGGCGCGGATGTTGTCGACGCCGGCGGAGAAGTCGCGGCAGTGTTGCCCCCGCCGAGCTCGATGAGCAGCTCTGCGCACTCCCAAGAAATCTTGTACTTCGAGTCAATCGTGTAGAACGCTGTTGCAAACCGTTTAGAGATATCTTGTGCCGCCACGGGATTGGTATTTGAGCGCGCCCGCGAGCGAGGCTTGGGTATGCTAAAGAAGGTGGGCGACGTGGCGCGCGAAGGCGGGCGGGAGGTCTCCATGATCACCACTTGGACCTCTTGAACGAGGGTGTGATACGTGTTCTGAAGTTCCTTGAGCTCTGTAAAAGTATTAGATAAGGCATACCCGGGGATGCAATTTCCTATGCACTTACTGTCGACGCTTGTCGCAAAATCTCTGACCATGCTCAGATCCCTTTTCAGCCCGACCTGCGCTTGCGATATCCTTGCGGGTATCTTCAAATCTCCGAGAGAATTGCGACGTGGAACAGATGAACTCGTCGATGGGGGAGGGGGCGGCTGCGTATTGCGTCCTAATGAAGCCGACTGTGGCGAACCGGGCGTTTTTGCAGGCGACGCACGAGGCGTGTTTGATGCTCCTGGAGGAGATTGAGGCTCCACCTCCGCTGACGGCCGAAGCATGAGCGACTCTATGGCAGGCAACGACTCCAGTTCGGAAGAAGGATGCCCAGAACTACCCTGACCACGGGCGGGAGACGGTGGCTGCAGCTCGATTGGCGGGAGTAGGTCGTCTTCCAGATTAGCAGAGCCCGCCTGCGTCAATTCGGGCATGAGCGCACTGGCACCCGGTGTCTCAGGCAACTTCTCCCGCTCCTGTGCAGCCGTACTCTTCGTCCGCTTGTGTTTCTTCCCGCCTGCCAAACTGATGCGCCGCATCCCACCCATAAACCCACGCTGGCCCTCCTTCTCCTTCTCTTTTTCCTGCGCTTCAGCAACCTCCCGCTTGAAGTCCTCCGTGCTGGTACCGAACTCCGCGCGAGCTGCCGCACGGCCGACAGTCATCGCGCCGTGCGACGCATGTCGTGGGAAAATTGTCCGGCTTGGCGGCACTTGCATTGACGTCGGCCGACGCGGCACCGGCGACGGCGGGGGCGTGCCATCGGGCGTCGACCCAGACGAGTGTCCGCTCTGCGGGCGAAAGTTCATGACCGACGCGCGTTTCTTGCCCATGCGCGTCGGCGAATCGAGGACAGCAGTTGCGCGAAAGCGGTCGAGACTCTTCTCGTGCCTCAGCTCCGAGACGGCGGCGCTGGGGGACGATCCTGAGCTAGCCGCGCCGCCGCCGCCGCCAGAATTGCGAAAAAACCAGCTCGAGTGCTTGGAGGACGGCGAACCGGCTTGGCTCTGGTGCTGTGCGTCGGACGTCCTGCTAGCTGGTCGTGGCGTCGCGTCCTTACTCCCGTCGAGCTCGTTGAGCAATACTTCCGCGGGCCCCGTGCTAGCGCGTTTCTTGCGCGCGCCCCACTTTTTAACAGACCCGATGCGAGATAGAAGTGGCGTCTTCGATGACATGGACTGGTCCGGTGACGCAGGATGAGGTGGCGAGTCCTGTGGCGGCGGTGGCGGCGGCGGTGGTCTCTCGTCGCGGCTGCGGTCGAGTAGCTCGAATACATTGTTTTCGGGCGGGCGAGACTTCTTTCGCAGGCGCCGGCGCTCCTTGTGGATGGGGGGACTCGGTGGAAGCATTGCAAGCGCGGAATTGCTGCCCGCACGGAGCGGAAGGTGCGCTGTGGAAGAGTACGCAACGGAGTCGCGGCCAGAGGGGACGGAAAATACAGACATCGAAGGCGAGCCAGGAAATGAGGTGGGTAGGGGCGGAACTGGGGGCGGCGGTGATGGTTTCGGTACAGCGATCCCGCGCGAGCGCGCGGTCACGGTCCTATCCTCCTCCTCTCCAAATGCTGGCCCGTCGTCCTCGTCGTCCGAAGACCAACTCTCACCCCGTGGTGGCGAGTTCGCCTTATCTAGTTCAAAATCGTCATCCCAGTTCTCCGGCTCCTGCTGGACCTGCGGGTGCGGTGCGGCTTGCTGCTGGCGGGTGTACTCGCCGCGGCGCGCCTGTCGACGCGACGGAGATGCAGGGGAGTCGACTTTGTCCTCAAAGTCATCGTCCCAGTTCTCGGCCTGCACCACTGCTCGTTTCGGTGGTGTCGAAGGACCAGGGTCCGCCCACTCTTGCAGCTGTGCTGGGGTCACAGTAGATGTGTTGCCCGGTGGTGTGGGTTTCGCGTGGCGGGATGGCGCGTCGCTACTAGTACCCCAGTCGGCTGAGCTGGATGTCGAGCAGCGCGCATCGACGGCACCTGAGACGCGCTGTTTCGCATGGCTGGAGGAAGAAGGTCCTTGCTGAAACAGAAAGTCGTCGTCCCAGTTCTCTGAAGGGTGCGTCAGATCAGCACGCGAGAAAGGCGGGCGAAACGCACCTGCAGCTTCAGTTGCGCTCTTGACTGTCATGCAGACTCGTTCTATCGTGAAACGCGGCGAGGATCGCGTTGTCGTAAAGTATCTATGCCGAGACGCGGTATACGCTGGTATAAGGGGGCGCTGTGGTCTGGTGTGGTATAAATGGTGGTTGCAATCGTGTCCAAGCGTCGGGTCAACGCTGTCTTCGGGACTTAATTCATAGGTGTACAGAGGTAGCGACATAACTGAGTTTGAAATTACATGATATAATCATGTACAAACAAAGCAGCAAAAGTGCGAACTTCGCGCCCTGTTTGCTCGGCGACGGTTGCTCGAAAAAATACCAAACTCTAGAACTCGATGAAGGACGTCAGAGCCGTCGGCGCCGAGCTTTTTTCGTGTCAAAAACGCGATTTCTCGTCCCGAAAATTAAGAAACATTGCCAGTTGTGCAGATAGTGTTTGATCTCCTGCCTATGATGAATGGCGAGTGTTTATGAAGCTCCAAACCTTCTAATCAAGGTCTTAAGATTTATCTAGGTGCAGAGAGCAGGAAAAATATGGTTGTTGCTGAGATACTTGCCGCAGGCAGACATCTCTTGGAGCATGTCTGTTTCTCAAGATGTAGCTACCTAAAGGCTGGATGCAAGGGATACTTGCCGGCTTTGGGTCTCAATACACTTCACACATAGCTATACTACTTGAACAAAAGTTTCGAGCAGATGTGGGCTCTCGTGATGTGTGAAACTCGAGATATCTCTCGCATGGCAAAGTGGCAAGAAGCACTGCTTTTCTCATTGCAAGGCGCCGAAGGCGCCCCGAAAAAATGATAATCCTCTGGCAATACTTCCACTGCACTCAATTTATGAGTTTCAGGGAAGGACATGAGGAGGAAGGTCGCAAAATCCTTACCGTGTTGCTCCCCTCCTCCCCTCCTCCTTCCTTTTTCGATTTAATTTATTTAATATTGATTTAATATTCGGCCCATGTACACCTATAAATTGAGTGCCCTGTCTTCTGCCCTCTGGCGCATTATGTAACCATCACTTTCCTTGTTCTCTTCGAGTTCAACTGCTCGCTGTTTTCCTCATGCTTTGTCCGCCATCTTTTATGCCATCGTACGTGAAGGAATGCTTATACTTTCAAATATTACACGTGCCGGGGACGAACCAAATCTCGCAGCCGCTTCGCCTCAATTATGCACCCACGCATGCGCTGTGAAACAT
This sequence comes from Hericium coralloides, assembly GCA_003675405.1. Classification (NCBI taxonomy): domain Eukaryota; kingdom Fungi; phylum Basidiomycota; class Agaricomycetes; order Russulales; family Hericiaceae; genus Hericium; species Hericium coralloides. The sequence goes on from QUOP01000093.1 coordinate 187,001, forward strand.
GACACTTCTTCAGAAATTTCAGACTCTGATACTTATCTATCACGACAGCGTCCCATACCAAGACACATAATTTTGTCGAGGCCATCGTCTTGCATGATCTCTATTTTGTAGCTGCACGCGGCCCTCCAGCAAAAGAGACTAGCACCAGTGTCCAGTGCAGACGGCCCACCAGACCTGCAATGCATCCTCTCTCTGAATCGCCAGCGGCGATCGCGACCCGGAAGCTCGGATGAGAATAATGGCAAGATGGAGAGGATCAGGACGAACGTTTTTGTTCCTCAAAATTGCGAGTTCATTGAAGGGGAGATACTCACACTGACAATGCGTAGGCAGCCTCTTTGTGGTGTATACTGATCGTCCTTCAAGCTTTAGCCTCACGGCATCCTACGACACCGTGCGCTGTCGAAGGACGCAACGTGCGCAGTGCTTTCATGAAGCGAATGCCTAATTTACGTGTAGGAAGCCGTAAGACCTGACATCCAAAGAATCAAGAGAAGACACTCCGGCGCGAAGGGTTGTGGTATGCAACGAGGTAGCGCAGGTATTCAGTACGCATACCAGGGCTTGCGACGGCTGACTGTAATACGCAAGTTCTACGCTCGGGCGGTTGACTCCTGCACGCGCTGAAGACGCCTCCATGCTAAACGCGAGCTTTCCAAAGGTGTGCGAGCCCGACAAGCTTGGTACAGTACATGCTTATCCCCATCCTTCGCAGATATAGGGCGTTTTACACCATGGATACCGCGGCTGGGCGCGCATATGTCATCCTAGCTGACTTGTAGTTGACGCAGTCATCTGATGCATTTGTCGCGCTCGTCGACATACGGCTGGATATCGCGGTTCCTCTTCTTTCCGGGCGTTGCCTTCATAGAAGACCGCGGGTACGGTGAGTGATGCTGGAATCATTTGGGTGCTCGGAGTAAAGTAGCTGGAACACGGGATATACAGGTTCACTTCTAATATTGGGCTCCTTCACAAACGAAAGCGTCACTTCTGCAGGTGATCCGCCCTCGCAGATAAACCTTGGCCTTTTCGATACGTCGCCACTGGGCCTGAGGACAACGTCCAGTGTGTAAGTTCCTTAGCACCTTTGATTTTGCTTCCGAACGTTTCATATCCTTGCGGTAAGTATCAACGTAAGCTCAACGCTCAATACCTGTCAGACAGAATATATCCACGCGATAGCCTTGACGCCCTTTAGACGGTTAGCAGACAGCTCCATGCTGTGCTATGGAAGGGAAAACCGTGTGCGTCGTTAAATTTTTCAGTTCTACACCACATAATGTAATTTCGAGAACTCAAATAATAATAGTCAATTGCGAGGCAGCCGCAGCGTAATATAAAGACATAGACACCTGCGGTGGACTCAAGAACAAACGAAGGAAATCAGGACGAGATCTGCCCATATTTTGGATGCTGATCAGCAGACGGAGGCGGGCCGTACTTGACCCACTGCGCAGCTTTGGAGTACACCTCACGCTGGGTGGCATTATACGACGGACACCCGAAGTCCTGGAAGAGCGGATCGATCCTGTCCATGATCTGCAATCCGTCAGCACAGGCATGTAGCTGACCCAGCATACACGTACCCAGCTAACAACTGCCTCCACATCCCGGCCGGGCTGCGCGATCGACGACGGCACATTCGCCTGCAAGGCCTGCTTGAGCACGCACGCGAGCCCATTCACATCCGTGATGCCGCCGACGTCCACGGGCACGAACGAGTCGACGCGCCCGGCGTTCACGCCGAACGGCACGTCGCGCGAGGTGTAGAAGTCGAGGATGGCCTCGAGCGTGTCGACGAGCCCGAACGGCGTGCCGCGGCGGAACCAGTTGCGCGGGAAGTGCTCGGGGACGTTTTCGTAGCGGCCGTCGGGAAGCGCGTGCGCGCCGAAGATGGCTGCGATGGATCCCTCGTTCGCGACGCCGCCCGCGCCGAACGTGCCGTTTGAGAAGAAGGCGGGGACGAAAGACTGCGCCCGTGTGAGTGTGTGGAAATACGGCAGCGGGGAGAATGCAGCTGACCTTCGCACCGAGCAAGATCAGAGCCTCGACCGGCATAAAGTAGAATGTCGGATTGTTCGCCACGCTGTGGTCGTATCGCGCCTTTTGAACGTCCTTCATCGCCTCGAACGTGTACTCGCCGCCGTATTTTGCTGCGATGCTCTTCATTTGGATATAAAGGTTCGGGTCCAGCGCCCGAGAGGGAGTGAAATACTCATCCTGCCGCGTGGCACTCGCATCGCCTGTAAAGCGACCGTGAGCTGATATTCAAGTTATGAGTGCAAATGAAAACCTACCAGCTGGACCCGTGCTATGATAATTGAGCCCGCCTTCGTAACCGAGGATCGGCTCGAGGAAACCCAGAGCGGGCGTGCGCGGATCAGGTCCGCCAATCGAGAGCTTGCCCGTGACACTAAAGGTCATTCAGCAATGCTCAGAGCCAAGAGAAACTCGGCACCCACAGGTCTCCGTCGTACGCGACAGAAATGATCCAGAGGAACTCTGCGAGGTCTGCACCCATGTTGAAGCCTTCCGCTGTCGCGGCGATGACCTCCGCCTGAGTTACGATCCCGTTGCGAGGCAGATATCCGTGATTCGCGAGCCTGTACGAAGCGTAAGTCAAGGCGGAATAATCAGCAAAGATAGATGCGCACGTATTCAGACCGGGGCACGGTCCCCGTTGATCCGTCGGCCCTGGAGGTTGGAACGGATGTGCTGCGTCTGGGATCCGCTTTAGACCGTCGACATTTGCATCACCGTTGTCCTGCGCGGAGGGGGGACTCCCAGACCTCAGGTAACCTGGGAAGGCATTGCAGGTTGCCAAGAGAGAGAAAAGAAGGGCGGGGCGGAATATCATGTTAGGGAGCGATTGTGAGGACGGTTACCTGACATTTTCGAGTCCTCGTATTTATGGCCACCATAGCATGCGAAGAGCGCGGATGCAAAGAGAAATTCGGCGCGGCAAGCGAAGTGGCGTCGATTGCATGGAAAATGAGGAGTCTACTACGGTCCTTTGTCGACGAAGCAGTCCATCGAGTAGCCTTTGCTGATTTGACTTGACTTGACGTCGCTTGACCGGTGGCCGAGTCGGCCGAGGATCGCCCCAGGGGAAGATGGTGATCTCGAGCATATTGAAGCCGTTTGTACTATGCCTCGGGCAGAGTTACACCCGCTGACAGTCTGAAAGTGAACGTCAGAATTCAGGAGAAAAGAAGCCCACAGCAAATCAAATTCCTCGAGCCCGCGCCTTGCGCACCTTTATACAACCAGTTACGTCTAAAAAATAGGAATGATAAATTGGGTAAAAAAAAAAAAGGAGCAAGTACACGATGAGAAGCAAATGGTGCTTGACACTGCAATGCAGCCGCTTTGGTCAATGGTAGATATCCAACGGCCAAGACATTCCTCGACCTACGATCTCTGGAAGAGATGGTGCTCTTGGATCTGAACGCCCTGCGGTACGCGCGGACGTCTGGATCTGCGATTTTGCAAGCTCAAAACGATGAGGACAGACGGACAACCATAGCCGAGATGGCCGGGGTGAATCGACCGGGCCGTCACCCGTCTTCAGCCTGGGCTCGGCCGGGTACCTCGGATGGCTGATCTTTCGAGGCGTCAGTCTTCCGTCGATATTCGTCAACGACTCAGCAACTTGTGCGTCTGCATAGTTTGTACACAGCTATACTTCTACTTTATACCACTTTCCTGAAATTTGTTGATCAATTTGACCTCGTAGTAGTGGCAGGCCTCGCTCCAATTTAGGCGAGCCCCCGCAGAATAATGCGTCATCTACCCAAAGAAAATGAGGAGGTACTCTGTATGTACAAATGAACATCAACGCCAACAAATTCCCATATCCGCGGCTAGAGCGAAACAACCTCCCACGAGCTCGCCTGCGCAATCTGGATCTTGGGCCCGTTCGTCTCGTCGAATACGAGGTGCCAGTTGTGCAAGATAGTGCTGCCGAGGATCCACCCGCCGGGGTTCAACGAAGCATCTTCCTCCACCGCCGGCTTGCACTTTGTCCCAGACGTCGGCGCGCCCGCCAGATCGCTGCCCTGCACGGTGAGGACCTTGCCACCGATCCCGAACGATACAACTGCGTTTGTGTTGCACGGAATCGTCATCTTGCCGCGGAGGTTCTGGAAGCCGGGGATGAGGCTGAGCAGCGGTTCCGACTCCTTCGGGGGTACGCGGAGGATGAAGGTGCCGGCGTCGAGCAAGGCGATGATTTTGGGCTCATCGTCGGACGCATGCGCCATCGCCCACCTTGATGCTGCTGATGATGAGGGTCCACATCTCGGTACTGCCACTTGTAATTTCCACCTGTCTACCCGCCTGAAGTCGGCAGGATTGGCCCAGCCAAGAGTGATCTCTTCCTTGGTGCTGCTGGTGGGGTACTTCTACCCCGTGATCGGGACGATCTTCTTGCTTGCCACCATCGCTCTGAAGGGTGTCATGATCCCTGTCCCTTCGTCATGTCCCGACTGTACAGATAGTTCGCTATGAGCTGCAGAATTTTCTTTTAAATATGACATCGACTCACGCCAGGCCTGAATCCGAAGACGCCATCATACGGTACTTTTATGATTGAAACTTGAGGAAATAAGCCTGGACTATCGACGACACCAACAGGCAGGTTTGGGGACGTCTGGCCCGCAAATATGACTAGGACTTTGGCGACAACGCCCTCTATTTTGAGACTTTCGTCTCCATAAGCTGTTTCCCATCCACTATTGGGCACTGTATCAGAGGTCAATCTAGACCGTTACGCGCAGGTGTCTGTTGCTGTTGAGCCGTGGTGAGTCGACCGCGTAATGGCAAAAGCTGAGTGTACTCACGGCGGCAGCGCTTTGTGAGAGTACCCAGAATGTGGCGGAACCCGTGTCGGCGACCATCTGGAATGTCTTTCCAGAGCCAATCGGCACTGCAATCCTAGGGATCGATCCTAAGCCTTCCTATTCCAAGGGAATCGTCCGTCCTGCCGTCGCCGGCGCACGAACGGTGACATTGCTAAAAGTGCCTGTCAGTTTGTGCAGATGGTGAAGGTGAAAAGAGCAAACGAACCGTATCTCTGACGGAGCGGGAAGCGCTTAGACGCCGCGAACGACATAGAACGGTAATAAGAGCAAGTGAGTGAGTTAGAACGAGAAGTGGGGAAGGGCCAGCCTTACTGAAAACCGAGGGTAGCGCACCCCTTTTATAGAGACTCGGCCATTACCCAGACCACAAATGCAGCCCGAGCTGTATCAAAATGCCGTTATGCTCAGGGTTTCCGGATGAAACTTTTCATGAGACTCCCCGCCGAAGTTAACGAGCCAGGGAACCGCCGGGCTGATCGATGAATGCACCAGAGCTGGATGAGCAGTACTGTGTAAGGCTTGTCGCGACGACAGTCGCCTACGGAATTACCCAATATCTGGCGCTTTCCCGTCAATATTGTGATTTCAATCGAGGGTTGATCATCGCTAGGATGTAGGCCAAATTGCCCTAGCTGCCATGACAGTCGCACACAGCAGCACCCTATAGCTGGCGCGTGCTTCTTCGTGGCGGCGAACGAGGGCTCGGTGATCGCTCAGCCCCATGAGTCCTAGGACAGCCATTGCGGAGAGAAGACCAAGGACGGCTCCTCGTTTGTAGCACAAATGCCGAATGCTGTTTTCCGAGGCGTGGTGGTTTGGAACAGATTCTGAGTAGATGCAGTGCTATGGTCAGCAAACTCGACATCGGACCCTTGATCACTCAACTCACTCAGAAGCAAATTTATGACGAATAGCCCTCATAGTAGTCGCCTCCAAAAGGGTCGTCGGCGACTGGCACATAGCCATCGTTGTTGCAATCATGCAGCAACTGACTGCGGTGCATGAAGTATGATGGAAGGATGGGTTTGGAGGGCGACCCGTGCAGGCACGCCACACCCTGAAATCGCGAGGACCCTGATGCTCTTCAGCGACAGCGTGAAAATGGCATCAACTAGTACCGTACGGACAGAGCTGGACGGTGGTGATCGTCAATCGATGCTGTGATGTCGATGGCGTTAGTTTTGTATCATAGTTCCGAAAGCTGTCGTGCTAACCAATTCCAAGATCCAATATCCAATCTTGACACAGAAATGGCACCGGCAGATTGATAATGACAGCCTATCATCCATAGCTCGTCAGACACGACGATTCTGAGGCACAGAAGTTGAGTTTGGCACCTAGATTATTTCAACCTGCGATGGAAATGAAGGTCATTTCACGCTCCTGAGCATGCTTATCCAGGTTTTACATACGTATTCTGCTATATCCGGGTCTGATCAATACACATGACGGTATGGGGAGAAGGATGATTTATGGCCGTCGATAGTTGGGCTCGCGGGAGTCTGGACGCAGAAGGTGTACCAGTAGCTCCCGACCATAAAATTGTCCAACTTCATCGTTGCAGCGTGAGCTTGAATACTGCAAGCCAGGTAATACGCGGTTCACATGCTTCGATCTCTACACAAGCCGCGGGGTATATCAGCTCTATGTCGAGTCAGAGGCAGCTTCGGCGAGCGAGCGCACCTTGTCCGGAAGTGCTTTGCTTCCCACCAGAATCCCAGCTCGCCGGCACCAAGGACTGATAAACGCATCTTCATGGGCAAGAACAAGTCTCGAAGCCTGAACGAGGACTGCCTCGTTCTGCCGCCCTACCCATCCGGCTCACGCGTTCCCATCGTCGACACCCACACCCATCTCGTCTCCACCTTCTCTGCCTACCGTGCTAAGTTCAAGGACAGTGCAAAGTATGCGAGCGTGTACGACTTCGTGCGCGGGATCTACGCTTCGTCGCCCGTCGAGTCGATCATCGATGTGTGGTGCGAGGCTCCCGTCCAGAAGGCATGGCGCGAGATCGCCGACTCAGCAGTGACGGAGGAGGGACGCGTACAGATGTGGGGCGGGATTGGGTATTGGTTTGTGATGGGTATGTGACCAGGACATTACGCTTTCATGACGGTTTGGTTGACCTTCGTCCGCACTCAGGCGTTCATCCGTATGTTCTCTTCTGTACCTTACACCGTCAAATCCTCACACAGCATCTCAGACACGAGTCTAAGGACTATACAGATGAAGTTGAGCAAGACATGTAAGCTTTCTTCTTTCTCTTATCTCCGTCTTATTAAACGTTGTGATGCAGCCTCGAAGCCATGACCCACCCGCGCTGCGTGGGTTGGGGCGAGATCGGACTCGACTACCACTACGACATCTCCCCGCGAGAAAAGCAGCAGGAAATATTTGTTCGGCAGCTGCGGCTTGCCGTCGTGATGCAGAAGCCGATCACGGTCCACACGCGCGAGGCAGAGGAGGATACGGAGCGCATTCTCAAGGCTGAGGTGCCGAAGGAGCACAAGGTATGTGCCATAAGCTGCCGTGCAATCGCTGTGATGGGGAACTGACTCGCGGCCCAGATTCACATCCACTGCTTCACAGACACGCCAGCGTTCGCGCAGCGGCTGCTCGACCACTTTCCGAATCTCTACATCGGCATCACAGGTGCGTCTCGCATACTGTCCTTCCTCAGCCGATAACTCACGGTACGCAGGTGTCATAACTTACAGCACGAATCTCAATACACCTGCTCTCGTTCGCGAACTTGCGGCACAGCCCAGCGCGCCGCGGATCGTCCTTGAAACGGACGCGCCTTATATGATCCCGTCCAATCTCTACGCATCACTAACCTTGTTCAAGGGACGTCTGCCGCTGTGCCACACGGCCATGATCCCATGGACGGCAGAGTTCGTAGCTGGAGCGGCGGGCGAAGGCTGGGATACGGACAAGGTCCTACAGCTGGGACGGGAGAATGCGCGGGCAGTGTATGGGGTGTAGAAATAGGTGCGTGACACCGTACTCGACGTCTGAAGCGAGATGATGATGGGTTGATACTGTGGCTCCGTCTACAGATATTTGTATGATAGAGCTTATACGCCTGACAGAATCAACCTGCGCCTACATGGCGCGTAGCGCGCATTGATCAAACCTTGCCTCGCAGAACGCCATCGCCTGTGAGGCTGCGTAGGGTCACGGTCCATATTTGTCCCGATACTCCTCCGATCTGTCGACCCCTTATCATCGGAGACATTTGCATGCAAACCAATGATTCGAGGTTCCGGAGTCTCTTGTGCAGGAGTTCATCATCAGGTTCTCCCGCTGCTCCACCCCCTTGCGTGCATGGTATCAATATACCTCGTTCGAATTCTGGGCATTCATACTCGCGATGCGGCCTTTGCTACGTGCCGCGCAAGGCGTTTAAGCAGACGTCCCGCACCGCGCGATGATGTGATCGCCGGTAGGCGTTCATTGATTCTTGAAGTAGCAGCATTGCTGGATCCGCGCTGCTCTTATGCGCAGGTGGCTGTTGATCTAGACCTGGGCGGTACGCCATCGACCCCTGTTCTATGTATCCCAGTATTCCGCGCTAATCTATTCCCGAGGCATGCCATCCCAAGGCATTTTCTCAAGCTGAAATGAAAGTGACGTTGTTGGCAGGTGTATGGGAATGGCATGCTGACGCTAGCGCCTCGTGAGAAGTCCTCGTCGAGTGTTATCCTCACTTCCACTGCCTTCGCTCTCAGACCTGGTGGTACATCACGAGGAGTTTTGTACGCCCGCTTGTCATATCTGTCTGCATGGCAGGGTCGCCTGACCGCGGTCTAAAAGAGAACCAGTGCACTATCATCTCGCCACCATCATATTGGGCTTCAGACCATGTGGGTGCAATTCTATTCAAAGCTCGGTCGGTATCAATCCTCACGAAGTTGAATAGTCACTCCACGTCTTGCGATGGCGTCCTGCACTGCTTCAAGTTGTAGCATGTTCTGCATCTTTCGATCTTCTCAGCTTTGCAATGCGGACTTCAGTCGCCGTTCGTCTCTGGTTGGGAGTTTCGAAGCTGCTAGAGGCTCCGGCGCCATGTCGAGGACTTCTACAATTGCATCGTGCTCCATCGTCCTCTTGCGGACAACCGGGAATCTTGGCTCGATGATCTGCTTCGCATCTCCGTGACGTCGCACGTCTGCGTGATGAGTACCCTGCATCTCTAGGATTAGGGTCCAGCCCGTCCGATCTATCATTCAAGTCGCCATCGACCTCTCATAGACACATACACACAACGCCTATGTCCGAGTGCAGTCAACCTACCAGGGACAAACCCAATATCCTCAATTGTGTCTGCTTGGACGGAAAGTAACAGAGTCAGGGTCGCCGGCGCCGCTTTGTCTGGCAGAAGGTGAGGATAGTCCAGATTCGTTTCCAATGCTTGCGCCGCTCATACCTTTTGGACTCGGCATCCTTCGGCCTGCCCTCAAAGGCTTCATGAGCCCACCGATAGGGAAGCGCCACCTGTTTCCGGGGTTCTGCACTATTTCGAGCCCACCACGAGATCTGAGCAGTGACGTCTCTCGTTGTGTCTCCGTCTCACCCGTGACATCCAGCCCGCAATCTCATCTCATCTTGGTTGCTGATTGTTGGAGGCTGTGGACCATGGTCCGCATTCGCAGCGCTGAACATGTGTTCGTGAGCCAGCATGATGACTTCGAAGATCGTATCATCGCGGCCCCGGCAGGGGGTGAAGAATTCGAGGTTGTGAGAGAGAATGGTTGCATTTAGTAAGTTCTGAACCATTCCAAGGATTTCTGTCCAATGTCAGCTTTTTCGATAGTAGATGAAGTCACTATTGGCCTCGGTGCATGCCGCATGGTTCTGCAGCCGCCGGCGCATGTCTGCGTCTGTCTTCGCGAAGTGAACAGAGCCATGCGGTAATGGGATCGATATGACAGGACCACCTCCTTCCCGGGTTCTGCATCTCTGCATGCCCTCATGAGGTACGGCTCGTGGTAATCTCGCCCTCGCTGAGCATTCTTGGCTGCCGTACAATTGATATTTATGTTGTCACCAGTAACTTGCCGACTGAACACTCATATTATCACTGTAAGATGAGTCGTGGATCCTCTGCCATATATCGTAAGGGAAGGCTTAGATCTGTCATAATACATAGATTCAGTCTTGCCGCCCCTTGCTACTGTCGTTATCGATGCCTTGGCCACGGTGCTGCATGCACATGGTGATCAACATGGGCGCCCAACGCGGGGATGAGACACTACTCTGGGCTCTGTGGTTCCCAAGAACAAATAGATGGAACCTGGCGCCTGCATTCACCAGGTACACGTGGTCGAGAAGCGTCATTGAAAACGTTCTCTACATCTCATACCATGAAGACGGACGGCTCGAGCATTTCTTACCGTTGAGTTTTAGATCCTATGGAATTTCTACCCCATACCGAGGCTTGAAAGGACTAAACGGCTGGGAACCCAAGACGCCGATCAACCACTGCGGGACCGACATGATGATATTCAGACGCTCCAGGAGCATTTGGAACGGAAGTGATGGTCCCTCGGTCAGCGCTCGGGGGCGCTTTTGTCGACGCTTCTATGGTTCATCATCGAGGACAACATCCTCGATGGCCGAGTATGTAACCAATCAGGTTTTAGGAATATGGGCGCTTTTTGTGCACCAGCGGCTATACAGTGACAATTGTAATTGTTATATGCCGAGACGTTGTCTTACCGGTCCAAGCCTCGCGTCCTCGACTTGCTACTTACCTGAACGGAGGCGCCGTTCGCCCTGTCACCTCTTTCTCTCCCTCGACTATCCCCCCCACCGCGAACGCGCGCAATGTCGAATAGCTTTGAAACAGATATCCGTGGGTCGCTGGGCGCAGTCTTGTTGGGCGGGTTCGGGTCTATAGCGTGCGTACCGCCTTACTTATGCCAGCGTCGACCGAAATTTTGACGCACTCGTACTGGATCCCAGACTATCGGGGATGGTGTTTATTCAAACGTTCCTTTATTTCCGGTTGTACGTGCTAGATCGTTTACCGACCAAGATCATGGTGCGTTCGATCGCCACATATTCACGAAATAATGCTCATGATATCTCTTTGCTATTGGTTAGGTCGGGTGGCTGTGGTATGCTTACATGCCTTGCTTCATCTGTGTGTGGTCCTGAACTCTCGTCCTTCAGGGCCCTTGACGCTGCACAGACCTGCGTTGTGTGTGCCTCTCTATGGAGTGCCCTGATCGTGCACTATGGTGATCGAACCCGTGGTGATTATATTCCAATGTGAGTACCACACTGTTCGTTTGTTGTGCTGTATCCAAGGCCTCATCGTTTTCTCAGACAGTTAGCTGTGAGCCAATCAACATGTTCCTTGCGGTGGATCTCGCTGACCTAGCATACATCGCTAGTTGACACTCTTCTTCACCGTATGCCATTATTTTCAACAGGCTAGCAATTGAGTACTGATTCAGAATCGGCCTTTTCAGTGTCTCGCAAGCTTCACGATTCACTGGTACAGTGTTCGATATATGTCTCACTTGACTGCGTTCTTATTGTTTGCGTCTAGTTACTACGCTTTGATGATTTATCGACGTGCGTCATGCTTATTGTCTTCAAAATGCCTGACTCACCAGCTTTTCAATCAGTGAGTGGTCGAAAATGGTACTTGGTCGCTCCTATTCTGGTTCTTGCCATCCTTCGTGTCTGTGCGTGTTTCATTCCCTGTTTCCTTGAAGCGCGAGCGTGTTGCTAACCCAATCCGCAGGTATAGGTCTTGGTACGTCTTCAGCTGGATCGTGGTCAATCGCTTACCCTGACATGTCCGTGTCTCAGTATCCACAATACGATGGTACGTTCCCCGGTCGACTCCTAATTGTTCCTGCACTCATTTGTCTCATTCCGGATCACAGCATTCAGCTTCGCAGCTGGGCCGCATTCACAGACCAGTGCACTGTAGGTCCAATAAATGAGTAGTTTTCTCAGCTCATCTCATCATGCGCGCAACAGTGGGCGATCACGTCTGGGTACGCAGTATCTGCCGCAATCGATGTCATTATCGCGGCCACCCTCTGCTTCAACCTCAACAGCGGTCGCAAGCGCGACAGTTTCTCAAGGTCCATATGATTTTCTCCTCGCACGCACCGTGCATGCTGACGTTCGGGATGGCCCCAGTACAAATCGGTTGATTGACACGTTCACGACGTACACGATCAACAACGGCATTCTGACAGGGTGAGTTTTTTCTGTTCACTCGCTCGAGGGGTGTTGCTAATATATTGATAGTGCTGCCGCGATCATATCCATGATCTGCGTAAGCTGTCTCCTCAGTCTTTTAGGAGACCATAAACTAACGACCTGATACAGTGGTTCACACTCAAAGGCACCCTCGTTTTCCTGGGAACTCACTTTTTGATTGGAAAATGTGCGTCCGATTCTCCCCTTATAATCTCATGTGCGTATTGATGTTGAATAATAACAGCTTACACTCTGTCGGTTTTGACAAGGTATGGGTATAGAACTGAACGCTCCTGATCGCCATTGACCTAAGCTGATGTTTCATAGCCTTAACATGCGGCGCTTGATCCGCAACTCGTACAAGACCGGTATCATGGGCGCTCGTCCGCGCCAGATTCAGCCGAGAGAGACGTTTGACCCCGTCAGTGATCTCTCCCTAGAACTTTTGGTCCGAGCATGCTAACGCATCGGAGCAGAGCATCCAGTCGCCTGACAGCGGCGACGTCATGTTACAGCCTCAGTCGGGATCGATGGTGAGTTGGTCCATTGCACGATTCAGTTCATGGCCTGACGCGCACTATCTTCCCATGAAAGCCTACGGTCACGATTGAGAAGACGGAGCAGTACGATCCTGTCATGACTGGGATGACTGCCACTGCGGTCGACGTCGAGGCCAATGGCCACATGAACAAGATAGTATTTGAGGAGTTCCGCGACTATCCTGGTCGCAGATGAGTATTCACGTCTCGCATTTCATGGACGGGTTTTATTTATTCACGAAATGATTATCATGCCATGATACGGACTTAGTTACCTTGATATAGGATGATACCTAAATCTATAATCGTTATCATTATTGTGCATAGGTGGCACGGTCTCGTCTCGTGCACATGCTCTACTCCGAGGACGTCTGCTAGTACTGCCTCGGTGTGCGCCCATGCCCTGTCCCCGCTACTCAATATTCCTCCTGGTCCTTCACAGATAGTTCCGTCACCTCGGAGATTATTCGAACAGTCTCCGTCAATGGCGATGGCTCCAGACTCTTGCCAAACTAGCATCGGACATGCTGCGAAAGGTCTCCCAGGCTCGGAGTCTCGCGACGTCACCCTGTGGCCCGTGGGTCAGAATTGAAGTTGAGCTTTGTCAAGGAAACGGATCAAAAGAGAACTGCGAGTCATGATAATATGCGTCCGCGCTGCGAACTTGGCTGCGACTTCGTCATGATTGGTTCCATCAGGCATCGACCTTCCGTTTTGCCTCCGCTTGGCAGCTGCGTGCGACTGCGATGATGATTCGGAACCAATATTTTGTTCGATGAGTTTCTGCCTCGAACTCGACTAGAGCAGACTGGTACCTACAATATCGGTGCTCTCTCGACGCCGACATGGGATCCTCTTGTGATATTCGAATTTTCCTCCTGTCAGTGGGTAACGGGTGAACGGCGTCGGCGTCGGCATCGGCATGATCGAATCATGGATGGAATGATCAAATGACCAGTTCCCGAATGTGAACCAACTTCTCGTGTTTGAGTCTGTCCTTGATAACTTCCTCCTCTTTGCCGCGTCGACCTCCCACTCTACAATCAACTTGACAGATGGCATCTACGACTGCAGTGCCACAGTGGACATAAGGAGTTCAGCGCCTTGATTCAATTCAGTACTCCTGGGCTCTGCGTCTTGTTGACACATAGTCCGCCCTTTGTCGATCGCAGGCGCCCAGAAAAAATAGCCATCCCTTCTATGGAAGACGCTACCTTACCGCAGACATAACAAATCGCCTTTCTCCACCGACGGAAAGAGGTCCACTCCAATCGGGTTCGATACCGACCCGATGAGCGCTGTCCATGCCTCTTTATAGGGCAACGTGCCGGTGGAACTGAATAGAGGCACCGGGAAACATCAAGGGTAGGCCGCGCTGCTCTTGGCCACTGGGTCCGATACAGTCGGTGGTGCGTAATCTGTGTGTCTTATAGGCGTACCTGCTCGGGTCAGATGCACGGACGAGCTCTTTCCGTCCGACACGACGCTCAAGGCGACCGAAGCACAAGCTCGAGCGACTTGAACTCTGCATGGCCATCGACACCGATGTAGGGGGCTCGCTGGGGACCATTCTTCTAGGAGGTACGGCCGCCGCTGCGTGAGTCCCTTCTTCGAGGCGTCGAGAGTGGTAATTTATGCGGGTGATGCAGCTTATCTGGGATCGTCGGGGCACTCACTTACCTCTTCTTTCGCCTCTACCCGCACGACCCAACGAAGATTAAGTTGTTGGTATGTCGAGGAAGCCATCATCAGATCGGAAGGTGGTAACTGACTGATGGCCGTCGCTCTACAGGTAGCATGGCTTTGGTACGTCTACTGTTCTTCGTCGATCGAACACAGCACTCGGAAATGCTTATGACTTCACAACAGGTTACTGGATACAATACACACCTGCTTGCTCTGTTGGTCAAATTGGCGCAATCTTATAATGCACTACGGCGATAGGCGAATGCTTGACTTCATTCCGACGTGAGTGCCTTATATCTGTTTGCGTGACCAGATGCTGACAGACGAGGCTGCTTGAAGCACAACCGCTGTAAGTTCCTGGGATATATCTTTGATTGCAGGAGGTATTCTGACATCTCGCGTCCAGTTGGGAATCCTGTTTACGGTACGAGGGTCTCTGCGATTGGGATTTACATGACTGAACCGCACCGGCAGTGTCTATCGAGCTTCACGGTGCATTGGTATGTCCATCTATTGCCCTCACATTTCAATTGCGATTTATCTTGAGAGATGTTTCTAGCTACTATACTAGGATGTTGTATAGATGTGCGTGCATCTCAAATAATCGACTAGATCCCTTCATTTATAGAACGTAACAGTCAGCGGGAAGCGGTGGTATCTGTCGGCACCACTCGTGAGTAGTGTGTACCTCCTTGCATGTGACTTCTGAAAGATGCGTTCAATACGCAGATCTTCCTGGCAACTTTCCGTCTCGGTGAGTATCTTCTTTGGTATCTAGTGGTACCATGACTGACGTGACCATAGGTCTCGGCATCAGTACGTCCGATTCATTGTTCATCTCAACGTATCCAGCAGCGTTGTTGATGGCATACACCTCGCATAGACTCGACAGTCCGCTGGTAAGCAGAGTCAACGCTTTGCGATGATATAGAGACCAAAGAGGTTGTATAGCATAACCCTCAGGAGCTGGGAGACATTCATCCGTCGGTTTGAGGTGCGTCTCTCCCCCCTGCATCGCGGTACTGTGCCACTGACTAGCATCGCAGTGGTCCATCACCACTGCTTACTGCATTTCCGCAGCCATCGACATCCTCATCAGCACGTCGCTGAGCTACTTCCTGCGGAAGCAGAAGCGACGGACTGACATCGCAGCGTACGTCGTGTTCTCATGCTTTACTGAAATAAATTCTGAATATATGCCCACAGTGCTAGCCAGCTCCTGGATTCGATCACAACGTATACTGTCAACAGCGGAACGCTGACATGGTGAGCTATCCGGGAACGTGGCCAGCGATCGACATCGTGCTGATCGAAGCGCTCAGTATCTTCGCGCTCATGTCGTTGATTAGCGTGCGTGAGCTGTTGACAGCTGACGATCATGTCGTACTGACAAGCAGCACGCCCTTCCCCAGTGGTTCGCATTCCGAGGAACGCTTGTGTTCTTGGGCACGCACTTCCTCATTGGCAAACGTACGTTATTGACCTGGGCTGTTCGGAGACTGAGCTGATGAAATGAACACCGTAGTCTACACCTGTGCCGTCCTGACAACGTGCGCTTCCTTCCTTCCATCCTCCTTGTCCGCTATTCTTAACTCCGCTGAAGGCTTCTCATGCGGCGCTTCCTGCGCGAGCGATATTCTAAGACGCTCTCCACCGGCCTACGGGTTCGCGCACCGAAGTCCCCGCACAACCATGAATTCGTACGTCCCCATCGTATCTCCACCTACAGACTACCCACCGTCTTCGCAGAGCACGCCGATGACGCCGACTCCGCCCGACTCTGCCGCCGATTCCGAGTTTGTACTTACGCCGCCGAACAGCGCGCGGCTCACAGTGCGTTGTTCCCCTTCCCATACGGTGCGCGGGGCTTATATTCTATACAGCCGCACAAGAGCTCGAAAGGGTCTTTCGAGCCACTCAAGACCAAGCTGGACGTCGACCACGTCACGATCAGCTACGACCAGTCTTCCTACGAGCCCACGGAGACGGTGCTGACGAATCGCGCCGTCACGGACACGGTCGACATCGAGGCGCGCCCCATGATCTAGCTGTCCATGATTTGCTGTAGCATATTCGTTCGATTGGGTTTGGTGCCGTGTTACTTTGCGCTTATAGTCCGGTATGTATTTTATACTTCACGTTTTTGTAATCCTACGGAAATTCTGTGGTTCGTAGTGCTATTTATGATGCGGCTACATGCAGAGTCAAATGTACCATGTATGAATTAAACTATAACTCGAGGGCAGACAGGGCGTTCTGTTCGAGGGTCTATATCCTCTAAACTAGGACGTTATCGAGAACATATCACCTGCGTTACAAAAAAAAGAGATGGAGACACTTTATGAGAGTGGCACTTGACCGTACGGCTAGCTGACCTCGGAGAACTTGCCGCCTTTCACTCATCTGCAATGCGCAGATTGGCCAGACGTGCGGAAACCCGTGGCACCGATGGTTCACGGTAGTTTACCTTTCCATGAATGGAGCGGAGGTCTTTATTCGTGGAATCTATTGGGTTGGCGATAGATTGCAGCTTTGCATCGAGCTGATGGTAAGACCATCAGCAACTTTCCCGGTCCTTCAAATATATCTAGAGCTCACCCGGTCAAACCGCTTATGCAGTTGATCAAATTGGTATCTCATAGATTGCTCCAATTGATGGATAGCTTGTATGGTGTTTGCTCTAGCAATCACGCTGCAGATGCCATCGAAAGAATTGGCAGCGACCCCGGTTTGGGGCTGAGGGTGGACAGATGCGCCTTCAGTTGTGGGAGACGGTGAAAGTTGGGTAGATGGCGGAGAGGGAGAAGATGCGACACTGTTTTTTGAGTCCATGATGTTTTGCGTGGACAGTGAAGACTGCTCATTCGGAGGAAGAAAGGGTCCCGGCCGAGCAGCGCGACGGCCCCTGTCTAACTGTAAGGGACCGACCCACACCGCCTCTTAGGCGCCCGACTCACCAGCCCGATTGGGCATATGACTTCTAGGTGATCGGGCGCGTGGCGAGCCCCGCCGTATAAGCACGGCGAGGCAAGGATCGTGATGTGAGATGGGAGGATGAAGGGAGTCCTTTCATGAGGGATGAAAGGACATTGGAAGGCGGAGGAAGATGATGGAAGTGGCTCAGGAAGGGGGATTAGTATATAGGTAGCATGGTTGTACAGTCTCTCTTCAGTTCTCGGAATACCGACTCTCTTCAGCACTCCTCTCGTCTGATTCTCGCAGTCAATTCCGAAGCTCGTTTCATTTCGTGTGTCGCGCTATCTACGACTACGCTACCCGCTATCTCGATACCGCGCGACTTCACACTAACACGGCTCTCACGTGCCCGTCATTTTGGACGTCGTGACCGCGTCGCGCACGTGGCTCATATTCTGGCCAGACCAAGATCAAGATTCAGCAGATCCTTTTGTCCTGCACTAGTCGTCTGGTTCATCTGTATCATGCATCGCCCACTTCATAACCGTCTCGCGCGGCGGGAGCTGTCATCTGCATAATTGCCATTATCCATACATGTACAAGGAAGCACACACCAATAGCCAGCATTCGACCGGACTGTAGCCACATCATTCTTCTGAAAGCGGCGGGATACCGCAGATTTTCCTGATGTGCGCGACCTTGATGCCCGACTTCTCCCCAGCAGACAGGTCCAGGCGCGCCTCGTAGTTGACTCTGTGGCCGTCGCCGTTCTGCTTCTCATCCTCCTTGTCAAGCGCCACGTCGAAGCCGATGCCGATGCTCGCGAGCAGGAGCTTCGCAGTCCCGCGCAGGCTCACGCGCTCCCCAAGCTTTCCCTCCTTCGCGGGCCCGAACAGCGCGTCGTGCACATTCTTCAGGTCGCGCGCGGACACGGGGCAGGCGCAGCGCTCTTCATCCCTGCTGTCGAGGTAGAACCAGCCGAAGGTCTTCCAGCCCTGTCCGCTGTGCATGCGGTCCACGTTGGCCGTTTCCTTTGGGAAGGAGGTGAGCGGGGCTATGGGCTCTTCGTTGATGCGGAAGCCGAGGGAGTAGCGCCATGCGCGGTGGTGGTAGTAGGAGAGATGCACGTCGACGGACTTGGGCGAGACTAGAGAGTGTATGCGCGTGATGACGCTCACATCCCGGATCTAGAGCGCAGATAGGTGATAGGTGAGTTAAGAAAGGCTCATGGGACTGTTCGATAGCGTACATACCTTCATTTCGTCGTCCTCGAGCTCGAGCTTCATGTTTGTGACTGCATCCGCGATCTTCTTGCACTCTTCTTCGGCTAGGTTGTCTTCGCCGTTCAGAGACTCAAGGGTCGCGTCGTTGATCATGTACCAATAGGTAGCGCTGTCGTCGTACTCGAGGCCTTCGAACTTCTCGTCGACATGAGCCTCCGCAGCTTGGCGGTATGTGATGTACTCGGCCCACTGGGGAGAGTCATTGGTGTCTAGGAGCGGGAACAGCGCCTGTGCGCGAGCATGCGGGTTTGCTGGGAGTGCAGACGCGTCCGGCGACTGGTGATGAAAACGCTTCCACCGTCCGGGCTTGCGGTTTGCGGCGAGCCAGTTATCCACCTCGTATGCGGAGATGAGAATCAGTTCTGCAAAAGTGTATTATAGTCAACGCCTGTAGAAACGGCCTAGCATTAGAAGGAGATCGTACCGATGGGTTGAGTCTGAGGCTGCTGGAAGTAATCGAGTTCGGAGATATACTTATGCTGCCAGAAGACAGTGCCATCGCCAGCCACGTTCTGCAAGGACGTCAGCTATCGGATTGGCATGCTAGCCCATCCAGACGCACCCAGTACTGCGTCGGGACCTTGATCATCTCCTCGACTCTTTGCATGACCCCCTCAATCGAATCTTTCGGGTCGTACGGCACTAGAATCCAGTCCTGGCCGGGGACACCGCTAGACTCGCGCAGAACCTCCTTAATATCCTCCGTCTCCGACAATCTTGAGCTTGAGCGAATTGGCGTCGCATTTTGACACGTCTTTGGTACGTTTAGACTGCGTCACGTAGCGATCATATGCACCTTGCGAAAGGCGACGATTCTTGAACGGGAGCTGCGCGGGTGCCTTGTTGCGATACATGCCGATCATCGCAGTGCTGTAGAGTAGAAAAAAAGAGGATATTTCTTCTTCTCTGGAGCTGAAGCTTTTGAAGAAATACTACAATAAAAGTTGAACGGGTTGTGGAAGACCCAGTTATGATTCTGAGACGCGACGCGACGCGATTGGGCGCTTAATTTTTGTCTTCGGCACCGATGGGATTACATAACACGCGTCTGGGCGAGGACAGCTGGAGAGCAGAGCAGCGGCCATCATGACATGGAGGAATGGTGAGTCTTGCATGTGGTACGGTATGTTTGCCTGACATGGACATGATTATATTCTTCAGTAAGCGGGGAGGGTCGATGCGGAAAATTCTGAGTGCACGGCCCCTCGACAAATTTCAAGTTACAAATTACATGCTGCTGCAATTTCGTCCAAGCTGAAAGCCCTGCACATTGCGTATGTGATGCGGCATCGGAAGAATGAAGGCAGTTGAAAGCTGCAAGTTCATATGGTATCTGCGGGAAAGAAGTGAGTGTTGGAAAGGCGAATCGTGACTGACGATCTTCATCAGGTGAATATGACTGCTCAAGCAACGATGCACTCTCCATCCTGGGAGTTGTGCCCATATCCATCGTCGTCGGATCCATACCCATCTTCGTCGTCTGACGAGCGCGCTTCCATCTCCGAGCGCCACTCCGTATCTGATAACACATGAGACAACGGGGACGAAGATCCAGTCACGCTGTGCGCACTCACCATCGTCTTCCAACGGCCGGATGCCACAGGCCCTCCTAAGGTACGCGGCGCTGATCCCCGGCTTTCTGGCTGACAGACGCATGCGCGCACCGTCATTGACGGTAAGGCCGTCGCCGTTCTTGGCCTTGTCCTCCTCGTCCAACGCAACTTTGAACTCAAAACCCACACTCGCGAGCATGAGCTTTGCCGTCCCAAGCAGGCTCACGCGTTCCCCGAGCTTGCCCTTCTCCGCGGCTCCGAACAGCGCATCGTGCACTTCATGCAGATCGAACGGAGACACGAGGCAGGCGCTGTGCTCTCTGCGCCGGTGGCCGAGGCAGAACCACCCGAAGGTCCTCCAGCCCTTTCCGGTATGCACGAAGACGACCTCGTTGCTGCGCCTCGGGACGTCTTCGAGTGGCGGCACGGGAGTTGCGTTGATGCGATAGCCGAGGGTGTAGTAATACTCGACGCTGGAGAGCCGTGTGCGGTAGTGGTAGGTGAGGTGCATGTCGACAGATTTGGGGGCAACAAGGGAGTGTATGCGCGTGATCACGTATGCATCCCGCAACTGGAGCGCGGACAGATGAGATTTTAGTAGGTTTGGTACGTGATGTGCGTACCTCGAATCCGCCTTGGTTGGTCCGAAGGCTCACATTTGCGACAGCGTCGGCGATTAACTTGCGCTCTTCTTCTTTCAAGTTGTTTTCTCCGGAGAGCGATTTCACTGTCGCGGCTTTGATCATCCTCCAATAGGCCGCGTTCTCAGTGGTCTCGTCGTCCTCGTCGCGTTTAAGCCCTTCGAAGACTTCGTTGGCATATGCCTCCGCGGCTTGGCGATGCTCAATGTACTTGCCCCAGTGTGGCGAGTTGGCGGTATCCATGAGTGGGAATAGAGCCTGCGCACGAGCATGCAAGTCGGCAGAGAGCTCGGGCGCAGCCGGTGGTTTTTGGGGGAGACATCTTCCATTGGTCATGCGGCTCGCAGCGATGTAGCTGTTCACTTCGGATTTCGGAAGGAGAATCACGTCTACAATGCAGTGAGTATCAGGAGACAGCTGAGCGCGCAATTGCATACTGATAGATTCGGTCTGGGGCCCCCCGAAGTAGCCGAGGAAAGCAAGGTCCCTATGCGACCGAAAGACCCTCCCATTCCCAGCCAATTTCTGCAAGGGGACATCAGGATCTGGCTGCGTCGCAGTGATGTCTTTGACGCACCCAGTGTTTCTGCGGAATCTTGATAACCTTCTCTACCCTCTGCATGATCAATTCCGTCGAGTCTGTCAAGTCATACGGCACTAGAATCCAGTCCTGGCCATCAACGCCGCTCGCTTCGCGAAGCACATCCTTGGCCTCCTCGCTCTCAGCGGTGACCTTCATTTTGGGCGAGTTTTCGTCGCATTTCAAGGTATCCTGGGCATGTGAAGGCTGGGACTGTACATGGACATCGTAGTCGGCTTGTGAGAGGCGAAGACTCTTGAAGGACGTTGGGCCCGACATCGTGTTCAGAATCAAGCCTGTTGGTTTTCGTTGGTCCTTGTGGGAGACGGTTGATGCGTGAGTCCAAAAAGGCGCGACGCGTACCATATAATAACGGCGGACGCGACGCGTCTTGGGCGCCTCCTTCTCAGCATTACATAACGCGCGTTTAGGTGAAGAACAGACTTCGATGAAGCTGAGAGCAATGAACGGTATGTCTGCCTGAAATATTGTGGATTAGCAGCTAGGCAGGAGCCTTGAGCCATCTATCATTACTAATTGATATAATCTAGGGAAATAGACCTCGAAGAGCCAAATTATCTGACGATCTTTATCTAGAATGAATGTAACTTCGTACGAATCAAGCGACAATGCACTCTTCCTCCCTACGGCCACGGTACCCACCATCGTCGGACCCATCCTCGTCATATGACGGCTCCGTGGGCCCTGTCACCTGCTCTCTCGACAGATCCGCGGTGTCTTATGCACGAAGTCTGAGACAACAGAAACGAAATTACGTTGTGTGCACTCACCGTCATCTTCCAACGGAGGGATGCCGCAGATCTTCCTCAGGTGTGCCGCGCTTATTCCTGGCTTTTCAGCATTCAGGTACACCAGCGCATCGTCGTTGACTCTATGGCCATCGCCATGCTGCTTCTTGTCCTCCTCGTCCAGCGCAACTTCGAATGCAATGCCCACGCTCGCCAGCATAAGCTTCGCAGTCCCGCGCAGGCTCACCCGTCCGCCGAGCTTGCCTTTCTCCTCAGGCCCAAACAACGCATCGTGCACTTGCTTCAGATCGCGTGCCGACACTGCGCAGACGCTGTGTTCGCAGCTGTGGTAATCGACCTGGAACCATCCGAAGGTCCTCCAGCCCTGGCCCGTGTGCAATTGGGCGACCCCGCGCCCGCGGCGCGGCGGGTCTTCGAGCGGCGCCACGGGCTTCGCGTTGATGCGGAAGCCGAGGCTGTAGAAGTACTCGACGCTGTACATCCGCGTGCGGTGGTGGAAGACGAGGTTGACGTCGACAGACGTGGGCGAGACGAGGGAGTGCAGGCGCGTGGTCACTTCCACGTCCCGCATCTGAAGCACGTATAGGTAAGATTTGGGAGAGCCGGAGGCGAGACGCACGTACCTCCCATCCGTCGGGATTTGTCCAAAGGTCTGTAACTGCAACCGCATCGGCGATCTTCTTGCACTCCTCCTCCGGTAGGTCGTCTTCGCCGAAAAGCGACTTCAGCGTCGCGTCCCTGATCATGTCCCAGTACACCGCGTGCTCATGGCAGTACAGCTTTTCGAAGTCCCCGTCGACGCGGGCTTCTGCAGCTTCGCGGTGGGCGACGTAGTCAGCCCAGTGCGGCGAGTCCGTGGAGTCCAGCAGCGGGAACAGAGCGCGCGCACGGGCGTATGGTTTGGCAGGAAGTTCGGATGCGACTGGTGGCTCGTGCGGAAAGCGCTTCCATCTTCCGGCCTTGTGGTTCGCGGCAATATAGGCGTCCACCTCGGACTTGGGAAGCAGGATGACTTCTACTTACAAAGATGAGTCGTTCTGAGCGTCAAGTACAGCCGGACTATAATATTCGTACCTATAGGCTTGCCTACAGGTTCAGCTTGGGGCTGTCTGAAATATTCAAGGCCGGCGATATCCTTGCGCCGCCAGAAGACGACACCATCCCCAGCTAAGTACTGCCATGAGACAATATCAGAGATGAACCACATATCATCGTAGCGCTTACGACGCACCCAATGTCGAAATGGAACTCTGATGACCTTCTCGATTCTTTGCATGATCAACTTGATCTTGTCCTTCGAGTCGTACGGCACTGAAATCCAGTCCTGGTCCGCAACGCCGCTCGATGCGCGCAAAACTTCCTTAGCTTTTTCGCTCTCGGCGACGACCTTCAGCGTTGGAGAACTCTCGTCGAACTTTGACGGGTCCCGGGTATATTCATATGAATGCCCAGACACATGGCGATCGTAGTCGGCTTGGGAGAGGCGAAGGCTCTGAAAAGACTTTGGGGCCGAAGATTCTAGCATCTTGTTTACAAGCGAACTTGCCAGCTCTCTCTGGTCCCTGTGAGAGATGGTAGGTGACTGAGTTCAGGAGGACGCGGCGTGTACCATGAAGTCCTATGTAACACGAATTCCTGGACGTCACGGTGGCCCCGATGCGACTCGAGCGCTCCGCTTTTGGCAGCGATGCCATTACATACATAATGTAAGAAACGGAGAAAGGAAAGAACATCGGCTGGAGGCAAGCTGAACAAAGGATGGTGAAAGCAAATGGAAAACGTGAGTCTGTCTGTGGTGTACATTAGCAAGGTTCAGCTATTATTAAGTAGTCGAATGGTTTTAGCTAACTATAGAGGATGCATTTGATATCGGAGAGGCGCTTTACTGATTCAATATAATACACAACGAACGTGAATTTCTTCATGATTCACACGATGGTGCACTCCTCGTCCCTGCGGCCCCGGCCATAGCCATCATCGTCCGACTCATATTCGTCCTCTGACGGATCCATGGGCGCCGTCACCTGCTCCTTCGACAGGTCGGCCGTATCTGGTACACAAATTCTTAGGCGTCCAAATCTCGTCCGGCAGCGTTGTGGACTCACCATCGCCCTTCAACGGCGGGATACCGCAAATCTTCCTGAGGTGGGCCGCGCTAATTCCCGGCTTCTCCGCCGCCAGCTCCACGCACGCCTCCATGCTGCTCGTATGGCCATCGCCGTTCTCTTCCTTGTCATCCTCGTCGAGCGCGACGTCAAACGCGATCCCGAGGCTCGCGAGCATGAGCTTCGCGGTGCCGCGCAGGCTCATGCGCTCCCCGAGCTTGCCCTTCTTCGCGGGCCCGAACAGCGCGTCGTGGACCTACTTCAGGTGGCGCGCCGACACGGTGCAGGCGCTGTGCTCTGCGCGCCGGTCGTCGAGGTAGAACCACCCGAATGTCGTCCAACCTTGTCCGCTGTGCATGCGGCTCAGCTTCCGATTAGTGTTTGGGAAGCCGGTGAGCGGCGGCACGGGTTCCTTGTTGATGCGGAAGCCGAGGGAGTAGGAATACTCGACGCTGTACATCCGCACGCGGTGATGGTAGGTGAGATGAATGTCGACAGATTTAGGCGCGACAAGGGAATGTATGCGCGTTATCACGTTTGCATCGCGAATCTAGGGCGCATATAAGCAACTAGAGAGCTCGGGGCATGGTGTACGTACTTCACATCCGTCGTCCTTGGCGTCGAGGCTCGTGTTCGCAACGGAATCTGCAATCTTGTGGCATTCTTCTTCCGTCAAGTCGCCTTCGCCGTAGAGAGCCCCAAGCGTCGAGTCCCGGATCATGGACCAATATGGTCCGTTCTCGTCGTAGCATTCGAGCCTTTCGAATGCTTTATCGAGCAGGGACTCTGTAACTTGGCGATGTTTGATATAGTCGGCCCAGTGGGGCGAGTCGGTGGTGTCGAAGAGAGGAAACAATGCCTGCGCGCGAGCATGGGGATTAGCAGAGAGCTCGGACGCGGCCGGGGGCTCGAAGGGAAAGCGTCTCCATCTCCCGACCTTGCGCCTTGCAGCGACGTATGCGTCCACGTCGGACGTCGGAAGAAGTATTACTTCTATAGAGCAATGACTTGTGAACGTCAGGCTACGACCAAGCGTAGGGTGCGTACCAATGGGTTTGGTTTGCGCCTGAGTGAAGAAATCAAGTTCACCAACATCCTCCCATGTCGGGAGGACTTCTTCATTTCCAACCAATCTCTGCAGCATATGATATGATTGGTTATCATGAAGTCATCATACCAGCGATTCTGACATACCAAGTGCTTCGCCGGGATCTTGATGATGTTGGCGATTCTGTGGATAACTGATTCGACCATGTCCTCCGGGTTATACGGCACCATGATCCAATCGTCACCCGTACTGTTCGCCTCGCGCAAGACCTCCTTGACTTCCTCACTTTCGGCAATGATCTTCAGCTTGGGCGAATTCTCATCGCAGTGTAAAATGCCTTGGGTATCGGAAGATCGAGACGCCGCATGGCGATCGTACTCAGCTTGTGAAAGGCGCAGACCCTTGAAAGACGCTGTCGCTGACATCTTGATATCTGCTCTAGAAAATGCTGAAGTTGCCTCCGTCAGTAAGGGAGCTATGAGGTCTTGAGTGAAAAAGAAAGAAGACGCGTTGCCGCGTAGATTACGGAAAGACGCGACTTGAGATCTTGAGATCTTGAGACGCGACGGACGCGTCCTCGGTGATGGCATTACATAACATGCGTTCTAACAGGCTGGACGCTGAGCGCTGAACGGGAGGGCAGATCTACGGTGAACGTTGCCTCCGACTTCTTCTGCGTCTGCTGGAGAGATGAAGGCACACGCAAGAATCAAAACATCTGACAAGTTGCATACAAGGCATCGTTTGGAACTAACATTTGAAAGTGCAAGGAATTGTATGGAGCTGGAAGCAGGCGGGAGGAGGGAGGACCGTGACGTGACGGAACGCGTCGCCGACGCGTCTGCGAAGGTCTGCGAGCGCCTGTCAGGCGCGTACAGCGTCTCGTCTTCCTTCGGACCATTCAGTCCCTATGCTACCTTTGCGCAGAAGATACTCGTTCTGTCCATGCCTCCGTCCCCCTATCTGATTTGATATTGCAACGCATAGACCGTCGTACAACTCCTATACAAGGCATCCCTCTTCCGGCTGCAGACACGCTTTGGGCCGATCATCCACGCTCTGAAGACCTCCGGAGCATTTACAGCTTCATCTTGGAGGCGGAGAAAGCTGCACTCTCCAAGCATGAGAAGAATACTGTCTCGACGAAAAATACAAGTTTACAGGCGTTGAACGTCGTTTCCGCGCGGCTTGTCGGATATCTCATTCTCGAACCTCTAAATGACATTGCACAGAGCTACGTCCTCGACGAGATCAAGTCCTGCAATCAACTTCATGGCGGCTCGGAGTGTGCTCTCAATGACTTTATCTACGAATTGGGTCTGTTCTATCTGAACTATTTTGTTCGCCCGTGTAAGTCACGTCTCAGCGCGTGACGCCCCGGTCCTTACTTTGTTCAAGTCAAGAGGTACTACTTAGGGCGCGCCCCACCACGCTCGGGCCATGAAACCCCGAACTTCTCGTTCGACACGAAGCAGGAATATGCCAAAGAATTTCTCGAAAGCCCTCCAACAAAGCCCGCCGAAACCAGATGCACTGTATGTTCAAATCACAAATTTCTCCGTTCTGAACCTCTTACGATTCCTTTATCAGGTGCTGGTGCGCGATGACTATCGTTGCATGGTGTGCCAGAAATACGACATCGAGTCGATACTCCTGATCCAGGAGCTGGAGCAGGAGGTCGCCAATACCGGGGCGGGTTTCATGCGGTGCTGTCACATCATCTCGGACCTGGACCCGTCTAGTACGGACCCCTCCAATAACAAGAAGTCTCTCTGGACCGTCTTGGCCAACTTCGGCGAAACAAGCCTTCGGCAGGAACTCAGCGGAGTCAACGTCCACCGTCTCGACAACATCCTGACTCTCGAAGCCAAGGCACAAGTCGCCTTTGACAGCCTCAACATCTGGTTCGACAAAGCCGACCCTCCAGTACGCTTTTATCCTGTTCCTTGTCCACCCTCCTCATCTTCGCTGCAGGATCCAAATGACCATCACTACTACCTCCGAACGTCATTCAACGAACGCGTGTTCGCACTCACGGGCTTCCCGACCGAAGTGCGCTTCGTGAACCACGCACCCAATCCACCCAAGTATCCCCTCCCGAACCCGCGGTACCTTCGCATCCACGCCGCATGCGCGAACGTCGCGCATATGTCTGGGGCAGCCGAGTACTTGGAGAAGGTCGTACGGGATGTCGAGGAGGGACACGAGCTGGCTGAGGACGGCTCGTCCATGGATCTGTTGACCCGCGCTCTTCTCGGCTTGACGCCCGTTGGCGAGTATGAATCTTGAGCTTCTCGTGCGTAGGCCGTCTTGCCTCGAAAGACCATAGCCCGGATCAGGCCAATCGAGAAATTCATCATTGGGGTAAGGATGGTAGTCTCCGTTTCTGACCTCACACAGAGGACAATCGTTCTGTATAAGGATAGAAACTCGTTCAGGGAGAGCCAGCTTCGACGAAGGATAAATGCTGCCACGACACGGGTTGTAGACATCTTTAGGCGCTTGTGACCCTTGCTTCTCAGCATCCGCCTTCTCCAACTGATAATCGGGCCTATACTTTTGGGACCCCACACAAGATTTCTGCGCTTGATCTTGATCTCAGCCTACAGTGTACCATCTGCTCCTATCAAGCAAACACCCATGTCTGATACCCACCGGAATCAAAGCATACATGCTCTCTCGCTCAAGTCATGCAGATTAGAACGCGATACATTTATATTTCTGATTCGCGGCTGGTGTGCGCGGGTCATCGCAGGTAAGATTCAGTGTGGCCTTAAACGAGCAACGACAACAGCTTAGATCCTTTTTGAGGCCTCAACCAGGAGCTGATGCAGGCGGATGCGAAGACAATATACCGCTGGCTACACTCGTTCACAAAAGAGGCCTACTCCGGGACGACCGAGCATCAATTCGACCTGCGCCCAATTTCCATCAAG
The DNA here is from genome assembly GCA_003675405.1 of Hericium coralloides. NCBI lineage: Eukaryota > Fungi > Basidiomycota > Agaricomycetes > Russulales > Hericiaceae > Hericium > Hericium coralloides. Next base: position 215,150 of record QUOP01000093.1, read on the forward strand.
TTGCACAATGTACCTTTTCGCTACAAGCGTTCAGACATAGGCGGTATCATTCCTGATGACTCGGCCATCTTGAAGCCCGGGGATTACGGGTGGTTTGGTATGTATGCCCTTCTCTTCAACAGGAGCCTATGCTGATCCTTCTGCCACTCTGCACTAGAGAAAGGCGAAGATATCTGGGACGATACCTTTCCTCCACTCATGTACGAGCCGTCTCTATGGTCTTCCTTTGCGGAACACCTGGGAGCCTCAGAGCCAGCAGAGCTTTCCGCTCAGTTGAAACTAGTAAGCGTCCATGCAGGCCGATCTCTCGTTTCTGTCCTCAACTAAACCCCTGCCTCAGTACGAAATCGAGCCATCGCGTGAAGAACGAGTTACAGCCCGCGATCGTGCTTGCTTCTTTACCGGCCTTTCCCAACAGAGTGCCGCATTGAAAGTTGTCTGGATCATCCCACCAGCATGGGCTCACCTTGTGCCTCGTTTGGTCCGAATTGGCCTTGTGCTAGACAGTGCTGATGATATGATGACAGGCGGTTCGCAAAGGTTCCAATCCCCTGCCCTTCCAGGAAGACGACAATGCTATCCTTCTGTGGGACAGACTGGAACCCCACTGGCACAATAACGAGTTTGCAGTCGACGTAGAGGTACGCCTCGTTATATCACTTAATTCAATCGTTTTTCGTCTCATAATGTATCATGACCTTCAGGACAACTATCGCATCGTGCGATTCCGCAAACTACCTCAAGAAATTGATGATCTACTTCCGGCCCGTCTTCGTCCAACGTCCTCCGACCATTTCTTGCGCAAACATTTTGCCTAGTGCTTAAGAGCCATCCTCCAGGGCGGCGACCCCGGCGAGGATCACTCTGATATCGCCATCATCAGATTCTGCCAGGATACGGGGATTCTGTTGCTAGATAACCGTTCGCTGAAGCCGAGGCCGCCCCCAGACGATGAACGGTGGCGCGAGCCCATAGGAAGGGAGATTCTGAGATTGGAGGAGCATGGGCTGGAATTATTCGGCAGGGATGACTACGACTCGGACACTTGACTTGTGATAGCCGCAGATATATTGCGGAGCACTTATGTTTCGCAAGGAATTCCTGATGGATACGGAAGTGTGGTCGTACTTATTTCATGTCTGTTGTCAAAATTCAGACGGGCAGAACGGTAGTGTAGCGAACCTTGGATTCGTTTCGGGAAAAACCTGGTAAACACTGAATGGGCGACAGTGATATCACAAGGTAGTACGTACGCGTAAGACAAGGTATCTTGACCTGTGGTATCTCAACCCGTATTGAAGAGACTGGATGACTTTCCGTGGCCTTATTTTTATTCTATGGTATGTTTTGGAGCAATTTTGGAGGCCATTTAGATTCAAAGCCCGCTGATTTGCACAACCTGATTGGACGAGGAGGTCATTTTGGACGTTAGCGAGGCATTTGAAATGGCCCCAGGAATATCGTACCATAGATTTAAGGCCGCGGAAAGTCACCCATTGGAGCAATTTTGGAGGCCATTTAGATTCAAAGCCCGCTGATTTGCACAACCTGATTGGACGAGGAGGTCATTTTGGACGTTAGCGAGGCATTTGAAATGGCCCCAGGAATATCGTACCATAGATTTAAGGCCGCGGAAAGTCACCCACTCAAGCGCTTGCCATTATATAATGCAAAGAGCTCGGGATGACGCGACCCGGGTCGTCTGTGGGTGCTTGTGTTACCTTGTGCTTTTCTAACCTGGACCCTTCTGCTCCTCCCCACTACTTCTCGTTGCGCACTCGTATTGATAGCTCGTGAGTCGTATCTCTGGTTTAAACCCATAGATGGTGTCTGCCGGCGCATTGCGTGAGGATTTCTTCGTGTCGTTCTACTTCTTTCTTTCCTTTCTTTAGGTCGTTTATATGCGCGAGCGGTGGGCCAGGCTCTTGAAAACCTGCTTGTGTCCAGCGACTGCGTCACCAGCACTAACATATCAAAGTCTGTCGTACTGCTTTCGTTCTGCTCACCCGACGAGTGCAACTTACATGTTTCATCTAGTCCTCAAGCTTTCTGGTCTATCATGGTCTTGCATCGACTCATTCTGACCGATGGTGTATCGCCTCGGCATGATATCAGTACAATCGCTAATACCCGACAGGCGTTGGACGATGAAGTGTTAACTATACGTGTCGCAATGTGCTCCGTTCTAACACGACGCAACGCTCTCTCCCCCATCTCAAGTCTGCCTCCCGAGGTACTTGTCCGCATCTTCAAATGCTACGCCGCAATTCAACTGCCCGCATCATATCGTCAACGCCCTCTCGGCTGGATTGAAGTCATGCATGTCTGTCGACTTTGGCGTGATACAGCCATACAATTTCCGAGTCTCTGAAGTAACATCTGCTTCAGGCTAGGCCCTCAATGTGCAGAAGTGATGCTGACCTACCGCAGACCCCTTCGTGGTACATCAGCCTATTCACCGGTATATGGTGATATATTCTTGCCCCTCTGAATCACTGGCACTACCCTCAAAGTCTTCACCGTCCGAATTGTATTCGCCATCGCGCCTTGATGGATCAAGGAGCGCCATCTGCTCCACTGACAGATCCTCCGTATCTGAGGCATAGAATGTAAGAAGGCACCAACGAAATTCCGGTCGCATTGCACTCACCATCATCCTCCAGTGGTGGGATGCCGCAAATCTTCCTTAGGTGCGCGGCACTTATGCCCGGCTTTTGCGCAGCCAGTTCCAGACGCGCCTCGTCACTGCGTTTGCGGCCGTCGCCATTTTCAGTCTTGTCCTCCTCGTCGAGTGCGATGCCAAACGCAATGCCTACGCTCGCAAGCATGAGCTTCGCAGTGCCGCGCAAACTTACCCGTTCACCGAGCTTGCCCTTCTCCACGGGTCCGAACAGCACTTCGTGCACCTGCTTCAGGTCGCGCGCTGACACTGGGCAGGCACTATGGTCGGAGCGTTGCTCATCAAGGTAAAACCACCCGAACGTCTTCCAGCCCTGTCCAGTGTGCAGACGAACCACCCCGTGACTACCGCTCGGGGGGTTCTCGCGTGGTGACATGGGAACCTTGTTGATGCGGAAACCGAGGGAGTAGAAAGAATGGACGACATGCCACCCCGCGTAATTGTGGAACCTCAGATGCATGTCGACGGACTTCGGCGCGACAAGGGAGTGTATACGCGTGGTCACGTCTGCATCTTGGATAGCCTAGAGCACAGATGGTCAGCATTGTCGGAAGCTCATGGAACAGCGTAAGTACCTCATCTCCGTCGCCCGTGGTTTCGAGACGCACGTTTGTGACTGCATCGGCAATCTTCTTGCACTCTTCTTCGGTCAAGTCATCCTCTCCGTAAATCGACTCTAACGTGGCATCTCTAATCATCTTCCAATATGCTGCATCCTCAAGATCGTCCAGCGTCTCAAATACCTCGTTGACGCGCGCCTCCGCAGCTTGACGATGTTCTATATACTCAGCCCAGTGGGGCGAGTCGGTGGTATCCAGGAGAGGGAACAGCGCCTGTGCACGAGCTCGCGGATTAGCGGGGAGCTCGGACACAGGCGGTGCTTCGTGAGGAAAACGCTTCCATCTTCCGATTTTGCGGTTCGCAACGATCCATTCGTCCTCGTCGGACGCCGGGAGAAGAATTACCTCTGCATAAGAAAATCATCTATTGTGAGGATTTGGATATAGGGAAGGGTATGTTTGCATACCAATTGGTCTGGTATTAGGCTGCTTGAAGTAGTCGAAGCCAGCAATGCTCTTGTGCGACCAGAAGATAGTGCTGTCACCAGCCAAACTCTGCAAAACCTTTGTCAGGGCCAACTCTGGTATCAGATTCATAGCGCTCTTGACGTACCCAATGCTTCTTCGGGATCCTGATTATCTTCTCAACTCTTTGCATGACCCTCTTCATTGTGTCTGCTTTGTCGTCATACGGGACGAGAATCCAGTCCTGGCCTGCGACACCGCTCGACTTGCGTAGGATCTTTGTCACCTCCTCCTTCTCAGCGACGATCTTCAATTTGGGCGAATTCTTGTTGAAGTTCAACGTATCGTCGGGATATTTGGACCGTGACGCATGGCGGTCGTAGTCAGCTTGCGAAAGGCGCAGGCTTTTGAACGACGCTGTCATGGAAGACATGTCTTGGTGAGATATCTGCCTGTGTAAGATGTTAGAAATTAGACGGAATGTCAAGTACTAGTTTCCAAGACCAGAAGAATAGTTGGTCTATGGTGGATGAGTACAAGAAGACCCCGCGGCGCGTAACAGCGAGGTCGAATACTGGTCGGATTCGGACGCGACCCTACGCGACCCGGAGGCGATGACTTGGGACCGGTGAGAAGATACCTCTGCAGCGTCCTGGATCTAGAGGTATCAGTAGCAAGTAACTCACTGACGATTTTTGTATAGTTATTCTGACCTTCTTGCGCAGCTGAAGCAATGATACTACACAACCGTAACCCTCCCTCCCCCCTGCTGTGATACAAGACCAGTCACCGGTATGATATGCTGATATACTCTGACACGGGGATCCACTCCCGCCCCTCTGAACCAGTGCTACCACTAATATGCTCAAGCGCATCCTCATCCGAATAGTCCTCATCGTCCTCATCGTCCTCCTCGCCGTCTGAACCGTCTGAACCGTACGCACGCCTTGAGGGATCGAGGGGCACCACCTGCTCCATCGACAGATCTGCTATATCTGAGGCATAATGTGTAAGGATGTTACAATGGAGTCCCAGCCACATTGCACTCACCATCATCCTCCAACGGCGGAATACCACATATCTTCCTTAGGTGCGCGGCATTAACCCCTGGCTTTTCTGCATCCAATTCCATATACGCATCGTGGTTGCGTACGAAGCCGTCGCCGTTCTCATTCTTGTCCTCCTCGTCGAGCGCCACGTCGAACGGGATACCTACGCTCGCAAGCATGAGTTTTGCAGTGCCGCGCAGGCTTACCCTTTCGCCGAGCTTTCCCTGTTCTGCAGGTCCGAACAGCGCATCGTGCACCTGCTTCAAGTCGCGCGCGGACACTGGGCAGGCACTGTGCTCGGAGCGCCGCTCGTCGAAGTAGAACCACCCGAAGGATTTCCAGCCCTTTCCGGTATGCATGCGCTTCACCTTGCGGTTTTCGTTCGGGTAGTCCTCGAGCGGTGGCACAGGCTCGTTGTTGATGCGGAAGCCGATGGCATAGGTGCATTCGACGCTGTACATCCGCGTGCGGTGAAAAAAGGTGAAGTGCATGTCGACGGACTTCGGCGCGACGAGGGAGTGTATACGTGTGCTCACGTCTGCATCTCGGATGTACTAGACCACAGAGTATCAACATCATGGGAAGTTCGTGGTGAGGCAAGCTTACCTCGTCTCCTTCGTCCACGGCATTGAGACTCAGGTTCGTGACTGCATCGGCGATCTTCTTGCGCTCTTCTTCCGTTAAGTTTTCCTCGCCGTTGAGCGATTCCAACGTGACGTCTCTCATCATCTTCCAGTATGCCGCGTCCTCAAGATAGTCCAACTCTTCAAATGTCTCGTCGACGCTCGCCTCCGCAGCTTGGCGATGTACGATATACTCAGACCAGTGAGGCGAGTCTGTGGTATCGAGGAGAGGATAGAGCGCCTCCGCACGAGCGCGGGGATTGGCGGGGAGCTCAGACACGGGGGTTGGTTCGTGAGTAAAGTGCTTCCATCTTCCGGGCTTGCGATTCGCAGCGATCCAGTGCTCCTCATCGGATGTAGGTAGAAGAATTACTTCTGCAGGAAGATCATTCATTGTGAGAACCTAGGTAAAGCTGAGAGTGTATCTACATACCAATAGGTGGAGTTGGGGGCTGCTTAAAGTGGTCGAAGCTAGTGATGCTCTTCTGTGACCCAAAGACCATGCCGTCACCGGCCAATACCTGCAAGGGATTATATATCGATGCCGATCAGGGAACATCGCGCTCCAAACACACCCAGTGTTTCGTCGGGATCCTGATGATCTTCTCAACTCGCTGCATGACCCTTCTCATCGTGTCTGCTTTGCCATCATATGGCACTTCAATCCAGTCCTGTCCCGCGACGCCGCTCGAGTCGCGTAGGACGTTTTTGACTTCCTCCTTCTCACCGACAATCTTCAATTTGGGCGAATCCTTGTTAGAATTCAACGCGTCCTTGGAACATTGCGACCTTCCCATCGTTCTCTCGAGAGCTGCTAGACGTGATGCATGAGAGTCGTAGTCAGCTTGCGAAAGGCGAAGGCTCTCGAACGACGGGGTCGTGGCAGACATCCTGTTCAAGAGATTTGATTTCCACTGTATTTGTGAGAGACGAAGCGAAGAGATACGGGAAGTTTGTCTAAGGTGGGGTGAGCTCAAGAGGACGCCGCTGCGCGTTACACTTACAGTCTTTAGAGATCGGACCTGATAAGACAGGATAAGACGCGACCGCGACCGAGACGCGTCTTGGGATACTTAAACTTCTCGGAATGACGCATTACGTCCTAAGTACGCGACCCCTTCGACATCAACTGCAAGCTGATGTTCAGACAAAGTCTAGACGTCTACTTATACTGCGCGATGTGAAGCCTAAAACGCCACGGCCACAGCCTCGGACTAGTATTTTAGCATCATTGTCTTCCAAGGACAGAATGCAGCACTCTCCGGAGACCATTGACAGCCAGTGAATAATAGAGCTGTAAATCCGGAATGGCATCGCTAAATCATAAAATACACATAGGAATACAATCGTAGCAGCAGGGCAGTCGGAGCTCGGGAAGGAGCTCTTCGCAATGTGGAAGGACGGCTCACTGTTCGAAGGCGACTCTTATCTGTGACAAGTGCGTAGAGGGTTCGTGTATCGTAGATCATGCTCACCGTATGTTATATCACGACCAGGAGGCGTGGAATCAAGGCGACTATAACAGTAGTTCAAGTGGTATATCAGGATTGTATATTCACTCATTATCTGAATCGTTTATGGCTGCATAACAAGGCGGCAAGACAGCAAGGTTATGCGACGCTAGGCGACGACAGACGCCGCGTGCTGTCCACAGCCGCCGCCGCCGCCAGCCACTGTTCTTCTTGAACCAAGGCCACGCAAGCTGCAATGGCTCAACGCTTGTTCACAATGCCTAGTAGTACTTAAGGGCTAATTTGTGCTCACATACTCCCAGCTTACAACTCCATATTATCCCACTATTCATTCGGGTATTCAATCGCCAGTCGCACCTCCATGGATGCACTAACTCAAGGCGTACCGTACGAGCGTTCAAATAAGTCCGTGAAGTTGCAACACGATACATTCATATTTCTGATGCGCGATCCATATGCCAAAGTTATCGCCGGTGAGTTGATCTTTACCTATGCTCCCATATCAATAGCTGTCATTGTCCTAGGTTTCAACCAGACATTGATGCAGGCAGAAGCGTGTACTGTTTACCGATGGCTGAGATTGGTTACATCCTTCACGAAGGGCTTCCAATTGTGCCCAGTCTCACTCAAACACGGTGACATGCCTTTTCGCTATACTTTTGATTCGATAGGCGAACCTGTTATGGCGGACGCAAATATACTCCGACCTGGATACTACGGATGGTTTTGTATGTATGCAAATATACTAGGACAATTCTCATATGTTGACTCTACCATACGACAGGGGAAGGGCGGGATTTATACGACCCAAACCCCGGTGTTCCCTTCATCGACGGGGTCTACGACCAATCTTCCTTTGCCGAGCTCATCTGCTTAAATCCGACAGAAAAGGAGTTGGAGCTGGTAAGTGATCTAGGACCTCCCTTTTCCTTTATGCTGAATTGCCGCCTTGCGTCAGTATGAGTTGGACACGTCGCTGAAGGAGGCGGTTGAAAGGCGTGATGGTGACACATGTTATTTTACGGGCACTCCTCGCGCGGAAAGCAACTGTGATTTGGAATGCGCCTGGGTGATTCCTCCACCATATTCAGTTGAGGTGCTCCACGAATGTCATTTACCTGTTCATGCCGCTGATATATGCTGAAGGTTGCAAGCGAAGGACCCGAAGTATTCCAAAAATACGAAAATGCTGTTCTGATGAGGAAAGATCTAGTCCCTCATTGGTACAAGAATGAGTTCGCAATTGACGTTGAAGTACGCATCTGTTTTCTAATGATTCGACACGTATATTCGCTGACTGGTCGCGTAATTTCAAGGATGAAAATCGCATTGTCAGGTTTCGCAAACTTCCGCCCGAGATCGACGCTTTACTCCCGCGGAATCTTCCTGTCACTCCGAGCGTAGTGACAGCATCGTTTCTGCGCAGACAGCTCCAATGGTGCCTGAGGGTGAACGTCGAGGGTGGCGATATCAGCGAGGACTTCTCCGAAGAAAAGATAATGGACTGGTATCAAGATATGGGATTGGCTGCTTTCGACGACGAGATGATGCTCGAAAGGGCGCCTGAGGACCATGAGGAATGGAATACGACACTGGGGAGGGCGGTGCGTGAAATGTTGGAGCGCAAGCAAGCCAACTGAGGTTGGCAACACTTAAACCTGCTTTAGCTAAATATTGATCGTAGTTGTGGGTAACATCAGAGTTCTTTACTTCGCCCTTCACCGATTGTTTAACTGAAATAATCGAGTTCCGGATGTGACTTGGACTCTCCCGGACGACAAAGAAATAAACATGAGCTATCAAATACTGTGCGCCACAAGTGATATGAAGACTGCAGTCTGTTTCGTTCGTCCGCAGCATCTTCCCGGGCCCGTGGCGGCGGCGGCACTTCCTTCCTTCCTTCCTTCCGCAAGTAAGTAATCATGCCCCGCAATCGCCTTCTGCCGCGGCGTGCCTTGCTCGAAGGCACCGTCGCAGATGGCACTGGCAGAACGTTCAGTGTCGCCTGCCACGCCTCCGACGCCTGCCGCTCGACCTCGCGCAGGACCTTCGAGCGCTGATTCTTCCCAGGCGCCGTTGTCCGCCACGGCGCCGGGAACCTGTATACACAGCGCATCAACACACAGCACGGCACGTACTGCCAGTCAAAGTGGTTCAGCACGAGGCGCTCTGCTCCCAGCGTTCCGCGCATGCGCCCGCCTGCACAGGTGTCGAGTGCCTGTGCCCCTCCGTGCACGACGCGCTTGGGCGTCTGCTTCGCCGGCGCCGCCGCATCGATGGCGGGATCGATGTACATACGCGCCCGTCGCCTCGTGCACAAGCAGCGCGACGCGCCCGGGCGTCGCCGCGAGCAGCGGCATGAGCACGGCTGCATCGTGCGTGCCGCCAAGCACGACGAGCTTGCGCGCGTGTGGCTCCGAATTGAACACCATGTCATTGCCTATCCATAAGCTTTCGAACAAGTCCACCGAGTCAGGACGCGACACGTTCATATTTCTCGCATATGGCCCGTATGTGCGGCTCATCGCAGGTGAGGGTTAAAATCGGCTTTCACACCATGCGACGACGTTACTTTGCTGAAGACGTGTTGGAGGTTTCAACCAGAGATCAATACAGGCGGAAGCTGCTACAGTCTATCGATGGCTGCGTGTGCTTACGCAGAACACTTGCAGAGAGAGATCATTTGAACTACGCCCAGTTGCACTCATGAAATGCGAACAGCCATTTCGCTACGTGTATCCTTCGGAGTTAGGCGATCGCGTTGCTGAGGATGAAAATATCATGGATCCAGGAGATTACGGGTGGTTTTGTATGTGCATTCTTGTCATGCAAACATTGAATGCTGACGTGACTACTACTGCCAGGGACAGGAGAAGACGTCGGAAATCTTGACCCCATCGTTCCATTTACCGACGGCACGCAGTTACAGTATTCCTTTGCGGATCTTGCCAGAGACGTCGCGACAGATGATCAACTACAGCTGGTAGGTCGTCTAGCTGTCGTTTCGCCTCGCTGTCTTCAACTGCTTTCTTGCCCAGTGCGAGATTGACGCATCACGCGAAGAACGAGTTCGAGCGCGCGATATCAACTGTTTCTTTACGCGCCGTTCCGAAAAGCATGAATTGAAAGTTGCATGGATCATCCCGCCAGCATGGCTCTCACAGGTGCCGTGCCCTACGTCATTTTGTTCCATTTACGTCGCTGATGTACGTTCACAGGTCGACAATGAAGGTGAAAATGCCTTGCCTTACCAGAAAGACGAAAATGCTATTCTACTTTGGAAAGGACTGGAGAGCCACTGGAACAACAATGAATTTGCAGTGGACGTCCAGGCACGCCTTTTAATTCGTCAGCTGGAACGCTTGTTGACTCTAATGTGCCATTTTGATTGCAGGATAACTACCGCATCGTGCGCTTTCGAAGCCTCTAAGAAGAGGAAAACGTCCTTCCACAGCATCTTCCCCGAGTGCCGGGCCCAGCCATGGAAGTTTTTCTGCGCAAACACTTCGCCTGGTGTCTGAGAGTCAATCTTGAGGCTGGAGACATCAGCGAAGAAGTCGGTCACACCGACCGTGCCATTGCTTCTTTCTGTGCAAATATGGGACTTGCTTTTATTGAAGATGACAAGAAGAGGCCGAGGGCACCTCAAGACCACAAAGGCTGGGAGATGGCGATAGGGAAGGAGTACCTGAAATTGGAAGCGATGGGGCTGACAGAACCCGACGAGGGTGTCGATGTTGAATATTGACTAGCCACAGTCTGCCTAAGGTTGTAAAGAGCTCGGCTCATGTTTTGGAAGCCATTCCGACCAAGTGTCGGTTTGCGGGCCAGAATGTATGTGATCTAGACTGCCTGAACAGTAGCGCAACAATCATAAAATCATTTTGATGAATCCCATGAATGGTCGATACTAGTATAACGAGACATATTCCGGACGGAGTGTCGCACACAATGGTCCTGTTGTCTCAGTTCGATGAAACGTTCTTCTTGGCGTATCTTCAGTCTCGACACGACACACAGTCATTCAGGATAACAAAAAAAACAATTCAAACGTCAACAAACCTATGAACAAGTGATGTGACAACTAAAAGTCAATTTCGCGTGCCCGCACCATCATCCCGCGGCGGCGGCGGCACCGATATCCGCAAGTAATCATACCCCGCAATCGCTTTCCGCCGCGGCGCGCCTTCGACTGACACCAGTGCCGCAGTCGCAGGCGGCAGCACGCTCGGCGTCATCTGCCACGCCTCCGACGCCTGCCGCTCGACTTCGCACAGGACCTTCGAGCGCTGGTTCTTCCCGGGCGCCGACGCCCGCCACGGCGCGGGGAACCTACACACACAGTGCATCAGCACACCGCACGCATCCGCCGACAGACCACGCACCGCCAGCCAAAGTGGTTCAGCACGAGGCGCTCCGCGTCCCAGCGCCCCGCGCACACGCCCGCCTGCACGGGCGTCGAGTGCCCGTGCTCCTTCGTGCGCGCCGCGACGCGCGCGGGCGTCTGCTTCACCGCCGCCGTCGGGTCGATGCCGGGGTCGATGTACGCGTCCGTCGCCTCGTGCACGAGCAGCGCGACGCGCCCGGGCGTCGCCGCGAGGAGCGGCGTCAGCGCGCCGGCGTCGTGCGTGTCGCCGAGGACGACGATCTTGCGCGCCCGTGCGTCCGCGGGCTCGTGGAAGACGTAGCCGATGCATGGATCTGTGGCGCGGTGAGGATGAGTGCGGGTGTGGGGCGCGTAGGGGCCCGGCCTACCGCGGTGGACGATCGGGCCGGCTTGGACGGCTACTGTGCCGCGCGAGCTGCGGCCGCTGGCGAAGTCGCGCCAGAAGCCGTCCGCGTCGCACAGGATGTCCCGCCCGGGCAGCTCTTTGTCGTGCAGGACATCTGCGGGCTCGCATGGCGTCATCACATCCCCGGGCCTGAGCAGCTCGTGGACGACGTACGCCTCGGCTGGGTGCGTGCATGTCAGCTTGAGGATCGTGCGTACGAAGGTGCGCAAGCCCGCCGGTCCGTAGATGTTCACTCTGGGCTGGATGGAAAGAGGTGCGGTGGATACTAGTCACTTTCGGCGAGATGTGCGCTTGGAGACGTACTGTTTTGGACTGCGATGGCCCTCCGTTCGAGTTTGGAAACCCAAGAATATTGCGGAGGAGCGTAGGGATGCCCATGACGTGGTCCGCTAGCGAGCAAGGCCCAACTCACGCGTGAAATTCAAGAGTACATCCGGAAGAATTCCGCGTACCGTGCATATGAGTAACGAAAATATTCGTGAGCTTCGGGAGCTTCAGCAAGCGCGCGCCAGGGTGATTCGGCTGCAGTGCAAATTGGCGCAGTGTTCCCTCCGCGCAGTCGACCACTAGAGCGGCATCCAACGATGTGAGGATGCGGTCAGAGCGTCACGAGATGAGCGTACTCCATAGCGAGCCGTCCCCAACGACGTCGAGGATCAGGCTGGAGCAGTTTCGGGTTTCGGAAGGGCCGCTGCCGCCGGAGGTCCCGAGGAAAGTAATGTTCATCCACTGTGATTGGGGCATGGCTAGAGTTTAGGTTCAGCAAGTGCGGGGAACGAAGAGCGATGCTAGGACCTGCGTCTCCTGTAGACGCAGCGGGATGCAAGTTAGCATTCTATCGATAGTTAATCATTCAAAAGCTCACCAGCGAAGTCTAAATGTATATCTCTACTTCTACAAGTCGTAGTTGAAGTCCTGCTGTTACTGGACTGATATGTTGCGCTCGAAGACAGACCGCGACAATTGCCAGGAGGGGTCCGCAAAACGGTCCGCCGAGTCTAAGACGGGTGGGCGAAAAGATACAATTAATGCTCCGTAGATCTGTCCTAATTACTTACCAGTCGGTGCAATGTCGACTTGCCCAGCATGAAAGTTAGACGCCGCCCTGGGGCAGGACAGACCAGCGCCTATTATCGCAACCGGCGCTCAATGAGATTACGTAATTCGCGGTGGCCTAGAAACTACTTTACTTACTCAGTTCAATGCTGCATGGACTCGACTGGTGAACTTTTCGTAGCGTGGAGGACATATTCTCATGCAAAGACAAAGCTGAGGCGGAAACCTTCAGGAGCAAAACATCTGTCTGTATCTCACCTGAATTCCTGACGCCCTGAGAGTTTGCACCACGCTCGAGATATACACGGCCCTTCTACCGTTCAGGAATCAGAACTCGGAGACGCTTAAGACTTGACGGTGCAATCAATCCTTGAGATCCCGAGCGTCAAGCTATAAGTATGTGATTGAGCCAGAGCGAACACGAATGTATACGACAATATCTGTCGTTCGCTTACGCGGACCTTCCCCTTAACTTCTCGCCTGACTCTCGACTGCCCGAGAATGCTGACGCGGAGACAGTTGCTCGCATTATACTTTATACAGACATGGACAGCTAAGATCGCGTATGCAGATTGACAGAGGATGTTCCGGAGCGACGAGCGGGTCGATAACATAAAGCCAGACGAGACAGTTGAGAGACAGGGCGGCGCGCGTCCATCAGTCGTCTCCAATCTTGGGCGCGAGGTAGTACCGGATCCAGCCTTGGCCGAAGGTATATGAGACCTGGTGGATGTACCAGGTAAGCTTGGAACAGAGGAAAGGAAGTGCGACGTACGAGGAGAGGCACGTCGTTTTTGAGCATGAGCTGCACGGTGTCCGAGAGCGCGGAGCTTTTCGAGAAGTTGACGAGGTATTTGAGGGAGAAGGTGAGCGTGACATGCTGCGTCATCTCGATGCTCACGCCTCCCGACGGGCCGTCCTCGTCGTCAATGCTCTTCTTTGCCTTCTTCTTTGCCTTGCCGTTCTGGTGGAACACTTAAGATGAGCGAATGGGTTGCGTCAGGGGACGTAGACTCACTGTCGTCGTCGGCGCCTTCTTCCGCTTCTTCTTGTTTTCCGAGTCGCTCATCTCATCTTCGCCCTCACTTTTCTCTTCCTTCTCATCCTTCACCTTGTAGTCGCCATCGCCATCCTCCTCCTCCTCTTTTTCCTCCTCGTCCTCCTCGTCGGCGCCCTCCTCTTTCTTCACCTTTTCCTTCTTGATCTTTGGCTTCTTCTCTTCCTCGTCTTCCTCTTCCTCGTCGCCCTCCGGCTTGACATCCTCCATCTCCTCGTCCGAGTCCTGACCATAATCGGCGTAGCGCTGGCGCGCAGCCTCAGTCTGCTTGAGCAAGATGCTGCCGTTCGCGGCCTCGCCGTCGCTGACGAAGCGGACGCCCTCCTTCGAGACCTCGATGCGGACGGACTCGCCGAGCTGCGAGAGGTCGCGCACGATGCGCGAGAACTCGGACGCGGGCATGGTAACGCGCGCTTCGTAGTCCGTGTCGGGGATGCCGAGCGTGTCCGAGTCGATGTCCATCAGCTTCATGTCATACTCCGCGATGCGATCCGCGTCTGCGCGCGGGTGAGCCACCACGCTGACAATAACGAAGGAAAGAAGAACGCACTGCGCGCCTCGTACGTGAGGCTGAGGATGTCGCCGTCGTCGGTGGCCTTGAGCGTGCAGGTGTCGTCGTCTTTGGCGCATTTGAGGACCTTGGTGAGCGAGCCGAGATTGACGCCGAGGGGTAATGGGCGGTCGCAGCGGTAGCGCTTGAAACCCGTCGCTTTCAGCAGAACAGAGACGAGGGCGACGTGGGAACTGTCCATGGCTTGGAGGTTCTGCGGCGCGTCCGCAGTTGAGCCGCCTACCCACAAAGCGAATTGAGCAGTCACTTACAATGCCATCGTCGTTGCACTCGAAATTCGCGTCTTGCACGAGCTCTTTGATAGCTGGATGCGACGTGGTATTTGTCAGACCCGAGGGGCAACGGATGATGGACGGACTGACCATCAAGCAGACGCTTGAGCGTCGCGGCTTCGTTGAGCTTTGCTTCCAACATGACTGTGGTCGACAAAGGAGGGCGGGCGGAGTGGCTTGGGAACGGGGGAGGAGGAGGAGGAAGACAGTCAACGACCTGGACGCGTCCTTCTGAGCGGAGTTTCAATCCCTCACGGACGCGCATGTCACACCGCGTCACACCGCGTATGTCACGCGACTACGGTGGCCTTGTTCCGCTCGTTGCAAGCAAACGCCACCACGTCCAGCCATGGCCCTGTCTTTGTTCTCTCTCATTCGCACTGGTAGAAAAGCAAGCACTGCTGCTCGCGTCAAAACGGTCTGTTATCATTTACGCATTCGAGAAGTTACGGCTATTTTGCCTCGTGTCCATGCAACCGACCCGGACTGAACCATAATAGGTGGCTACGATCCCTGGTCACCTGTGTACTCCTCCCTGCCTGGCGCCGTCATATAGCTCTTCTACATTGGCTTTGTTCTGCCACCGATAGCTCTTTCTGCGTGCAAAAATTGGTCTCCGTGATGTCCGCCTTTCCCTTTGACTTGTCTAGGTCCATACCGTCTGCTAGTCCTGCACATGCCACACCCGAAGGTCTACCGCCGAGCCTGGCTGCGTCGGGCCCATCATTGACTGTAGAAGCTCCTACGGACAACCGCGCGAAGGACAAAGCCCACATCCGTGCCGTCCGCCAGCGCCTGATCGAAGAGGAGCAGCGAAGAGAAGAGGAGGCCTCGCTGCACATGACGGACGTGCGTCTTGCATCCTGCCTTCTTTGTCCATGCCGCTGACTACCCCTCCTATGCAGGAGGAGCGAGAGATTTTGGAGCGGTGCTTTGCCTCTGTGAAGACGGAGTTTGCAGATCTTGACGGTCTGTCGTGGTCGACACACCCACCTGGTATAAGTCCTGGCCTCGGCCTCGGCATCCGACACGCTGCTCCTCCAGACGAGAATACTAGCATGGTACGCAACTTCTCTACTACGGCCTCCGTCGGCTGACACTTGTCCTGACAGTCTCCTGCTCCACCATGGCATTCGTCCAAAGGACCGCCACATCCCTCCTCCAGAAGCCAATCCTATGATGCGCTTGCGCTCTCGGTTTCGCGCCCTCAGGCCGCGACCATCCGTGCGCCGCGCATGCAACGCGCGAGCCTATCGCCCATCCAGATGTGCGCGTCCCCAACCGTCACACAGAGCTCCTACCTCGCCGCATGCGCGACCAAACGCCGGCGCGTGAGCGCGGAGTCGCACACGGTGAAGCGCCAGCCGTCGTGGTAGATGTGCACGTCGACCGGGAATAGATCTGCTGAATTTGTACGAGTATGTATTGCATTGTAGCACTAATGTTATCTGTCGGTTTCGTTCGATTCTATCGCAGGTCGATGGTTGGTTGAGCCCGCTTCGTCGGTGTCCAGTGCCTTCGGGCGGCGATTGCCGTGTGCATGTACCTGGTGTGTGCGCCTCCGTCATGCGCCTAGATAATCGAAAGCATAGAGCACGTCAAGCTTGATAGCATAAATAAGTGAAGAGCAGGATACTGCCGCTAGCAGCTTTAACTGCCAATGACTATACACATGAATCATCCTCCCTACTAAAATCATTCGAATACTCATACATATGAATCTCATCACCGACTGCAAAGACGTCTTCGAAACCTAGATCAAACGCAGCATGCACGACGACAGTGAACCCATTCTCTACACGGCATGCACGTCTTCGCACACCGGCTTGTCGTCGGTAGACGACACCCCCGCACCGCTCGTCGTATCCCTGCCTTTATCGTCCCTGCATCTACACGTGAGCATTGCACCGCGCGCACCAAGCCGAGCACTCACATCGGCGCATGCGCATGCGCGCGCAAATCAACGACGACATGCGACGAGCGCACGGGCGTCAGCGGGACGGCCGCGCGGAAGGTCGTGTCTGGCTGGTTCGTGCTGCTGCAGGCGGGGTCGGCGCGGTGCGCGCGGAGGGGGGGAGCGGGCTTACTAGGTGATGGGGCCGGTGAGGAAGGTGGAGAGGTTGCGGTGGAGGCGCGTTGCGGCGATTACCCTGGGTGAGGAACTGGCAGTGAGTTGCATCCTTGTAGGAACGATAAGGGCTTACATGATAAGTGCTGTTGCGCGATACGATATTATTATCTTGGGAGGTAGACAATGCTACTACTTACCTGCGATAGGTTGGTATATCTGTAATAGCTAATAAGAGACATTGCGCCTGGATGGACTAGATTACTTACCAAGTTCATCGCTCCTAATTGTGGGATACGCCATTAGAAAGGTGCAGGCGAGGAATCTAGTAGTCGTGCGCACCGTTGAGATCCAACCATGTGAAGACCTGTCAATAAGAAGCATTGCAATGAGACTTGGCTGAATGGCTCGCAGAAGGTGGGCGAGACGCACGAGCAAAGGTATCTCCGCAGCCATCAAGAACATAACCCAAATCACGCTCTGTCAAAAGCATCAGCCCCGCTCGACACCAGTCCGCATCAGTCAGGATATACAGACCTGCACAAAAATGTACTTCCACAAGCGCCCCTCGCTATGGATCCTAAACAGACCAACAAGCATAATGGGCAGAATAATCGCATCGGACGTGACCGCCGCCGTCGCGTACCACCGGCCGGTCTGGGGATCGTCCGTCGACGCGCAGGCCCTGCTGGTTTGGTCCCACGCGATCGCGCCGCTGGTCTAACGCAGAATCAGTCGTGTTAGAGGGACTGATGAGGATGCGGGTCACCCGTGTGCCGTTGTAGAGCTCGACGATGCTGCCTGCGAGCCAGGTGGCCGCGACGGGGACTACGATGTAGATCTTCCGATTCCAGACTGCGATGCTGTGGAGTATAAGCTCGGACTATGGTATCATTTGTAGTGGAAATTGAAAGCAGAACATACGTTCGCAGAGCTAGCAGCGCTGATGCCGATATCAACGAAAGATCGCCAAAGAGCTATAAGGAGCCTTGATCAGCTTCACTAACCGAGATCGCCAGCGAACTTACTGTGGTCGAGATCAACCAGGCCTAGCGAACCATACCCAGATCAACACCGGATCGGTCACGAAATCTGAAGGACGCACCCCGCAGTTGAGTTCAGTGTTGACATTCAGACCTATCAAATACGACATCCCGGTTGCAAGTGCAAACAGGCGCGTTACAGCATACAACTTTCGATGCGTATCAGCGCCACTCAGGACGAAAACCGATAGACTTACGAGAATGGGCCAGCGAAAGGGCCGTTTCCCGCTGTAGAATCTCCACTCGTAGTTGAAAGTGGAGAATATCTCCCAGCTGAGAGTAACGTCAGGCAATCCAACAACACTTGGCAGATAAGTAAGTAAAGTGCCTCACATGATCACGCCCGCGCAAAAGTGAGCGGCTTTGACGAAGCCCTCTAGAAAGAGCGTTGGCAAATGTAATACAGAAGTGACAAGCAGGACGTACGAGAGTCCTCCGCAATGACGGTAGGATCGTGCCAATTGACCATGGTACAAGTGCGCGAGGCGGGGATTGACCGGAAGGAGATACTATCAATCGCAAGTCAATCTAGCCGAGCAAGCGCGTCTTATGAGGCCTCGAGGGAAGGCGCTCTATGAAGCAAGGGTGAGATCCAGCCGCTGCTGAGGGACGGCTTCAACAAAAGACGCCGCCGTCGCTGATGTTCTCAGAGCTTGACAGTGGATCAGCTTCGGTGACGTGAGCACACGGATCGTGCACCACTCGTGCACCCTGCGGTTTATGAGGATGGAAGCGGAAGGCGGCGGAGCCTGATGCAAATATGCGTCCCTGTAGCTGGGTTTGCTTCTCGGTGGTCCGTCTCGGAGAAGACACTTGCCACTGCTTGATGCAGCATGAACAAATACGCCGCGAGGATAGAAGGCCGGGCGTCGTGTTTCAGAGAGCAAGCTGCTTCTATGTGGTGAGGAGGTAGACCGCCTCATGCTTCCCTATCTGAGCATGTAAAGAGGCCGGACGCGCAGCCTCATTGGCCACAATCCGGTCATGACAGCGATAGAAGCACACGACTTCACAGCCAGCCCATCCATCACGCAGGCCGCCGAAAAACCTCTAGCGCGGCCTCTCAAGCTGTGACGACGACGCACCGGAAAGTCACGCCTGAGAACGAAGTTATGTAGAGCCCAAGTCTCTCCTTCGATCTACTCCACATGGAACTGTTCTGGCGTTCTGAGCGCACTAAGCCCTGGTACCCACGATGGAACATCGTGGCAGGCTCGATGTTGTTAATGACTATCAGAGGAGGCTGTCCATGATCTTCGTATCCTAAAGTCTGATTCGACGTCAGCATCGAGCATTTGGAAACGCGCACCTCACACCCAACAGGACAGCACGAAGCTCGGGCGTAGAATCAACCTTATTGGTAGTGCCGGGTCATTGTGCACCGGCAACTCTCCACTGGTCGTCGGGAATTCGAGCTGAGTATGATCATGTTTGAAACTGAATAGGAGGACATGAGTTGTACAGCGACTCTGTCGTGTCGATGGGGGAAGGCGGCGATGAGAGTTACGGGCGCTTATTTTGCGGGCGCTAAAGGACCCATAGGCGCCCATTGGAAACACAACCGCCAGAACGTATTCTGTGCAGATCATTCGTGTGGAACTCCTCAGAGAGCCAGATTGACATGCAACCCCATAAGTACATGAAACGCGATTTCCACATTCTCAGTCTTCGCAGGCATCTCACTTGGTATCACCGCCAATTCAGTCAAGATAGAGGTGGGAGCCTTATGTAGCTTCGGGCGAGACTGATGCAACGAGCAGTGATGGTGGGGGGATCCGATTCGGAGCAAAGTAGTATGTGTTTCGTCTCTGAGAATTCGTGGAGTGTATTCGGATTGATATTGACAGACAGGCGTCTTTTATTCCCGCACCACGACGATCTAGTCCTGTACTGAATGTCTCCATCGATTCGGAGGCACAACTTGTGGACCGTCCGGTTCCAGCTCATAGCCGAAGGTTGCTTCGTCGAGCGATATAAGAATACGGGAGCCCTGGGAGCCAGGATCAAGTCTGATTTTCAGCTCCCGTTCGTCGAGCGTCGTTAAACTTGCTTTACGTCTGCTGGGACGTCCCCGACGATATTCTCACGCGCGTCGTTTTCTGAGATACTGATCACCTCGTCATACAGGCTTGCTTATTCTTTGGCTCGGCGGCCGCTCAGGTTTACTTGACAGATATACGGTTCGTTGACCCATCTCACCGGGACTGGCCATGTCCGTCGCCGTCTATTATATCGCCCGACCGACCTTAGCTGCTATGGTGAGTCCTGCTTTTCTGTCTTGCCCTCTGTATCTGCTCTATATTGTATCTAAGTCGCTTTAATCTCAGTCCGATGCTCTAATCGAAACTATGTCCCGAAAGTCTATCTTAAGTTTAAAAGCAATCCTATGGATGATGTTTGATTCTATGTTCCTCATGATGTTTCACCCAGGCTGACTATGCCGGGCCATGGTATTCTTAGTAAGGTGTTTTCTGCCCGCTCCGATACTATGTGCGCCCTATCACCTGACCATTGACTTTCCATCAGCGCTCCCAAGACGCGTCAAAATAAGATGATCAAGGCAAGTTGACTTTCCTCTTCATCGAACGTTCAACATCTGCATCGGGACGGAAAAGCACGATCTTTGAGAAGTTCAAGCTTCCGGCGGCTCTGATTATGAAACATGTCGCCGTGAAGCTACGCGTTTTGATAGAAATGCGACAGGAATTTCTAGTGTACACATGCTCTCATCAAGTGGATGTCGCCGGCTCTTTCAGGACCGTCGCTTAGGAGAAACGCTCTGTGCGACATGCCAACAAGCACCGAGAAATGGTTAATCCAGCTTCGTATACAGTCCATTGCCGGGCGGCTGTGGGGAAGGAGACAAGGGCCTGAGCGCAGCGGCCCGACCGGGACGCTCATTGCGGCGCCCCATTCCACGCACCCTTCACGAGTTGCGGTTCCAACAGACCTACGAGTGACGTAGACCCATCCGGTTGGAGAAGGCACCGTTATGCACACAACGTTTACGACGATGAAACCAAGGCCGACAGACAATGCGGACGCTACCTCATGATTTCTGACGGATTTGGCGGGTATTATATTTATGGGCAAGGGTTCTGTGGCTGACAGTGGGCAGAGAATGGCCAGGTGAGTGAGAGATGCACTCGGGGGCAGGGACGAGCGGTGCCGAGAGATTCGTCCATATGATGATTTGAAATACCCCACAGTCGTTTCCCCAGACTGATGGATGTTCGTGTCGCGGGGTTCCCAGGCCGTAGCTTTTGAGTTTTCTTTACGTCGTAAGTACGGCAGCATCAGGGATGCAAGGAAGCCTGGTAGAGTAGAAGCAGACGATCGTCTGTCCTGTGGGACATCGAGGCGACGGGCGGAGCGGACAGGAACAGACAATATTGCGGGGGAGTCGGAGTTGGAAAAGCGGGGTCAACGAACACTACGCCTTCCGAATATGGGTGGAACGCCTGACCCTTCATTCCACGGACCGGGCGGCCAGGCACATGAACCACAGACGCCAGCGGCCACGCGCTGCCTCATCGCCAGAAGCTTTTCGTATATAAAAGCAATCTCGCGAGTCATGAGGCTTTTAGAGCGTCCATTCCTCTTCCTTCTGTCTATCACCCAACAGACAGTGACCATGGGCCTCCAAGCCGAGTCTCTTTTCCAGAACATCCGCGTCTATTGTGCGTGCCAAGCTCGCGTTCGGTGCTCTGAGATGCTGACATACGTCGCGTGCAGGGCTCGCGTTCATTGCCTATTGGGGAATTGTTCTCTTCGGATATGATACGTGCGTATGCTTGCGAACGCGTCGTGGTCGTCTCGCTGATCAACGTTCGACAGAGGTGTAGCAGGAGGCGTTGTCAACTCGAAATACTTCCAGGTCGAGTTCGGCTTTCGGCCAGCAGAGGGACCTTTCAACCAACACAGGATCGACGACTTCTCGTCCAATGTCGTCTCCGTTCTCCAGGGAGGCGCGTTCTTCGGCGCCTTGGGGAGTGCGCCCATGTCAGGTCCGCATGCATGGCACCACTTGCATTGTGACGTCGCTTAGTCTCGCGATTTGTCCTTCACAGCATACATCGGCCGGAAGTGGACACTCATCGCGTTCACTCTCATCTTCTCGCTTGGAGCGGTGAGTTCTGCCCGTTCTCGCCTATCCACCAATGAGCTTAGCCCCGGTGTAGATCCTGCAAACAGTAGCTGGCGGAGGCCGTGGCTTGGGTTACATTTACGGCGGGCGTGTCGTGTCGGGTTTCGGCATCGGTGGTATTTCTGCTATCGCCCCTGCTTACGTATCGGAGTGCTCTCCGAAAAATGTGCGAGGCCGTATCACGGGCTGCTTCCAGATCATGGTTGCGGTCGGCGTTATGATCTCCTACTTCATCAATTGTAAGTTTCCATGCTCGAGGTGCACAACACTTGAAACTCAAAATGCAAATCACAGACGGTATCAGTCTCCACATCACAACTGGGCCCGGGATCTGGAGGATTCCTTTCGGCTTCCAATTGGTGCCGGCGGGTATCATGGCGTTCGGGCTGCTCACTGTCCGGGTACGAGCGCCGACTTGCGGTTAGACAACATGCTGATTCAAGCTACTCTAGGAATCCCCGCGCTGGCTTGCTTCCGTCGGCCGCAATGATGAGGCACTCGCGAACCTGGCGTATTACCGCAAGAAACACCCCGAGTCTGATGAGGTCCGGTCGGAACTTGCTGAAATCGAGGCTGCGATTCTCGAAGAACGTCAGGCAAGGGCGGACCTCGGCGTCAAAGAGGCCTTCCTCGGCAAGGGCAATTGGATCCGCTTCGCGATTGCCTTCTGGATTTTCGTTCTCCAGCAGTGGTGCGGACAGAACTCGGTCAACTACTATGCTCCGCAGATCTTCGCTTCGGTGCGCATTTCGCGATTCATCCAACTCTATTTTATCTCATGCCATCCGCGCAGATCGGCTACTCGAGCAACACGAGTTCCCTTCTGGCATCCGGGATCTACGGTATCGTCAAGCTTATTGCAACGTCGATCTTCATTTTCTTCTTTGTCGAGTCGCTCGGTCGCAAAAAGTCGCTCTTTATTTCTGCGATGGGCATGGGTATCCTGTTCTTCATTGTCGGCGCGCTTCTGAAGGAGTACCCGCCCCCGGCCAACCCCGACCCCAATGCTGCGCCGCCCCCGGCTTCCAAGGCGATGGCCGCCATGCTCTACATCTACGTCGTGTTCTATTCGATGGGATGGGGCCCGCTTCCATGGGTGTATGTTGCTGATATCTTCCCCACGCGGACGAGGCACTATGGGCTGGCGATGGCATCGGCATCTCAGTGGTTGTGGAGTGCGTCTTTCATAAAGCTCATTCTCGCATCTTGTTTCACTAACCGTATGTGATAAATAGACTTTGTCCAATCGAAGGTTACGCCTACGATCCACACGAACCTGGGGTACAAGATGTTCCTCATGTTCGCCACGATCAACATTGGGGCCATGGGCACGTTCTCTTTGTACGTGTCTCTCAGAATTTGGCAAGTCCAAAATACTGATGTCACGCACGCCGCGTCTAGGCTCATCCCCGAGACCAAGGGCCGCAGTCTCGAGGAGATGGACGTCATCTTCGGGTCCATCTCCGCAGAAAAGCGTCGTGAGGACATTGCGAAACAGGAACGCGGTATGTCCTCTCCACTATATCTCGCCACCCTTCAATCTAAACCGGCCTTTGCAGAAATGGAGCACGACAAGCACGAGATCTCATCAGAGCGGTCGCTCGACAACAAGATCTGAGGCGTGTTTTTGCTCTAGATTTATACATATCCGCATACCGGGCTTCATCACGTCTGGATTCAATTGCCCTCCTGCACCTACGATACTCACCCGCTGGTACGACTGTATCTCCATGTGTATTTTATGATTTAGCCATGTCAATTCTGGATTTGAGGCTCTACTCTACTGCTCACTGGTCACCCACATATTCGGAGAGTACTGCATTCTCTCCTCTGAAATCAACGATAGTGAACTACTTACTACTTCGAGGCGTTATTTTCGGCCACAGGATTTTATACTTGACGTCTAGACTTTGTCTGACACTCAGCCTGCTGTTGGTATCGCACGAACTGGTTACGTTGTTAGGACGTAATACATCATACCGAGAAGTTGGTCTCCCTCAGGCTGTTACGCGACGCGGAGTCCTCAACTTCAAGCTACACTCACCGTCTCTTCCTCTCGTCTCTTATAAATACAAAGAAAACTAAGCTTGGTTCATTTATCTTCTACGAAGGCAGATATCACGCCTAGACAGGATGTCTGCCACGACGATTACGACTAGCATGCGTCACGGTTAGCAGCTATCGAAAAGAAGATGGGAAGGTCGCAATATATTATACACCGAGGATGCGTCAAAGTCCCACGCAAATTCGCCGAAACTGAATATCATCGATGAGAAGGAGGAAGTCGAGGACGTCCTGCGCGAGTCGAGCGGCGTTGCGGGGCAGGACCGGATTTTAGTGCCGTATAACAGCAGAGTAGACACAATGAGGAGGATCATGCAACGAGTTGAGAACATAATCAGAATCCCGATGAAGTACTGGGTGTGTTGAGATTGATGGGGTCTGGCTGGTGATGGTGCGGTAGGCCCGGGTATCTAGCCGTCCCATAACCCATCCTTATTCTTACTTTGCTTCGCAGGCTCATGCATCAGCTACATCTTCCACGAGCCCGTGGGCGCGCTCGCGCGCAAGATCATCGTGTTCGGCGGCACGCACGCCGCTCTCGCGTCAACACCCGGGCGCGTCGCGCTCAAGGCTCGCGCATGAGGTGACGGACGCGTATATCGAGCCCGCCGTCGACGCCGCGGCGGCCGCGAAGCAGACGCCTTCGCGCGTCGCGGCGCACACGGAGGAGCACGGGCACTCGACACCGGTGCAGGCGAGTGCGTGCGCAGGGCGCCTCGTGCTGAACCACTTTGGCTTGCGTTGCGTAGGATGGCGGCGGGCGGGTGCTGTGCCGTGTGCTGATGCGATGCGCATACAGGTTCCCCGCGCCGTCGCGGGCGTCGGCGCCCGGGAAGAACCAGCGCTCGAAGGCCCTGCGCGAGATCGAGCGGCAGGTGCCGGAGGCGTGGCAGACGACGTCGGGCGTTCCGCCGTCTGCGACGTTGGCGTCAGTCGAAGGTGCGCGGCGGCGGAAGGCGATTGCGGGGTATGATTACCTGTAGATATCGGTGCTATCACCGCCGCGGGATAACGCTGCGGGTGAACGGAACTGAACGTAGTCTTCTAGTATTTGTGCCCCTTCTCACAGATGACTTCCACGATTGGGTCTCGGTCGTGTCCAGTACAGGCCGAGATGACCTGTTTGACTACCGTCCTATCGCATGAGAGCTGTCAACATAACTTGGTGATATGAGTGGGGCAAGGCCGCTGGGGGAGAATAATACCTGAAATAAGCCTCAGATTGAAGACTGGATACATACATGCTTCCGGCGGACATATTTCGGTGGACGTGATTCGTAAAGCACGAGTCCGTAGCTATGAGTCGAGATTAGTAGGCCATGTGCCGGAACAACTCGAAACCGGCAGACTCCAGTGCAACAACCTCCTGTCCCATGTCTGTCGTCCATTTTTTATCCTCCGGAGGAGGCCTCTCGACCTCATCCTCCGAAGCCATGAGCCCCACCGACTGGGCGAAAGCGATGATCTCATCGAAGCCGATGTCATTGCTAATGTCAGCACCTTCAATGTTCACTCTCAGGCACCAGGCGAAATGCTTGCGCAAAAATTCGTCCGTAGCTGGATCTGGTGTCGAAGGAAGATGCTGCGGGAGCAAAGCCTCGTTCTCTTCCGAAAGCGTGCAAAAGCGCACAATACGATGATGATCCTGAAGTCGAAGCGACACATTGAGTACAGAGGCAATACGCTAGGATGAAAGCCTACCTCAACGTCGACTGCGAACTTGTTGCTGTGCCAATCAGGCTCTAAATCGCTCCTCATCAAAATAGCATTTTCATCTTTTTGGAAAGCCGCAGGATTTTCGACTCCCTCATCAAACTGCGAACATTTATCAGTGAAATTAATAGAGTCAGATCTCCGGTCAAGCACGGTACCTGAGAAGACCACGCTGGGGGGATTATCCAGGCCACTTTCACCAGGGCTTTCGCTTCGGAGTTGCCTGTAAAAAAACAGTTGACATCGCGTGTAGTAACCCTTTCTTCACGGGCGACGTCAATCTCGTACTGAGGCAAGACAGCGATTCAGGACAGAATCGAGAGGTCCTGCTTAGATGACCTACCAACGCCGTCTCCGTGTCTGTTGCATCCGCAGCAAGGAGTGCGAAGGATTCTGGCGATATGAAAAGATCGCGAAATGCAGCACGGGTGTGCCCGCTTGTTAAATCCTGTCCGATCCCTGGAAGGGAGAGGAAGGAAAGTCAACATAGACGAGAGCTACCACATCGAGTGTGTACGGACAGAAAAATCCGTAGTCCTGAGGGATTAGTAGGTTCGTATCGGCTTGTACAGGACTCTGATTTGGTCCTGAATATCGGTAGCGAAACGGCCAATCACTTTTCTCGACTTGAACAGGACGTAACTCAAATCCATTCGAGTTATTTGGCATCAGCAGACGCAACCATCGATAAACTGTCTCGGCATTTGCCTGAAGCCTCTTCTGTTTGAAGCCTCCAACGCAACATCAGTGATAATGGACATTATACGGATAGTAATCCTCACCGGCGAGAAGCCTTATAAACATGCTATTCTTTTGAAATATGAAAGTATCAAATTCCAAGTCTTTCGATTTCTGAGAAAGTTTGTGGGACGGTTGGGACGGTTGGGACTGTTCTGACATGAGTGCTCGAATGATTTCCTCCTGGATGTGTTCGAGGTACAGTGATCCTCAGTTCAAACGATCGCACGATCTATACATCTGGTGAGCGTCAAATGTCGTTACAACGCGAATCTTTCGATGCCTATGATACAGTAATCTTATCAATGCGTCGCTCATGGCGCCTACTCTCGGTGCTGTTGGTACTTTGCACGACCCTTTCACTTGTATTGAGTCATGACCAGATGGTTCTGAGACTTGATGTCCTGACGAAGGTGTTGCAGAGCGGTTTCGTCAACTAAATGATGACAAGTACGTACCAGGAAAAAATGCGCTGAGATCCGGTAAGGGTACGAGCATTTCGAGGCATCTGCTTTCCTAGTACCACGGATGGTCATAATAATCATGGCAACCTTCCTCCTCACTGCTACTGCTGCAGTCACCGTCGTCGTTGTCCCATTCGACGTTTGCCACCCGCTTCAGATCCTCCACCCATTCCTCCTTAACCGTACACTCCTCCAGGTCGATGTCGAGTGTCGGCGAAGCGTGGACCTCCAGACGGTCAGAGAGCCATTCTATGAGCAGGCGGTGGAAGGCCTGGTCCGACTCCAGGTACTCCCCCCGGATACGGAAATCCATGTTCGACAGTTTGAGAGTCTCGAGTTTGCCCAAGAAGAGACGCTCCTGCTTGCGATCCTTGCGATCCAGCTCCGTGACGGGCCGAGGCTCGGGATCCGTGGACATGCTGAGTGCCTTACAAAAAGATATAGCCTGGTCGTTGCTGACCCAGGCCCTATTGACCTCCGCACATCGTCCAAGAATGTCGACCCAGTCGCGCATCAAGATGTCATGGCCGAAGGGGGAAGCGTCTAGGGAGACGTGGACAGTCCGGACGGTCTCCAGCGGCAGTGCGCGGCAGAGTGCTTTCAGAGGTTGAAGAGAGCGCTCCGAACTGCTGAACCAGACGGCGAGGTCGGCGTCCATATCCAGGTCGAAGTCGTCGTCAATGGGGAGTGTGTCGGATAGGCGCCACATCTGCAGACGAAACCCGGTGATGAGGTCATGTATGAGCAATAAGGTGTGCCAAGGAGGCAGCGCAGTTCCGCCGCTGACGTGGGCGTGCAAGCATGGAAGGATTTCGGCGATATCTGTTTCGTCGTTGCACCGAAGTTGCAGTTGACAAGATGAGGGTATTCGCAGCCACTTCGCGATGCCAAAGCAAGTTGCAGACGGTCCCTGTAGCTGAAGCGCCTTCAGCCGGGGAAGTTGCAAGACCTCATTGCAATGACTCTTCCAGGGCCCTGACGGGAGACAATTCACAAGGATTATAGCCTCTAACGCCGGCAGGTTCGTAAGAACAGAACACACATCTTCGTGTGAGGTGTCCAAGTACGCATCTGCTGGGCGCTTGCGGGAATTAGCCTCGTGCAGCTGTATCTCCAGGTGTGTTAAGCTGCGGAGAATGCGGGCAGACCAAGGAACCCAGAATCCATGGAGAGAGATGCGACGAAGCGAGGGCAAGTGACATCCAGCTATAGTCCCAGGCAGCTCGAAGTTGTCGCCTCTGACTGTTGAGACTTCGTGAAGGAAACATATCTCCAAGTTTTCCAAGATCGTAGACGGGGATGGCAAAGCATAGACGAACGGCTGTACAAGGTCCATCGAAGCCCCTACGAGGGAAAGATAACGGGTATGACGAAGATGTTCGGAGACAAGGCTCATGTTTGAGGGCGATGGCTTCAGTATAGGACAGAGGATAGAGACCGGCGTTGCTGCGGAACGGGCCAGCATCGCTTCTGCACATTGAGTGCCTAGCCTGAAGCAGATATTACTCCAGAGACTCGGGAATTGTAGAGCTGTATCACGCCAAAGCCGACAGACATGCGTGACTTCAATCCAGCCGAGAGGGCGTTGACGATATGACGCGGGAGGCTGAATCGTGGCATAGCACTTGAAGATGCAGACAAGGACCTCAGGAGGGAGGCTAGAGATGGGGCAGAGAGTATTGCGGCGTGTTAGAATGGAGCACATCGCGACACGTATAGCTGATAGTTCATCGTCCAGTGCCTGACGGGTATTAGCGATTGTACTGATATCATGCCGAGGCGAGACGCCGTCAGTCAGAGTGAGTCGATGCAAGACCATGTTAGACCAGAAAGCTTGAGGACTAGGTGAAGCATGTAAGTTGCACTCGTCGGGTGAGCAGAACGAAAGCAGTACGACAGACTCTGATATGTTAGAGGCATCTCCCATAGATGGCATATCACCAAGTCGTGATGGTGATACTGGAGAGATCTGGAGAGGAGTTAGGCAGTCGCTGGACACGAGCAGGATTTCAAGAGCCTGCGCCGCTCGCGCATATAAGCGACCGGATGAAGGAAAGAAACAAGTAGAACGACACGAAGACATCCTCATGCAACACGCTGGTAGACGCCATTATTGGTTTGAACCAGAAATAAAACTCACGAGCTATGAATACGAGTGCGTGACGGGAAGTAGTGGGGAGGAGAAGAAGGGTCCAAGTGAGAGGAAGAAGCGCAAGGTAACAACTTACACAAGCGCCCACAGACGCGCGTCATCCCGAGTTCTTTGCATTGGCTGCAGGCGCTTGAGTCTCTTCTTCAATTACGGGTTGAAATACTACCGGTCAAGTTGCCTTGTCTTACGCATACGTAGTATCTTATGATATCACTGTCGCTCATTCAGTGTTTACCAGGTTTTCCCCGAAACGAATCCAAGCTTCGTTACACTACTGTTAGGCTGTCCATTCTGCCCATCTGAATTTTGACAACATACATATGTTAGATAAGTCAGTATGACGCCATTTCCGTATCCATCAAGAGTAATTTCTGAAACATAAGTGCCCTGCAATCTATCTGCGGCTATCATAAGTCAAGCGTCGTAGTCGTCCCTGCCGAATATTTCTAGCCCATGCTCCTCCAATCCCAGAACCTCCTTTCCTCTGGGCCTGCGCCACCGCTCGTTGTCAGGGGGCGGCCTCGATTACTGCCAGTGAGGGTGGTCATCTAGCAACGCAAACCCTGTATCCTGGCAGAATCTGACGGCGGCAGTATTAGGGTCATCCTCGTCGATGCCGCCGCCCTGCATAACCGCTCTCAAGCACCAGGCGAAACGTTTGCGCAAGAAGTGATCCGAGGACGTTGGGTGAAGGCGGGGCGGGAGTAAATCATCGATTTCCGCAGGGAGCTTGCAGAATCGCACGATGCAATAATTGTCCTGATGCTCGTCAGACATGTTAGAGATGGAAATATATATATGCAATCAAGTGATATATGGAGGCGTACCTCTATGTCGACTGCAAACTCGTTATTGTGCCAATGAGGTACCAATTTGTCCCACAGCAGGATAGCATTTTCGTCCTCCTGGAAGTGCAGGGGATCGGGACCTTTACGAACCGCCTATCATCATGTAATCAGCAACGTCTAGCACAAGGTCAATGGCAGAACGCGGCACAAGGTGAGCGCATGCCGGCGGGACGATCCAAGCAATTTTCAATGCGGCGCTTTCTTCGGGGAGGCCGGTGAAGAAGCAAGTGCGATCGCGGGCTGTAACTCGTTCTGCACGCGATGGCTCGACTTCGTACTGAGGTAGAGGATTAAATCAGCACAGAAACAAGGGGTCGTCATGGATGGACAACCTACCAGTTTCAACCGAGCGGAAAGCTGCGCCGGCTTCGAGGCTTCCTGGTGTTCCGCGAAGGAAGACCGTAGCGACGGCGCGTACAAGAATGGAGGAAAAGGATCGTCCAATATATCTTTGCCTTTTTCTGGTACCATGTGGCAGCAAGGTCAGCATACACTGCTGTTGACGATAGGGCGTGCATACCGAACCACCCGTAATCTCCGGGCTTCAAGATGGCTGAGTCCTCAGAAATGACGCTGCCTACGTCTGAACGCAGGTGGCGAAAAGGTGTATCGTGCAACTTGATTGAAACCGGGCGCAGGTCGAACTGACGTTCGGTTGTATCGGAGTAGGCGTCTCTTGTGGACGAGTGCAACCATCGGTATATTGTCTTCGCTTCTGCCTGCACCAATTCCTGATTGAGACCTCAAATGGAAGTCAGCCGCCGTTGTTGCTCGGTTAAGCTGCCCTGAATCTCACCTGCGATGACTTGCACATACGTGCCGCTACTCAGAAATATGAATGTATCTCGCCCTAATCTGGATGATTTAGGCGAGAGCGTGTGTATGCTTTGATTCTGTTGGGTATCGGACATGGACGTTTGCTTGATAGGACCAGATGTGTACCCCGTAGTCAGGGATCCAGAAGCGCTGAAAAGCAAGGCCTTTCAAGCGCCCAAAAGCGCCTATAGCCATGTCATTTCCCGAGAAATATTCTAGATAACCACCCCCAACTCAACGTGAATGTTCTCAGTCAGGCTGTACATAATTATTATCTATCTACCAATCCTCGTCCGAACCGTATTCATCCTCGCATTCCCCTTCGTCATGGTCCCAATCGACGCTTGCCGCCGCCATTCTCAATCTATCCACCCAATCCTCTTTGATTGAGCAGTCCCGCAACTCGATCTCAAGCTTCGGGACAGCGTTGACCCGCCGACGGTCGGTCAGCCATCCCGTGAGCAGATACTCCGATGGGTCCCTGCTCTCGAGCCGGCAGTCACGGAAATCCACGTGCGCCAGATGGAGGACTTCGAGTTTGCCCAAGAAAACGTGTTTCTGCCTACAGTTCCTGGACTCCCTGATGGATTTGCAGTCCGTAGTCTTGCCAAGTGCATCGCAAAACGAAGTGCGGCTGTTGCCGCTGATGGACGCCCATTCGATTTCCGTGCACTGTCCAAAGAGATCAATCCAGTCTTCGTACGTGACCTTCACATCTATCCAGGCGCAGGCCGTCTGAATGAAGCGTAGCGGCAGTGTCTGGCACATGGCTTTCAAAGGATCAACTGACCGCTCCGGATTATTGAACCAGATAACCAAGTCGGCATACGTTTGAGGGTTAAATCGGTCTTCTTCGTCTTCGAGCTTGTCGGACAGACGCCACATTTCGAGGCGAAAGCAATGATCTTCAGAGTCGGCATGGATCGATAGCGTGTACCAAGGAGGCAGATCTGCCCCGTCGCGGACGTGCGTCTTCAGGAAGGGAAGGATATCAGCGACGTCTGCGCCATCAGAGCCCCGAAGCTGAACTTGACAGGACGCTGGAATCTGCACCCGTTTCGCGATGCCGAAGCAAGCTGCGGAAGGCCCCTTCAGCTGGAGGGTCTTCAACCGGGGAAGCTTTGAAACATAGCGTCCACCGCCTTTCCATGGACCAGAGGGAAGACAACCCTCAAGAATCAAAGTCTCCAAAGTCGGCATCGTCTTGAGGGCATGGAACAGGACCTCGTGCGGTAAGCTCGTGTACCCATCTGCTGCGGGCTCGTGCAGTTGCATCTCCAGGTGCGTCAAGCCGCAGAGAATGGGTGCCGACCAAGAGACCCAGAATGCTCTAAGAGCAAGGCGTCGGAGTGCGGTAAGACGACGCCCAGTCATTGCTCCAGGCAATTCAAAATTGTCGGAAAGGGAAAGAAATCTGACATCGGTGGGACCTAGCTCCAAGGTCTCTAAGGTCCCAGGCGGGGATGGCAAAGAATCGATGAGTGGCTTTAGGATGGCTGATTCGCCGACAAGCACGAGCTCGCGCGTATGAGAAAGGTGTTCGGAGATGTGCTGCAAGCTACGCTCGGATGCCACGGCCACGTCCCGATGAACGGAGATCGGCGCTGCCTTCGCGCGGGATAGCATCATTTCTGCCCATTGCGGGCCCATGGTATAGCTGATATCGCTCCAGAGGCTAGGAAATTGAAGTGCAGCATCGCGCCAGAGCTGGCAAATATGGGTGACTTTGATCCAGCCAAGACGACGCAACGCAGGCGGGCACACCGCGGCGTGGAATTGGAAGATCCGGACGAGCACTTCGGCCGGAAGGGCTGAAATGGGCGAGAGCGCATTGCAGCGTGATCGGAGAGAGCACATCGCGAGATGCAAAGCTGAAAGCTCGTCGGTCAACGCTCGTCGAGCACGCACAGCGGCGCCAGTCTTATCGCGAGGCGATATCCCTTCAGTGAGGATCAGCCGAGGCTGGACAACTTTAGACCAGAATGCCTGCGGGCTGGATGAAGCATGTAAGTCGAAAGTGGCAGGCGAGGAGAACATGAAAAGACTAACTCTGAGATAGTGTAATCATCCTCTTTCGACGGCATAGGGAATCGATATAACGCCAACGAATGATGTTTTAGAGTGGGAAAAGCGTCGATTAACGGGCTGGTTTGACAGACGAGCTGAGAGGGAGGGAAATTGAGTCCCAAGTCTGAGAGACACGCCTCTTATACGAATGTAGCCCATTTCCAAGTGGCATACACCCCGGCAGTTCTGCCTTTGTATGAAGACAAGTAGAATGAAATCGATGTGAACAAAGACACAAGATGCTAACACTGCGCTTAGCCGTTGTTCCCTTTGTGTTCGAGAGCTGGGTTTATCCTCCGCGTGTGATCGTCATCCGGTCTAATGAAGGTGACTTACCAACTGTATTGTGTGAGTCAATGTAAGTACTTCAGTGCAAATATTGGAGAAAGCGAGTGGGGGGAGGAAGGACGGAAGCCAAATTAGACGCCCAACAAGCGCCCGTGCGACGCAATATCTGCGCCGGCCCGCTGGTGCCGCTGGTGTGGCGCCGAAAGTTTGTTGCCTTCAGCCTGATCCTGTCCTTCGTCATTTACTCAAGCTGCAGGTTCGATTCCTTCGGACACACACTCACCTCGCTCGCCTTCTTACTTGTTGTATAATCAATTTAAGCTTCAGGATGGACAGCGCTGAGTTCCATGCTGCGGTGAACATACATGCCGACGACGCAGGCTGTTGACTTTACTAATGCCCCAAACAGGTCTATAGAGTCGTCCGACAGATCCCAGAGCAGAAGGTCACAACATATGGTATGGGCTGACCGGATTGGCTCGTTCTCACGAAGCGGGACACCGATGCCGATTGCTGTTCTGCATTTCCCTCGCAGGACACGTGGCGAAGCTGATTGGCATGCCAAACCACTCGCGTCATGTCGGGCAAGGTGAGCGCCACGGTCAACCTTTCTTTCAGCCAGGGTATCACTGTAAGGCTGAAGCCATTGCTGTGCAGCACTAAAGTTCTTGTCGCCGGACCTGGACCCACCAGTTCCTTGGCAGCGTGTCGTATCATCCACGGGCGCCATCTCGTCA
Organism: Hericium coralloides; assembly: GCA_003675405.1. Classification (NCBI taxonomy): domain Eukaryota; kingdom Fungi; phylum Basidiomycota; class Agaricomycetes; order Russulales; family Hericiaceae; genus Hericium; species Hericium coralloides. The sequence continues at coordinate 248,893 of QUOP01000093.1, forward strand.
AGAGGGCCCGGCACGGATGGCGCGCAAAGGCAGCGAGATGTTCTTCAAGCGGAAGGCGTCGAGGTCACTGCTGGCCGGACGGGCGAGCTCCATGTGGATCTGCGGAATTGGGGCTGGTTCCCTAATCCCGGACAAAATGACATCGCAGAACCTTAACATCCGCGTCTATTGTTAGACTGATAATGGCCTTGCCTATGCATGCTCATGGATCCTTGTTGTTTCTGAGTGATAGCTGTGACCTGAAAGGCCCCGACTTTCCCCCCTGAGCCTTAGGTCCCGAGAAGGTACGTTGAATTCGGGCCTGCCAATTCAACGAGAAAACTTTTCTCCGCGTGAGTTCTGAACACACAGGACTCTCGTTGGATTCACGCTCGGTGACAAGCATAGAAGCATACGAAACAGTAATTCCTCCTCGGGTCGCATGGCTAGAGGCTTCGAGACTACTTGTTGAGCGTCTGCTGATATCATATCTTCCCATGCAGGCACGGTAAGACAACAGGCTTTCCTCTCACGCGTCCTTTGCAAGTTGGATTCTCCCAGATCTTGGTCGTATGGCTGGCAGGCGAAGCAACGTTCAGTTGCAATGCCAGAAGGGATTGAGGTACATCTTCCCATCTTCTCGCTACCTTTTAGACCTCGCTGACTGTTGCACCGCACAACCATTCACTTGTGCACGATAGTTCCGTCTTCAGCCCGGGTGTGAACGTCGGTGATATTATTGCCCTATCAGTTCTCCAGCGCTCTAGCAGCCTCCTTGGAGATATAAAAGATGATCCAGGACAGCTTGTAAACACCCACACCGAGACTGATAAGCCCAGCATGACTGACAGAAAGGCAGACTTACAGGGCCTCGTATCCCTAATCCAACAAGCGACGAACGATGCTATTTCTGCTTATGAGGACTCTGGTGTCGAGTTGCCCTCCCTCGACGTGCCTTCGGAGCCTCCGACCAACATCATCGCGCTCAGAAAGGCGCTTCGGGTCCTCGAGGGTGCTTGCTTCCAGTTGTGCACCACGCTGACGCCGCCAGAGGCAACAGTGTTCACTGTAAGCCCCTCTACCATGCCGACTATGCAGCCGGACTGACGAGCGCATCGCCAGCGCTCGATTCAATGCCTCGACGTCGGTTGTCTTCGCGTCGCCGTGACCGCAAAAATCCCGGACATCCTTGCTGCCCATCCTGGTGGTCTGCACGTCTCTGAGATCGCCAAGAAGACAAACATGGAACCAGGAAAACTGTCGAAAGTCCTTCGCAGCCTGGCCCTTCACCACTATTTCCGCGAAGGTGCGCAGGCATCGCCCTGTTTAACCCACCCGTTCCTCATCGCGTTGGACAGTCGCCGCGGACACCTACGTGAACAACCGTCTGTCCACCACGCTCCTCGAGGCAAACCCGTTCAGTGCGCTGATCGAATGGGTCACGACGAACGTGAACCGATACGTCTCATCGAACATCTACGACACGCTCGTGGATCCGGTCTATGGCCCTTCGTACGATGCGAACAGGACGGCGTGGTCGTACGGCACGAGACATGAGCTCCCAGAGGCGTCTATCTACGAGTGGCTCACACAGCGCGTGCGTCTCCATGTTACTCGAGATAACCTGTCCTGACGGGCATAATGCAGACCGAATCAGGCAAGGTAAGTAATGTTGAGTTGAATGTGGGTGGTTGCTTGACGCGCGCCGGCGAAGATGTTCAACCGTGCTATGGTCGGCCTGGGCCAACTCACCGACGGCAGCGTCGTCGTCCAAGGTTAGACTGCACCTCAAATCGTCCTGTCGCCGCTCAGCTAACGCTGTCTTCAGCATTCCCGTGGCGCGACTTGCCGGCCGGCGCAACTGTGACTGACGTGGGAGGAGGATATGGGACCGTGTCCATCGAACTCGCGAAGCAATATCCTCATCTTCAACTCACCGTGCAAGATCTACCTACGGTAGTCGAGCAGGCTCGCCAGGTACGTGTCACGAAATCTCCATTGGCCTCATAACGATAATATGCACAGTTTTGGAACACAAACTACCCCGTCGCTATAACGGAGAAACGTATCAACTTCGTGCCTCTGGACTTCTTGAACGAGAGCCCAGTGAAAGAGCAAGACATATATTATGTTTGTAAACCATTTTTAGCAGCCCATTGACTATGCTGATTGGTATCATCTCTTATCGTAGCTGAGACAAATTATCCACAACTGGCCCGCGGATTTTTGTGTCACGATCCTAAAGAACATCGCGAAGGTCCTCAAACCGGAGAGCAGGATTCTTATTCGTGAGGAACAGACGGCGTCGTGTGTATCGCCCTCGTTGACCTCCGTGTCCGTGCCTTCCCAGACGACTATGTCCTACAACCGAATTTCTCTGGCGAGGAAGCCCGCGAACTCGCCGCAGGGTCTGGGGTCGACGTGGTCGGTATCGTGAAGCATCAGCCCATCGACCTGCCTCACTGACCAGCGCCTCTCGCTCGCAGGCCCCAAAGCCGCTCCTCCCGAACTACGGCTATGGAAACTCTCGAGCGTACACGGAAGACGTGAGCATGCTCGCACTGACGAATGCCGGCGAGCGCACGCTGGACGAGTTCCTTGCGATCGGGTAAGGCGTTCTTGCATCTGTCCTGCAGCGATGGCTCATAAGATATCACAGGACCGCCGCCGGGCTCCGCTTTGTGAAGTTGTGGGATTTCGCAGAGACAGCGTTGATCGAGCTTGCTGCGTTGCAGTAGCTTGGGTTGTATTGGGCCTTATTTATGGAATTTTGCAGATAGCAATTTTGCTTCCGAGCCTGGGGAAGCTCGCAAGATCTGCATCGGATGCCTTGACGTTGACCGGCTACGTTTCTAGATCTTCATATTTCTCCCGTGCTAATAATGCAGCATTTTCTCATCTGAATCAGCCCTCGTGGACTGCTCTTCTGGGATGATTGTAGCGCACTTGGTGTCTTGTTTCTCGGCGACCAATGCCGGTTTATGGGTATAACAGCTGCGGAAATCTGCGTTGTGTGAAGTGTATAACCTTTACGTCTCGCAGGGACTGATCGGGTGTCAGTCCACACTTCCCAGACAGCCCGGATAAGAGCACGGTAAATGTGAACTTCGCATATCCTACGTTTGCCCCGCTTCTCGGTTTTTACGGCGCCTATCACGATGAACAAAGCCAAAGCTGATCTACAGGCTCTCCCGACCTTCATCAACGAAACCGGCCAAACCGCCATCAACGAGTACGAAGCCGCAGACAGCGAGCTACCAAATCTCGACGTACCCTTTCGCCCTCGCGATGATTCAACTGTTCAATGCTCTTCGCATGTCACTGGAGGGAGGGAGCTTGCTTTCAGCTGTGCGCGGTACTCGAGCCCTCCGAACACCATATGTTCAAAGTTTGTTCGGCACGTTATACAAGCGCCTGATGAGTCTGACGTAGTCACCAATAGCGCGGCTTGATGAGCATCGATCCTGCTTGTAGCCAACGGAGCTAGCATCGCGGATATTCTCGATGGACATCCCGAAGGTCTTTCAATCGAAGCTATCGCGAAGAAGTCCGGTCTTGAGAAAGGCAAAGCATTGAAGGTGTTGCGGAACTTTCTCTCAAGCATATTTTCCTTGAGGGTTTGTGAGCATGTTCTACACTTTCTTCTCTGTGTGAATACTTTTCCCTACAGTCTCTCCCAATGTCTTTGCTCACAATCGGCTTTCGTATCGCACCTGCTTCTTTGTCATTGGTTAGATTCGTGCCATTCCATGACTGCTGCAAGTTTGCGCTTCATAAGATTGTGGAGACATGGCAAGACAGGCGTAATCGAATTTCTGTGTGACAATGACGTTTTATCAGGTTCCTGCAAGCGGCGAAGCACCTTTACAGGTCTGCTCATGATGTGGTGAAAGGGTATTCCGTGAACAATATAGACGCTATGTACAGCTAGAAGTCCGGAGAGCGATACAGACTGAGAGCAATTACAGCAAGAAACACAGGCGTAGATAAGATACAAAGATACAAAGCAGAAAGTAGGCGTGTCAGGCGTGTCATCGTCTTGTGAACCGCAAGTACGCCTTCAAACCGCCTAGGACAACTGCTGTCGTGCATAGCGCCGCCGCACTGCTCACGACATACGGATTCAAGTCTTGCGCCCATTGTGGATTGATGAGCCTCCTGAATAACGATTTTGCACCTGCCCAGTAGCAGAAACCGATTAGCCATCCAGCAGGCAGAGCAGAACGCGCTCGCACTTACCTATATGACCCTGCTTCTCGGAGAACGTCACGACACGCAGGATATCCTCGGTCCTGAGCGTGCGGTCATTATCGTGAGCGGCGATCGCAGACGCGATCTTAACGATGTTCTTGATCTCGCGGCCGTTCAGCGAGAGCCCGCGCAGGAACTTCATGTCCTTCTTGATGAGGTGGCGGCGCTCGTCCTCCGTCATGTCCGTCTTCTTGAGGAACGCGATCCACAGGCGCTCACGCGCGTCCGCGCTGAGCGAGTCGTACACCATCGACACGTCGATGCGCGACTTCATCGCGTCGTCAAACACGCTCACGCGGTTCGTCGTCAGGAAAAGGATGCCCGGGTAGTATCTGCGGGCTGTCAGTAGGACAGAGGGTTGGGGCGGAGACAGACGCACTCGAGCTTGCGCAGGAATACGGCGACCATGGCGTTGCGGCTCATGTCGTGGATGTCACGCCGCTCGAGGTAGACGTCGGCCTCGTCGATGAGCACTACTGCTTTCCACCGGTGAGCGAGCGCGAAGACCTTGCTCAGCGCCTCCTCGAGGTCCAGCGCGTACGTGCCCAGATCGCTGGAACCAACGACGTAGAGTGGACTTCGCGATACTGAGGCGCTGTTATAAGCTAAGTTAGAATATCAAGTGTGTCTTGCTTACCATCGCTGATAGCCTCTGCAGTCAGCGTCTTTCCGACACCGGGTGGTCCTGCAAACAAGGTCGATGAGAGGCTCGCATCTGAATACTTTCAGCAGACGTACCATGCAAGTTAAATATCAACCCTAGCCCCTTGCTCTCAACGAAGTCGTCAAACTTTCTCGCTGATACCCCGGGCCTCGCATTACCATCGCCATCGTCACTCCGGGCGCCAGTATGCTGCTCGACAAGCGACTTCACTAAATTCTTGTTCTCCTCTTCCATGTCTAGATCTTCGAATACGTTATGGCTCCATTGGATGTCCTGGACGCAGTCAACGCTGAATGCAACTACGTCACCATGCGCTGCGTCAGATCTGCATTTTTACGAACTGGATGGAACGCTTACGCCACTCGCGGTCCCCTAACGTGTAGCCATATAGGCGCGGGGACATGAGGAAGAAGTCATCGTCGTTCGGCTCTTTCCTCGATTCCGGGACGACCACCTCGCCATCCAGGTCGTAGCGCAGACTGGGCGTATGGCCGTGTCGCGAGTAGCGATCGAACATCTCTGAGACAATCGGTCAGCGACACAGCGCATGTCAGACACGCGAACACGCGCGCACCTCCGTCAATCATAATTCGTGATTTTGTCTGCCGCGCCACGAGTCAGTGTCGCAAAGAGAGCGCAGACGAAGCACGCACCATAATCTTGCGGTACCGGTCGTCGTCCTCGACGCTGTACGCAATGTCGTCATACCACTTGTGCTGCCAGTCCTTCAGCGTCCAGCGCTTCTTCCCGCGCGCGATCAGCTCCTCCTTCTTTTTCCTGTGCTCGTCGAGCGCGAGCTGGTCGAACGGATACGCGACGAGATCCAAAATGCGCTTCGCACCCACAAAATGCGGGATGGTCAGCTCGATCTCGGCTAGGCCGGGCATGTCGCCCTCGACGGCGACGAACTCGCAGTTGAGGATCCAGCGCAGCGGCTGGTCGGACGAACGCTCGTGGATCTCGAGCGAGAGGAGGCGGACAGCCCATGGCTTGCCCGTCATCTTGTCGTACGTGAGGAGAATCATGCCGGGGACGAGCACGCTCCAGATGAGATGGAAGGTCACGACCTGTGCGGCCTTGAGTGATTCGAGCTCCTGCAGCCGCTCGCGGTATTCCGTGTGGATAAACCTGAGGAAGAAGCGGACGTGCTCGATGATCTGCTGCTCCTCGTCGGTCTTTTCGGCGAGTTTCTCTAGTGATTCAACGTATTCCGTAAATTGTGTCACAAAGGCCATCAGCTCGTCAGGTTCGAACTGGCACACCGACCGTCAGTGTTTGGCCAGACGAGAATGGCTGTGAGCAGACCTTCAACGGCTTCCTCTCCCATGCAACATCTCTTCGCCCCTTCATCACCTCCTTCGCCGCGCGGATGAACGCGGGCGAATCGAGCTGGATCATCTCGTCGATGAGGTGATACCCATCCTTGTCACCGGGCACGAACCGGCGGATGAGCGAAAACGCGAAGACCTCCTCGGACTCGTCCTTTGTATCGTCCTTCGCCTCAAGCTCGATGTCGTCGAGGAATAGGTACTTGCCCTTGTCATCGTCCCACTTCTGGCGGATGCGCTTCACGTCGAGCGTGAGCGTGAGCGGGTGCCCGTGGTTGCTAACGAGGGCCATCGTCGGCAGATGTGAAGGTTAGCCGCTCCGCGCGCGCAGGGTGAGTAGAGAGGGGATCGGGCGGTGGGCGGAGGCGCTGCAGGCGGCCTGTGCGACTAGGAGGACGAACAGCTGGATGGGACGAGGCAGCGCGGCACTGGACTGACAATGAGGCAAATACCGTTACGGGCGCCAGAAGTCCAGATTCTATGGGAAGGCAAATTTGATAGCATGTCAGATCGTTGCTTCGCCCCTACGCGTACCTTCGTCAAGTTGGCACAGGGAACCACCCTTCTGCTGAATATATGTACATTCTACCTGGACATCTGTGGACCCACTTTTCATTCCCCGATAGACTGAAAAGAGAGACAAAATTCAGCGTAATGTTTTCGGCGAACGGAGGCGTGGTTGTCGAGTTCCTGCCATGTTTCCTCGTGGTCATCGACGTTAGTCCGGAGGTAACCGTAAAGCTACCATCAATTACATCACGTAAGCGAAACGCAGTGCTCTTAGATCTTGACTGGATTGCTTTCAACGCTTTATAACCGCTATTCGCACAGTACATAGGCTTGACAGTGAGCCCACCATGTCCGCCATTCAAAGGATACAGCAAAAGGTTACGCTCTGTTGAACTGTCGCCCACGAAATTTGGGAAGAATTTCTCACTTCGTTTGCAGAGGGAACAAACTGAATGCTGTGAAGACCATTGATACCCTTCCCTTGACGCTCTTCGGTGATCTATTCATTATGCGAAAAGGGGATAGCAGGGAACGTGTTGCTCCGGAGGTCAAATTCGAATTGTACCCGAGCACACTGCCTGGCCCATCGAGGACGAGTCTGTCTGTTCTCCGAGATAAGTACCGTTTTCTATTGATTGCTCGATGACAAGTTCCACCGACAGACCCCTGCCAGTCTGATGGCGATCGACATTCTGACATGATTGAGCGCCTCGAGTCCCTCAGTGAGGCACTGATGCTGTGGTCGGTGTGTGTCCTCACAGCAACACATCACGACGACGCACCATCGACATCTTTAGATTCAATGCAGGCAGTCGACCAGCGGTAAAGTATAGTACTTACATGTCAGCAGTAGTTTTGCAGGATGTTGATGGCTTACGACGATACCACTCCCACCATTGCGCGCGTGAAGGCGCTTTCTGACTTGGAGGCGGGCGAGGGCGCAAACGACCCGCCAGCCGAGTCCAATGACCCTGTCCTCGATCTCGAGTTCAAGCGCGTGAAGCAGCAGTGGAACGAAGCGCGCCAGAAGTACGACGACCGGATCGAACTCGAGGAGACATTCACGTCCGCCTCCGACGCCGGCTATGCGTTCTCGCTCGTGCGCATGCTCAGGCCGAATACCCATATTCCCTATGTCCAGATACATGTCCGGAGTCGGGACTTCATCACTGCGGCGCAGGACGTCATGGCGGGAAAGCGGAATGTCGTCTGGCAGACCATTCCGGTGAAGGTACGTCGCAATTCTCTGCATAGTCTCAAAGTCATTGCTGACTTGTCGATCTAAGTTCGAGGCCCTCGAGCTGCTTGCGTTTCTCCCTCAATTCGTCAAAGACCTAGAGAAGCGGCAAAGCAAGCCCATCGAGGAAGGCCCGAACATCGAGGAGCACAACCGAGTCATCTACCATCTCGAATATTTCGTCAACTTCCTACAACGCGAGTACAGCTCCCACGTTGAGACATTTAACTCCCTCCGCGCATCGACATACATCATCTTCGATTCTCTGTGGGCCCTCCTGCTCCCCGGCATGACGCTCATGACCAAGTGCCAAGTCACTGGTGTCCCGCGCCTCGTCCGCCTCATCACGATGAGCAAGCGCCAGGCGCGGTGGGACTCGCCCGAGCAGTGGGCCCTCCTAGTCGAATACGTCGATATGGTCTCTGGCCGTGTGGGCCTCATAGAGGAGGAGCTGATCCAGGAGAAGTTCTCCGGTGCAAAGCTCATCGTGGAGCTGGTCGCGTATCCTTTCGAGGAGCCCCTCGGCGACGAGAAGCCTCTGATCGAGGATTACGAGGTGGTCAAGGCTAAGCTAATCGAGCAAGGGCGCAGACGCTCGAAGCTTGAGGAGGAGTCCTACATGTGGTACGACGGAGACGGTTTCTACAAGGACGGAGACACTTATCGCAAGCGTCCGGTACGTGTTTCATGGATTTGCTGCAGCGTTCTGGACACTCATGCTCTGTGCAGGTCCGGTCACGCATAGTGATTGATCGTGGTAAGTACTCTCGTCTATTGGGACGGTCTGCGGCATCTCATGGTCCCACGATTAGACATGTATGACCAGCACTCGGGTCACTCGACGCCGACCCTTACACACGACTTGGACCACGAGAAGATCCGCCCAGAATCACGTACGAACCTCTCGGACGACGAATATGCACTAATGGCTCCGCGAGTGCACGGCTTCGCGCTCGAGAGAAAGCAGTGGTGTGCGTCGTATCACCCCATCCACGGCAATGCGCACTGACCACGCCCGCCCACAGACCAATTCTGCGTGAACGACATATCCGACATCAACTGGGACCTGGAGTTGTTCGGCGACCTCAACCTCGACGAGGAGTACAAGACGATGCTGAAGGTCATGGTCGGCGCATGCTATCCGGAGATGGAGGACACGGAGGGTATCATTTCAAGCGCGCGATTTGATGACTTCCTGTGGGGAAAGGGCAAGGGATTCATATGCAATTTGCACGGTGCGCATGGCTCGATCGCGAGGCGTTGCACGCGTTGACCACGTTGACAGGGCCGCCTGGTGTCGGGAAGACTCTGACCGTCGAAGCGCTCAGCGAGGTCACGAAGAACGTGCTATATGTCGTAGGGTGCGGCGACCTCAGAATCGATGCAGGCAACATCGAGAAGGAGCTGTCGACCATTTTCAAGCTTGCCGTCCGCTGGCGCGCCATCGTTCTTATCCACGCGGCCGACGTGTACCTGGAAAGCCCCGACATCCGAGATACGGAACGCAATGCCGTAGAATCAGTCTTCATGCGAAAGCTGGAGTACTACCCCGGCGTCGTGTTTCTCACCACGAACCGCGACACAGTGTTCGAAGGCGGCATCCGGTCGCGTATCGATCTGTCACTGTTTTACTACCAGCCCACCGTAGAAGCGCGCGAGCGGCTGTGGGCGATGTTCCTCAAGCGGACTGACATGTCGAAGGAGGAACGGCAGATCTTCAATGAAAGATACATGGCAACCGCACGGGAGCTGTGCCTCAATGGGCGCGAGATCAAGAGTATCGTGAAGGTGGCCAAGACGTCCGCAAAGCACCTGCACCGCGAGGTCCAAGCCAGGGACATCATGAGTGTCATCCATTTCTTGCAGACACAAGGACAAATCGGTGCGTGCATTGAAGTCTCTGCTGTCCCGCCGTTTCTGAATTGCAACCACATTAGGTGACGGGTTTGTTGCCGAACCGAAGGTTGATGCGCCGGTCATGGCTTCTAACTGGAAGCTTTTCGCTCACGCGGCGTGCGGTGCTGCTTTCGGTCTTGCTGTATCCCTTCTCGCTTTATAGCTCCTGTCGATGTGGCTAGAACTGTCGTATGTATATATAGATCCTATTGTACAATACACCCTGCTATGTAGTCATGAATTACAGACCATAATGTATAAACGGCGCCCAATACTGTGGCTTCAGCTTCTTCTCGTCCCGCAATTTAAGTTGAGTATGCCTCAGCGCGCGCGCCGCCTCTCCTGGCCTCAGCATCCTCGGAAAACTGGGTCCCTGTTTGAAGATGAAGCCGTACACCGAGTCCGCCACCTCCACGCCTTGATCGTCCCGGATCTTCCACATCGTTGCCACGATGCTCTTGAAGCCCGCGAAGTGCAACGCTGCGGCGACATGAATGGCTTCGTCGGAGAGACCGGGCGAGCCCATTGCGGTTTCGCAGGCGAGGAGCATCGCGAACTCGCCTGAAAGGCTCTTGTCTTTGATCATGTCGGAAATGGACATTCGTCCATCCTGCAGAAGCAAAGCACTCTCCATGGGATTCGTGACGTTTTGTGTGCCGTGACAGGCGAAGTGTACCCAGTCCGAGCGCTGGAGTTCGTTGAGAACGTTGGAACTGGTGGCCTGCTCGAAGGGGAGGACAGTGACGTGCTTTGCCCCTGCGTGCTCGCGCACAATGTTGATCTCCCTTTGGACGTGGGTGAGAGGGTCGTAGTCTGAATGTGAGGACCCAGGATGACAAACCGCAAGCACGCGGGGATATCCAACGTCAAGAGAGGTCGGCGGCCGTTTGTGCGTTTCTTGCGATCGAAGTACAGTAGACAGCGTCGTGATGTATGACGATACGACGTAGTCCAGCATGCCCTTACCGCCGCTTCGAGGGCACGCTGCATGAATGGGTAGGAAGGCAAGCTTTCCCGTAGGACACCAGCGCACCTGGGGAGGATTGTCAAAGTCCTTCTTCAGACCCGCGCTCCTAAATGCATCGGAATCAAGGATAGGCCGGCACAAATTGAACCACAGACCATCCATTATGTGGGGAAATCTGCGCCGCCGATCTTTTTGGTCGCGTTCAAGTATGCCCAACAGATCGTATACGTCGTGATCTATACCGCTCTTCCGGAGATGTTCTAAATGAATCACTTGGAGGTCACCCTCGGGAAGGACGATCAAAGCGTCGCAGCGATGGTCACTCGTGTTCACTATGATGATGGGGGCTTCGTCGGCGGCACGGCGTAGTTTGTCGAAGGGCACTGGGGATAGGAAATCGCTGAAGCCTTCGATTCGACGGACATCCGAGAGGCGGTCTTTCCAGCGGGACACAGCGTTCTGCATAGCCCGCCCGGAAAGGTCATAGGAGTCACTGTCCATCGATGCGCGGAACTGATCTTGGAGGATAGTTTTAAGGTCGACAGCAAGATCCGCGTCTTCTTGCTCCAGGCGCTCGACATCCGCGCGTAGTTGGGCGGCTTGAGACCATAGAATTGCCCTACCCTGGTCCAGCAACTCGACTGCCTTCCTGATATGCGTCTGCGAGTTCGCGGGATCCACTTCGGCCAGACGAAAAGCACACGCGGCTGCATCACTTGCCAGGCTTCTAGGGACTGTGTAGAGCTGTGCAAGTCGAGAAGAGGTGGTGACGCCCATCATTGTCGCCTGGACGAGGAGTGAAACTGAATGCCCGTATCCCTCGAGCGCATGCGTTAACAGCTCGTTCTCCGGTAAACCCGGGGAGGGCTTGGTATTGTGGACAAGTGTCGCCCAATCAACAGCAGCACTCAACCGGTCGTAGAGAAACCCGTATTCGGCATTGACAGCCTCTCTAAACAGCTCCAAAGCAGTCGAGAACCTGTGCGCGCTACGGTCGAATTGGCGTACGCTTCGCTCGTACGAGGCTAGCCTGAGGAAAGAATGGGCAAGACTGCGCAGGGCTTGCACGCGGAATGGCTGGAACCGGGAGAACTGGTTGATGCGATCCAGTGCGCGTTGCTGTAGATCGACGGCGGTACTGATATCCTTGTAGTTACCACCCGACTTGTCGAAGCGCACTCTATAAGCCGTTCCTGCAGATATGAGATACTGTGGGTAAAGATGACTAGTCGGAGGCGCCATAGAGATTGCCCTCTCGTGACTCCGCAGTGCTTTCTTGATATCATCCTCTCGTCGTAATTGGGAGTGTTCGTACTTCAGAGTAAGAGCTTGTCCCAGGGCGTCCTGTTGTGCGCTGACATAAACCCAGTCGATATTCAAGCGAGGAATCGCGATAGCGCCAGGGCGGCGCACATGGGCAGAAAAGACACGCGGCTGTCGTTCCATAGCCTCGTGGATAGCAGCAACCTCAGTGCGCCCGAGATGTCTTTTGATCATGGCTTCAAAGTTGCCGAGTACGTTCTGACGTTTCTGGTTGTAGTCAAGCGCCTCTTCAAGGAACTGGACGGCGCCATCAATGAAGTCCTTGACCCGTGCTCGTTCGAATGCAATGAGGAAGAGCCGCCCAATGCTGTCGGCATACCTCGGATCCGAACGTTCTGTGATCAGGGTCACAGCACGATAGATATCTTCAACCTGCCCATCTGCATGATAGCGCTGCATGAGACAGTTGACGAGGCAATTCTCCCTTCTTCGTTTGGTTAGTTGGGAGCAATTTTTGGACCGACCAGGATCTGTAACGAATTCCGCCCAATCCATAGCAGTCTTCAGGTCCTGCGATTTTAATGCTCCAGTCTGACCGAAGCGCGTGCAGAGCCATGTGCTGTAGGAGGTGAGAGCATCCAGCGTGATCTCCGACCTTGTATCCGTGCACTTGATGGCCCCGTTGTCATCGGTCTCGATGTCGGGGAGTAGGCGGAGCGCTCTCTCGTGATAAGCTATTGCGTCGTCGAGGTCGCCGGCAGACTGATTGGACTCAAAGCGGGACATAAGGATATCTGTCAAGATCTCGAGACAGGAACTTCGGCATCGAAGGTCCATGGGTCGCTCCACTCGGTCACGGAGCCTTGCGATAGCCGTATTGTCTAGGATTTCTTTCCTTGGGTCACTGCGGAAATGACATAAAAGTAAAGAGGCTAGCTCGCGGTCGAGATAACTCGCAAAGGCCGTTGGCGAGTCCTCCGGTAAAAGATCGATGGCATCCTTTAGACATTGGATCGCATTTGTCATGTCCAAGATCGATTCCAGACCAGCGCCGAAATGATGAAAGGTAGAATGATGATGCACTCCCATCTCGGCCTTGTACATGGCCCTGTGGTAGTCATCCATCTGCAGCGTCCGAAGACAACGGTCGAGTCCGCTGGTAGCATAGACCAGGTATTCGTTTCTGTTGGTAACTAGGAAGAGCAGATGGCGGAAGCGGGCTAGACCACTCATGTGGAAGGCGAGTTCGGAAGGTCCAGATGCCGCTTTACGAAGAGATTCTTTCCGAGTTGCAATAGCCTGCTCCAGGTTCACCTCGCACATGACATATCTGACTTTGACGTCTGGGTGCTTCGTACATCTATCGGATATTTGTGATCTGTTCAGGAAGGAAGATGGTTGTACTTACGGGACTATGATGAGAGTGAGCTTGAAGTTCTTCGGGTCGAGGCTAGAAGGGTATTCGATTGCCTCCGTGGTTCGAGCATCATCATCACAAGTGTTCGGAAGTACATCTGCTCCTTCATCGCTGATGATTTTTCCTAAATCGCTACACGGCAAGATGAGGTGAAAAAGCTGACATGCAACGACAAAGGTCATACTCACGTATGAAGTTTCTCGGTACAAGGACATGCAAATCGCTGGAAGTCGCCTATGATATAAGGTCAGGGCAGGTTACTTGAAAAGGAACGGCAGGGCATGCTACTCACTCATCGTGTCCGCCGCGCGGTAGCGGATATCACAGAGTAATCCTCAGGCCCTGAATTGACGCAATGCTCGAGCGAACGGGTCCAGGGAACAATAGAGGCTCACACCGGGCAAAAAAGCAAAGATCACTGACAGGTCCAAATTTCGGAGGATTCGGTCCACGGCACGGATTGCAGATAGTCCAGATGGGTAGTCACGAACTGCAATGAGTGCTTTCCCGCCGTTTGACAGAAAGTGCTCTTTGGTCAAGCGTGACTGGGCGAACGATGGCCCCGGGCTTCGTATCAGGCTGCACTCGTCAGCCTTCTGCACCAAAAAGCGGCGGCACGACTCACCAGCACTGGTCGAACCTCAAGGATTTCGCGCGGACGGGGTGGCAGGTACGGTGCCGCATACACAGCCGCCGCATTGCATGTCCGTGACCTCGATCGACCGGAAGACGCCGTGTCCAAAAGTCATCATTTATCAAATCAGAATTTGCGTAATGAAGCACGGTCCGGGGGCATCCCTGCCTCGCGACTGAATGGCGGTGATCCCAGCAAGCGCCCAACCAGCGCCCACCGGTGTCAATTACGGCTCCCGATTCCCCGATGACGAATGCTGATTTTCGCGATGGGAGGGGATTGGATAGACGCCGTGAATTGCACCTACGTGAGCATCTCTGTAGATTACAGTAAGTTGCTTGGGTGAGATTGAACGTAGAGTCAATAAATGTTGACAGGAAACAAAAGAAAGCGCTAGCTGTGACGCGTGACATGTAGTCACAATAAGTAAGATGGACGAGTCGGCACCGGTTGGCCAGCTTCATTTGGCGACCTAGTGGCCCATGGCAGCATACCTTAGGCAGTCTGCATGAAGAGAAGACATAGTGCAACTGGAACCCAAAAAGGAATCTGCGCACAATACGAGAGGAACAATGGAAACTAAGGACAATAACACAATGAATGCCACCCACTCCCCATATCTATCGAATGTCGAGCGCAATTCAATTCGTGCGGGGTAGCTCAAGTACTAGAGCTATCCACAACCCAGGCTTAAGAAGCAACTTACTGGCGAGTGTATGCGGTATCACTTAGTACCGTCCGAATCGTCCGGTCTTCTGCCTTCAGGCCGAAGGAAGCCATTCGGGCGAGCAGAGGGCACGTATCTGTCATCGCACCAGTCAGCCACATATGTGTACGGTGAGGTATCGCCAATGCAATCGCAGCGAGATACGATACCGCGGAATGCGTTCAACCAGTGCTGTACCTTGACCAGGTTGATTGAGCACCCAGACGATGTCCATGATATCCGATGTGGCGATTAGTGTTGACACAGGGGAATGAAATGCGAGAAGAGGTAGGTGGCAGGAATCGTTCGGCTTGACGAGCGCCCTCAGTACTGCTACCCATATACAAATGAAACTATCCATTAGAGTAGACTGCAATACCAAAATACACTTTGACAAATCTCTAAACTGTACATGTAAAAAATATCGTAAGTGTCACGACTCAAAAACAACTTTGAAAGAGGCACGACACCTGGCTGGGTCAACCAGCGAGAGGCCGCTATCTCCGAGATGCTACCCATTCCCAGACCGACCGGGGCTTAGGTGTGTACAGGGTATATAGCGGATAGAACGGGGCATCTGGGGTGGCCACGCCACTCTTCCAGATGCCACCCGTTGAAAAATGGTGCCAGGCGTTGCCGTCCTCGCCAAGATTAGAGAAGTTGAGGCCAAGGGCGGCGTGGCCATCGATGGCCGTCGCATTATTCGTGAGGACTAATAAACGAACACATGAAGGACTACCGTAGGGAAGGAGATTTGACTAACACTTACAAAGGGCAAACATGGGACAGGTGAACACGCTCGTGACAAGACACTTTCGCTTGAGGAATAGCGAAAGGTGAGGGAGCAGCTTCCCTTTGTCCTGTATTCGAAACTCTTTGGGCTTGACGAGGACGACGATGGCACCCTTCTTGCCTGTGATCTTCCACCGACCCTTGATGGTGCTGTCCACGATTTCTGGATGTTTCCTACCTGCTTGTTAGACGGTGAAGCGCAGACGACGATCCCGAACGACGCACTCGCTGAAATCCGCGTCGAATGCTTCGGCGCTACAACCTCGAGAGACAATGATGTATTGGCCCTCGGTCGCGCCCTCGAGCACGGGGTGATTCTTCCCGATTTGCAGCTCAGGCCTGAAGTCCGCGTCGTAGATGCTGCCCTCCTTCTCGAACTCGGCCGTCTTGCGGTTGAGGACGCCATAGTCGCCGACCTGCTCCGCTGATCGGTCAGCGCCGCACGCTCCATCCATGAGTTTCGTGACGGACCTTTACGCTTTGATTTGGCGACCAGTTCCCGAAGCATTCGCTAGTTTCGTGTACAAGATCGACGAACACACGACCGTCCTCGACTTTCATGGTGTCGCCGGTATGCGATATGGCGCGTAGGAGGATACAGGAGTGGCAGGTTCGACAGAATGGTGGGAGTCTGAGTTGTAGATGCGGGCGCTACCGTAGGCCTATAAAGAGTGTATAAAGGGAGTTTGCCGCGGTGCTCCTTCATTCATCCTCAAAGTCCACAGCGCCACATGATCATCTTGACATACGCACCACATACGCACAGTACAGGTCCTTTCTGAACAATAACGGACACTGGTTCCTCCGACGCTGCTCATATATGACTCTCAAGTGGAGTAACATCTACCGAACCTGCCCCAACGATGGCGGGCTAGGTCGACGAGAAATTCATGTTCCGCCGCAGTTCCGTTTTCTTACTCTAGCAACATTGCATATGGCTCGTCTGATGCCAATGGGCTCGAGCGGGGCGTCTGTGGGCGGTTCTCGTCTGCACAGCTCCTTCCTGGAGCGATAAGGGCGTCCTTCAAGCTGCGCACCCTAAATACAGAGATCCTTTTATATAGGCTTCTTAAAGCTTGTTTCTCCGGGGCCGCAGGGCGGTGATTGACTCGACATTACGACTAAGAGATCGATGCAGTAGTCTAACGTAGAGTAGTCCTAGGTATTGTAGTCATGGTAGGCAGTACTTGTTGAAACTCGTGGATGAACTTAGGCAGCAAAAGCGGAAGCAAAATATACCTTTGAGTTCACTCAGATCATTTGTTCTCTGTCTTTCTCTATACCATGCTGCAATGACCAGCTTCGGCCCTCTCGTTAGAACAGATTCATATGTGCATTAGCTACGTGCATACAAGAAGGTATCGTACACATTCCTACATTTGTCATATTCGTTCCATAGATCCATAAGTGCAGGATATCCCAGCGAACATTAAAAAGAAACCTCGGAATCACACAGACTTGCCCGCGCAGCCTTCTCAGTTGAGCTCGCGGACATCGCCCTCACGGCCCTCACCCTGTGCTTCAAGTTCAATGTGCATCAACGAAATATGGGCATATCAACGTACCTCGTCCTCATCCTCCCCATCCGATGTTGGGATCTCGTTGCCATCGTCATCCAGGACATTCCAGGGTGGCTGGTAGGCCTCGAAGTTGTCGTCATCTTCATCTTGAGTCTCGGGGCTGCCTCTGAGACCGAGCATTCGCTTCCATCGTGGCCTCGCGGCCTTGGGCTGGCGCAGAGAGTATAGGGGATAGAAGATGGATTTGCCCTCCTCGCCGCCGCACCTCCACACGCCACTCGAGGTGTAGTGGTTCCAGGTGCCGTTGAGGCCGGCGCCGACTTTCTCCAGCAGGTTTAAGGCCAACAGCGGCGTCGCTAAGCTGCTCTGCCTTCTGAGTAAGGACTGGCAAACGCGTAGCCTGATGAGCGTGCAAGTCGACAACTGATTGGCAGCGGCACTTACGAAGCGCGAACATGGCGCACTCAAAGACGCTCGTCACGAGAGCCCTGTCCTTCAGTTGCTCTGTGAGCTTCGGCAGCAGCATGCTCTTGTCTTTGATGATCTTTTCGATAGGCTTGTGAAGGACTACAACGGCGCCTCTGCCGCGGCCGAACGACCATCGGCCCTTGATATGGCTTGATGCGATGCCTGGATACGCCCTGCTCCGAGGTCAGAGCAGAGATCACACTGGAAGGACACACACCACGTACGCGGTGAAGTCGGCATCAAAACCCTGAGTCTTGCCCTCCCTAGAAACGACGATGAATTCGTCCTCCGGCTGCTGCTGCTGGACGTCGTGGTTCTCCTTGATCTTCAGCTCGGGCATGAAGTCCTCATCGTAGATGCTGCCGTCCTTCTCAAACTCGGCCGTCTCGCGATTTAGCTTCCCGTAGTCGCCAACCTATGCGCCGCACATCAGTCCGCGACATACAGTAATCAGGGACCATCCCGACCTACCTTCATCTGCTGGTTGGGACTCCAGTTGCCGTAGCGCATGCTCGCCTCCTGGATCAGGTCGGTGAACAACCGGCCGCTGCTCGTCTCTGGGTTCCGCGACATTTCGTCTACTAGGGCGGCGGGGTGGATGGATACACTATCAAAAGAACGTAGTTGGATGAGCGCCTACACTTCTATCCTGGTTTATATCGATCCTCGCTGCAGCGCTTTTCTGTGCGGGAGTGGGGTCCCTTTCGGAGCTTGCCATGCTCTGCCATGCTGCACAACGAGGCACAGCATGGACTTATCCCAAATGTTTACGACCCCGTCATGGCGCCTTTCCATCAGGCCGACGAAGTCCCCAATCACTCTTTGATGACGATCACAGACACGACCACTACGTTATCACGATTGACCTGTCACCTGATCTTTTAGCCTTCCGGAGCAATCGACAATCTGTCTGAACTATTTCTGGGGCGTCGGGAGAGCCAGAACAAACCCGATCCACGTTCTTTGGGCCTCTTATAACAAACCGATACCAAATACCCCCGAAGAGCCCTGGACCACGCCTTAGTTCCGTTTGGAGCGTTTGGCTCCTGTGACGTGTAGAAGGGAGCTCCGGAACCTTGCATGGCAGCAGCCTGGGACAATAAATCCTTGATAAGTAGGAGAGGAGACCTCGGTGCAGGTGTATACATAGCTGAATTGATCGAAGTTCGCCTGCAGGTTGACCACGTCTAGGCAGGTACCTCTGCCACTCTTCAAGCAAAGCAACATCGGCCGAGAAGGAAGACAGATCCCTAAGCAGAGCAGAAGTCCATAGGTTTTTGATAACTTGCCGGATTGCACATGGACAAGAAGTGAGGATGCTGACGTGGGGCCCGTCGCGAGAGAATGACCTAACCACTGTGATGCAACAGCCAACTGAATTTTTGGCCTCAAATGTCTTCAGGGACACATGAAGACACTTGTCTCAATACGCAGGTATCGCATTGATAAGTCTCTTGTACAAGTATTCATTGAGATGTTCAGCAGATATCATTCCCATCCTTCCGTAGATTCTGTCGGTCGAAGGTCAGAACCGACATGCTTGAAGCAGAGGTGTGTATACATACCTCCGCGTGCCTGCAGAAAGCCCCGAATGGCACTCCTTGCCATCATCAAGTCAATCTCGTCGATGCTGGTCGGCATGGTGTCCTCATCACCCCCTTCGTTCTGATGCCACCTCCACTCTTCTTCTTCCCATCGCTCCGAGCTCTCCCATACCGACTGTGCCGTGAGCGTCATGACAATGGAAGCACCCTCTCCGACGCAAATCTTGCTCTCAATCAGCGTCGTTTTCCCGCCGCTCATCTGCGCCTTCTCCAGGATGCTCTCGCTGCGCGCCTCCGTCACGCGGCTCGTGCCCGGCTTGATGTCCTTCGACAAGTCATGCTTGTCCAGCGCGAAGATGCTGTAGGTCGGGGGCACGACCGTGTAGTCAATGCTGATGCCAAGGTTAGCCTTCGGCATGCCAGGGAAGTCGCGAGCAGCGATACTGTGGAGACGCGGCATGTTGTGCCTCGCATCGCGAATTGCGAGGTGGTGGTGGAAGAGGCGGTCCTCTTTCCTGATCGCATCGTCCTGCAGCACTGTTGTAACATCAGAAACGTCAGCCCTGGTACACCGATCGAGAGCGGACACGTACCGCGCTGCTCTTCTTTCTTAAGCTTGCACTCCGCCTTGTGACTCTTCTTCCATCCAGAAACTTGGCACTCCTTGGAACAATATAAGGTCGTCCCGCAACCACTGCATTTTTTCAAGCTGTCTTTCGGCGCTTTCTTGCGGCACTGTCAAACGAACGGAGCAGCTCAAGCGTTCATTTGTTGCGGAAGGACGAGTACACGCACATAATCGCAATGCACGACTTCGCGTTTCATCGCGTCTGACCTCCACTTGATGAGCAGCCGCTCATGGGCAAGGTTCTTCGTCTTGTGCCACGAATCCGCGACGGGCGACGCGTCGATCTTCTTACGATCTTCCGGCGTTTCAAGGGCGCGCATCGCCGCGTCGACGGCGACGATGACCGAGCGGTACACGAGATACCGTGGAATCGTATCTTTGATGAGCCGCAGTGTGAATCTGCGCGCCTCTGCGTCTAGGCGGTTGAACGACGGGCTGACATTGACGAATGCCTGGAGCAGGCCCTGCTGAACTGCCTGTCGCACATACGGGATGCCATCGCCGGCCTCGATGAGGTTGCTGATGAAGCCAAAGCAGCTGGTGACGGCGGGAATGTTCTCCTCACCCAATCGCGTGGCCGAGAGGCGCAGCAGCGCCTTCGCCGCGAGCCCGACGCCGCCCTTGCCGAGGATGGCGCGGCGCAGGGGGTGCTTCCTACTGCGCGAGACGGCGATCAGTGCGTCGATGTACGCGTGGACGTGTTTGGGGTCGAGCCGGGGCTTGTCGAGCAACGCGCGGAGGCGGCCGAGCCCGAGTTCCGCGACGGTGGATGCCTTCCCTCCGGCAGCTTGGACCACCTCGTCGAGCATGGCGTCTGTCGCGACGAATAGTACATGGTGGAAGGCAGCCGAGCAGACGGGCATGGGGAGCAGTAATGGAAGTGCGCCTGCATCCTCCTGCATCCAGAGCTTCGTTGTCAAAGCTATCATGCCTGGCGTCGCGGAGATCATGGTCTGCAGTGCATCATCCTGCGTGAAGCCGTAGAGCGCGTATGCAATCATCTCGAGGGAGCTTTTGCGCTGCGCCGGGGAGCTCATGTGTGGGTTCGTGTTGATCGTATAGAAGAAGGCCATCCAGTGCCCAATGCCGCGCCAGCCATCCTTTATCGGCTGTAGCAGTGCCGCATTCTCCGTCTGCAGGAGGGGTCCGAAGTTGCCGAGAGCCATGATGGCCGCAAAGGCGCGATCGGCAGCGACCGTAGCAGGAGAGCGAGGCGCAGCGGGTTTCGTAGGGTCTGGACATTTGGAAGCGTCCAGGTGAGAGACGAGCATCTCGACAACCTCTGGTGTTTGCAGCTGGGGAATGGCTTGGACATTGTTTGCAATCATCTTGATCTGCAAGGAATTTCCCTCCCTTGCAGCCTTTATTGCCTGAGACGGTGTCCAAGGTGAAAATGCGGCAAGACAAGCAGCACCAATGATCTCACCTGTTTGGGATTGCGCTGAATCTCTCGGGACGCTCGTGCGAAGTCCGCTTCAGACATTGGCAGCATGTTCACCTCTTTGCTTGGGACGCGCTGGAGGCCATTGGGTTGGGTAATGTTAATGCATCCACGTCAGATGGTCGCCGAGATGCTGGAAATGTACCTACGGAAGATAGGCTGAGCGGTCTTTTTTGATTCGACCAGTTCGACCAGCTGGATATTGAAGTGAAAACCGGGGGAAGGCACGAATTCCTTCGTGTGAAGGTCAGCTAAGCACAATGCAATGTTTTACGCGAATCGCAACTCGACAGTTCGGTGTGGTGCATCGATTGTCTGAGTCCTCTTCTCACAAGCGAAATCCGCTTTCCCACGCTTTCCCACGCTTCAAACGAGATCATGGATCGTGGCCAGCATGGCCGTCAGTTGACCCTTAGCATATGCATGGTGATATGCAGATGAAAACGGCTCGAACAGGACTCTGACCAGAAGTTCGTACGTATACATGACCCTCCAAATTTTGACGCGGCAACACAGATGACGACGCCCACAGGCGCCTACACCCACAGTAATAACCGATGATGCCTTCTTCCAATAAGGAGCTTCGAGAGAGTCCCTTCCACCAATCAGATTCATCACCGTCGCATTCGACCGTGGAGATACCTATTCTTCTTTAATATAGCATCTCTCCAAATGGACCGAAAGCCTCGGGTGCGCGTGGCCATCTGGGCGTTCCTTGAGCCACTGCGGAAGTAACTTGCAGTATCCGATGCCGCTCACGCCATCCATATCGAACCGGTCGTAGAAGTTGACCAAGGATATGGAAATGTGCTCTAGATTTGGCAAGAGATAGCTTTCCGCTACCTCATTCTCCATCCTGACGGCAAGCGCTTTCCAAAGACTCATGGTATCGTCTCCACTAATTTGAACCCGCGTGACCGCGACGCACCGCCCGAGGATGCTAGTCCAGATGTCGGACTCGGAAGACCAAGGAAATCCTCGCATGTTCAAAATGACTTCGCGCATGTCGTCTAAGGGTAGCGCCGCGCAAAGGAGCTTTAGGGAGGCCGGAAGGGAGACCAGAGACTCTTCTGAACTTGAAGGAGGAAGCTCGATGCACAGGGTGGAGTTCGAGGAAGAACCAAAGGAATGGTCTCCGGCGTGGTGCACATCGTACGGTCTCCAGAAGTCTATGCGGAAAATATCTGAACTTAGTGATATCGCTACAGTCTGCAGGGGAGGGAGCTCCGATCCGGCATGGGCATGAGCACGCAAAGTAGGGAGGATCTCCGTGATATCAGCCTGTATATCATCAGTGCATGTCAGGTGGGACCGGCCACGCGGATTTAGCTTCAAATGGTTCATCATCTTGAAACATACTGCGGCCGAGCCACGATCCGGTGCGTACACCACGATTTTGACGTGGGTCAAATTGGCGCTGTATAAAATAGGGGAGGACCACGGGGCCCAGAACCCCTTAAGAATGAGGCGACGAAGTGAGGGTGTATGGCCGCTTACTATTGCGCTAGGCACCTCCATGTCGGTGCACTGGTTGTGTAAGATATGTGAAGACAGTTTCAGAGTTTCTAAGGTGCGAGTCGAAGTTGGTAGAGAGGTCACGATGGACTGTAGGAATGACGAGGTGCCGGTGAGTATAAAGTGACGAGTGTGATAGAAGTGCTTGGACACAAGCTTCGAGCAGTGTTCAGATGTATCTGCATCGTTGATCACCATTCGACAAATACTTATGGGCACTCCATTGGCGCGTTCGAGCATCAGATCTACCCAACTCTGACCGAGTGTGAAACACACTTCCCTCCAAAGTCCGGGGTAGTGTAGGGCCGTCTCGCGCCAAATCTTGCACACATGCGTAACCGTGATCCAACCAAGTGGAGGGCGCTGGTAAGCTGCCGGAGGGTAATTGGAGGAACATGACTGGAAGATATGGATGAGGATTTCCGACGGAAATGAGGAAATGGGGGCGGAAGTATTGCGATGCGTTCGAAGCGAACACATGGCCAGGTGCATAGCGGCTAGTTCCTCGTCAAGCGTCTTGCATACATGCGTGATGGATTCAATGTTATGAAGAGGTGAGATTCCTTTCATATCAACAATTCGATTCCGGAGGATGGTAGCCCAGAATCCCAGAAGTCCCGCAGGCTGGATAGAAGAAAGGCGCTGAATAGTTATTAGCTGAGATAACGAGCAAGTCACGAAAATGAGCCGACTTTGAAGCGGATTATGTAGTGTATAAAGTAAATAGTCCCACTAGAGATGAGTCGTTTTGAGGAGCTATGGCGATATGGGAGGGCTGATGGCGACTGTCGAGTCGGATGCGTCGCAGAAAAGCGGCTCCCTACAGGCAGACTCCATTCGATGGATCACTGGGTGGATTACTTGTTATTCACACGCTCTTAGGCCGTGCCTCTGGCCATCAGATTCATCGTCATGCAAGTGTCCATGGCTATAAAAGCTGTAAGAGCGGGCCTTCTGATGTTTCACTTACTGCCGTCCTTACTTTCGATCGTCTCACAGCATCCATGCACCCCAAATCATATGTCATTCCCAGAGAAGCAGGTTCAGCGCAACGAGCGAATACGTGTCATTTCCCTCTCGTGTACCACAACTATCCTTCAATCGCTGCCAGTAACACCACCCGTAGCACCCGTCGCCGCAATGCGCTGGACGGTCTGGTCCGCCGTGGAGCACGTTACCGACTGCGAAAGCCATGCGTCAATATCTAGCCATACCGGGCTTAATGGCAGACGCTTACCGTTCCGGGGGAGTTGACGAGCGGCAGCGCGGCGCACTGCGTTCCGCCCGCGCATGCAGTGGTGGTGAACTTGCCACCGACGCACTGCGCGAAGGAGCTACCAACACAGGCCTGCTCACCGTCCTGGCAAGCCGAGTCCGCGGTCAAGGTCGCGAACTTGGCGTTGAGCTGCTGCGCCTGCTTTCCGTTGTCTGTGGCTAGGCGTCAGCGACAGACGATGTCAAAGACGACGAGTGACATACCAAGAGTGAAAGACTTCGAGTCCGCACCAGAAGCCGCGTTGTCGATGCCTGCAGCTGCAGCGCTGGTGGACGCGGGCGCTGCAGCGGAACCAATGGCAGAAGCATCTGCGCCGTGGGCAGCACCAGACGCCGTAGCAGCAGAGCTGCCAGTCGCGCCAGCCCCTGTCGCACCAGTGTCGGCGCCATCTGCGGCGACAGTGGACGCAGACGTTGCGGCCGTGTCAGTGGCGGAGGCGTCCGTGTCAGTGGCGGAGGCGTCCGTGTCAGTGGCGGACACGTCCGTGTCAGTGGCGGACGCGTCCGTGTCAGTGGCGGACGCGTCAGTGTCGGCGCCAGTGCCCGTTGCAGCACCCGCAGCGCTGCCAATATTTCAGACAGTGAGTCGGAGAATATGCAGGAGGTGAAATATAACTTACCCGTCGGGCGTACCAGGAGACTGCACCAAGTCGGTCAATTGCTGTCCGTCAGGGACAGGACCGTCGGTCTTCGCGGGGCAAGAGCCAGCAGGGTTCGGCGCCGACTGGCCCAGGGGCGTGTTGCCAGTCTGATCGCCGCTGAACTTGGTGAAGTCCGAGCCCGAGAACTGGCAGTGGAAAAGGCCATTCAGCTCCTCGTTCTTCGGCGCCGTCTGGCAGTACGGGACCTGCAGACTGTCGGGCTATCCGATGGAATGATCATCAGTCTCGTGTGAAAGCAGGACAGTGGGCGCCGCGTACCGCATTACGCGGCTGTTGCACAAAGATCTGTGCGAGCCGGATCATGTCCGGGTCGTTGTTGAGCTGCTTTGCCAGATCGACCATGGCGTCGGCCGCATCTTGCTGGTCGCAGTTCTTGCCTGCGGCCAGAAGAGTCTGGAAAGCGTTCTGGGACACGGTCCCGCACTTGTCTGCGCCACCCGCCTTTTGCTATAGGACGCGGAATGTGAGCGCATGTCCCAGTGGATTAAAGATGAGTCACTCACGCAGGCTGCTACCCACTGCGTCGTCGAGTCGGCAATTGTTTGAGCGATGCGCTTTTGGTGTCCAAGCGGCAAAGCCGAAGCGACCGCGATGGTCGCAGACGCGAACAACAACTGAGTAAGACGGACCATGGTCAAAATAGAAGGAAAGGAAGATCTACGCAGAAGACCAGCTAAAGGAAATGACAATGCGAGCACCGGGCTCGAGGGGGCACAAGTAAAAAGAAGGGGAACTGGGGCATAGGATGGGGTCTGCTCGTCCTTTTATACTGGCTTTGCAGTGGCGCGCGTTATTCTGCAATGGGCCTCAAACGTGGCTGTGGAGCGACTAGCACTTCGGCCTTTGTTCGCCTATTTGCAATTCTCGACAACAACGGTACATTGGAACGCGTTGCCAATCAGGGCAATGAACAACGGATCCTGGAGTAAATCCAAGATGAAACGGGATGTCGAAAATGATCGGGCAGAGCGGAAGACGGATTGGCTCGTGATGTTACGACGGGCTCAGGGACTGCTCAGGGAGAAACCGTTGCGTCCTTCCCGTAGATCTGATGACCCCAGTAAAGGGATGAATGCCCAAGCCCCAGCCCAAGCCCAGCTCGGAGAAAGGTACTCGAGGGTACGTGAAAGAGATCGGTGCGTAGAAAGTCTACAACAAATTTTCAGGATAAAATTTGCGTTCGCTTGACTGTGGCGATGAGACACTGGACGACTTTCCGCGGCCTTATGTAAATCTATGGTATGATATTCCTGAGGCCATTTCAAATGCCTCGCTAACGTCCAAAATGGCCTCCTCGGCCAATCAGGTCGTGCAAATCAGCGGACTTTCAATCTAAATGACCTCGAAAACATATCATATCATAGAAATAAGGCCGCGGAAAGTCGTCCACTCACAGCTGCATTCCGTCTCGGTCAGCATCGGAAACTAACGACGAGGGCTCAAATTTTCAAGGCGGAGACATCCGAGGCTAGACCCTGCACAACGATCCAGCGTCAAAAAACACAGCTTGGCGATAGCATCGTCTTAGTATTCTCAGTATAAACGATGAACAATAGGGATGTATCTGCTCGAACTCACCTTGAGAAAAACGGCCTTTCATCGACTCCGCGCCCATGCCTGGTCACCCAGCCCCAATGTTCACGATCATCGTCAGAAGCAAGATGGCCAAACATATGCAAATGCCCCAAATTCGTACCATCATTTACAATGATCTCGATGGCTTTTGGGTGGGAGCTGAAAGGCGCAGTACCAGGGCCACATCACACGGCGATTGACCATGGAAAATGCAGCATGTACTGATTCGACTCAGATGATCTGCCGCTACCGCGCACGCTGGGCTGAATTGCCCGACGTGAACACAGCAGTCGGACATGTTGTGAGCGAGTATGCTACGCTGAGAGTGGATACTTGAAACAAAAAATCAGGAAGCTGAGAGCAAGCCGATCGGAGGCCGACAACAGAAAAGCGATTAGATTATGTAATACATCCAATGTTGCCATAGCGACATCTTAGTTCTTGCCCCCAGTTCCGATTCGCCCGTTCGTCCCCTCCTGGCCTTTCATAGCCCCTCATGCATATGCAAATGGGACTTTGATCAGTCTCTTTTTCGGAGTCTTTACACAATGAGGGAACAGGTGCCTGATGGTGCACAGACGTTTTGATAATTGAATATTGCACAGATGTCCAGTGCGGCGCCGAACGCCATCGACCGAAATGCTTCAAGTCCCATTATAGACAGAAACGTCGGTCTCTTCTCTTCCTCTTACCAGCCATATGCATATTTGACCAACGTGGCTAGCTCATAATTATGTTGTTGATGCCAGAGGCAGTGAATCGGAATGATTAGCCTGTCGCAAGCTGCACCGCTGTTCTCCTGATGCTCCAATGGCCTTGCATACATACGAAAGGCGCGTAGACTAAATATTTTGCTTTGCTAGTATTAGACGATCATGCATTCATGATCCGACTTCGATGCACACCTTCCCCAGTGGGGAAATATCTGTCGCAACCGTACCATGTGAGTACTCCAT
Organism: Hericium coralloides; assembly: GCA_003675405.1. Lineage (NCBI taxonomy): Eukaryota > Fungi > Basidiomycota > Agaricomycetes > Russulales > Hericiaceae > Hericium > Hericium coralloides. The sequence continues at coordinate 276,121 of QUOP01000093.1, forward strand.
ACCCAACAGTATCGCAGACTCTGCCTTCACTTTCACGATCAAAGTGTGCGCGTAGTCTCTGCCCCTCTCTCTGCGGTACGTGCTTGGAATGATGCTGGCTCCTTCGTCGGTTTTGCTGGCCATGTCAAGCCTCACTTTCGTAATGGAACTTGCAGCCCATCGAATGACGACCATCTCGATGATCAGGTTGCTGTCCCTTCTATCGCCATCCGACCTTCTACATGTCGGGCGACCCGAGGTTCGTCAACATGCCGACCAGCTGAGACTTCTTGCACTCTGCCATATGCCTGCAGGCCCGGATGATCAGGGTCTGTCTTCGAAGGTCGTTATGACAGGCGGCAGGTGGAGGAACAGCCGAAGCGCTACATACACTTGAGCGCTTTGCTTGCCGGTAGCCCATCACAAGAGTCTGGGCGTAAGAGTCCTCGTGCGATGGTAGCACCGAATTACTGATCAGAATGCTGATGATGCAGATCCAATATCGGGCACGTCAACCTTCGTCCTACCTGAAAGCGTCAGTACAATCCGCCCCTGGTTGACCTGTCACCGGTTTCCGATGGCCTTTGCGCCCGCGACCTCCTGTGCAACGCACAGCAAGCTGGTCTTGATACAGTCTACGCCGGCTGAATTTCTGATGACCATCGTCTTCGCTCGATGCTTCATCCCTGCCATATCCTACACGTATCCGCGGCATATGTACGAGGGTCATCCCATCTCTCGACATACTTGTTCCTTCGTCATGCACATCTAAATTCGTGGTCATCAACAAGCAAAATCCGGAAGACTTGTACCCACGATAAAGTTCCACGCGCCGTAGTCGCCAGGGCGGCAGCCATGGATCGCTACGGGCCTTACAACCTCATGCGGTATTTGCGCCTGCGTTCTCAACCGAAAGCAACAAGCATATATCGTTCTTAAAACCGACGGCCGGCATTACAGGTACTGCTTGCCATCCTACAGGAGGAACCAGTTGGAGCCAGGATATGGAGGGATGAATGACTCTATCATGCCAGCGCCCCTTGACACTTTCTTTCCCAAATCCTGGACGGTAGGAGGCTGTAAATTTATTCTTCTACTTAAATGAAATCGGACATGACGCGAAATGACCCACAAACTGATGTCGCATGCAGCATTAGTGTCGTTATTATCCTCAAAAAACTATGTACACCGTGCGCTTAAGTATTCGTAGTCATACTCTCCCCGTCCTTCCACCTCCACCGCTCGTCAGCTTATCGACAGCTTCGACCAATTCCTCCATTGTACGGACCATCTGTTGCATCTGCTCCCTCAAAACCGACAACCCCGACCGATTGAGTTCCTCAGGCCATCTGACCAACCCAACACCTGCAGACGATGGGTATCCTTGAGGTGCCATCTCAGCATCGTTGCCAGCACCGCCATCACCGTGGTTGTTGTCCCGGTCGCCATAGGCATCGATGCCGTCTGATACTAGCAGCTCCACTTCGTGTTCGTCGTCCGTAATAGTATGAGTATCTGTCGCACGACGCAACATCGACGTAGAATCTGTCGCTATGCATCGGAGCAGTCAGTGAGGTCCAAATGGTCAGATAGTTCGTGGATCGTTACCCATCTGTGGCAGTGCGATGGTGACTGGTCCGGCTATGCGCGATTGTCGTTGTTGTATGCGCCGGCTCCTTCCTGTCTCCTGGGGTACCCCATCATGACGCGCAGAATCCGCGTCGCCCACATTCCGCACAGGTCGCTCGATCTCCACGACAGAATCATCAGAACTAGTCGGGAGATTTTCAGACAGTCCATAATCGACGCTTGAGGTCGAATCCTCGGAGAGGTCGATAAACCTACGCCGTCTCTTCTGACGGGCGTTTCGATATCTTGAACATTGGAAATGCCTGATATTGCACCGATGACAGGCCCTTCCTGGAAGGCCCGAGCATGCGCTAGCCAGACCATCAAGCATGCATCGTGTGCAGCTCTTGGTGTGGGGAAGAACAATAGGTCTACGCTATAAAATGTGGATAAGATGGCTATGAGAACGAATGCATGGAACATGAGCTCTGATCCGAACCTGCTCAGGAGTGCGATCACCGATCCTAGATGGCTTTTCTTGAGGCTTTGTAGCGATGCCGATGGTGCTGGTCGATGCCGCACCTGGGCCGTTTGTAGTAATGGTCGACAGTCCCGTGTCACGAGCTGAACCGGTGTTGAGCGATTGCTGATGAGAAGAAGCGTTGAGGCCATTTCGGCTGTTTGGATTCAGGATTGACTTCCTAGCAGCCAACGTCATCGCAGGTCTGCTCATAGTTGTCAGACATGCGTGGATCTCAGCCGGATACATACCTTTTCTTGCTTTGTTTGTCGTCATCATTGCATGCCCTGCGCTTGGGAAGATGGGGCTCGTGTTGCACCCGTTCAACCATCCGCCGTCTCACAGCGACGTTTGTCCACTGTGCTACGCATGTCTCCATGCTAGGAAACCCTTCCAGCATGTATCGACGAGCTGATGACATCATCGGGAGACGCTGCATCCATCGGAATCGGTCGCCGTTGAACCACAGGACGTAGGACCACCGATCCTTACGCTTGTGATCGCCGGAAAGCAAAGGATGAACGAGTGAGTTACCAGCCCGTACAGCACTGTTTCCCTCCCAAAGCCGCCATTCGTGGCCTGCAGCCGCATAGCACACCCACACGCTGCGTCCTTCTCTGTCGATGAAAACATCACCTGCCCTCGCTAAGGCAGGATCAGGAGGGCTTGACAACGCAGTAGTGGAGGAGAACTCGTGCCAGCACAGGGCGAACTTTCCCGAGCGTGTGCAGATGCGATGGAAGGGATATGAGATCGGGAGGTCGAGGAGACCAATGATCTGCTTCGTCGCTGTGATATGATCGGGGAGCCCTAACGGTAAGCGAGCCTCAGGTGGATAGGCGAGATGAGGGGGTAGAACCGGAAAATTGATATCATCATCCTTGTCTGGGTCCATCGCGGTGTCTTCTGAAATGTGGAGGACGAGTGAAAGCGTCAGATGGAGGTGATACGATACCTCTGGCGGGCATTGTTGAGCGTCTACCCCGCCTCTAAAGATAGCCGAACATAGTCGCCGCTACTCACACTGGCCAGGAGAAGGCAAAGTGATTAGACAAGTATTCCGGCCTTCTACTATACAAAGCAAGTAACGCCGATGACACCTTGAGCTCGTAAATCACTAGAAAATCGCTAGATATATCGGGAGGTGTATCATCGATGAACCTAAATAGATCGAGGCTTGAGATTCGCTTCCAATGAAGACAACAGAGATATACCATGCGAACACATGAAACAGCAAACACACGAACAATGTAGATGGACACTGTCAGTATTTGTGCGCGCCTTTTTGCCACGGAAAATCGAGATGCCGCGGAGTTTGAAGCTGGGGACCAAACAGAGTAAAATCGACACCCATAACGTTCCACACGACGCCCTCACCGTCATTGTTTGCAACGTTCCGATCTCCCCTCTACCACTAAAAATTCATTCAAAGATACAATCTAAATACAGCTGGTACAACAAGATAGGAACTATTGTCGGTGCGTTGATATACTATTTATTGTATCGTGCTGACCGTAACGAACACTTATGGTGTAGAAGTCTGCCGAGACCCAGAGCAATAAAGCGTATCGTCAATGACGCGATTCACGTCCTCGTACGACGTGCTGTACAAGTCTGTTTGGGTAACATCAAATGCAGGCAGTGCGTGATGGTAGGAAGACAATGCCTCCGAGTCTGTATACCTAGGGTCGTCCGTCAGGCCGTGGTTTGCAAATCCAACGATGCCAGGTGAGAGTCCATCCAGGGACGCGCCGTACTGAGAACTCTCTGGGTAGAGCTCTATCGGTGAGATCTCTCGAACGCGTTGCTGGTAGATATGAGCCACCCCGTCGAATGGCGACGCCGAGGCTCCTGGAACAAATTCATCGCTGCGCTGGTCAAAGTTGAGGGAACCTGATCCCAGGTCGGGAGTTGGCTCGACGAAGTCTGGACATCCATCTGGCAGGCCGTACGGGCCCTGGTATATGGACTGTCGGAAAGGGTCGTTGAAAGTCCCCGAGAATTCTGGCAACGAAGGTACGCTTGACTGTGTATCCTAATATACATTCAGCTTATGGCACGCATCGAAGTACACGTTATGCTGGGAGACATACCAGGGGCAGTGACGAAGAACAGTAGATCGACTCCTCGTGAGCGGGCGACCATTGGTACGAGTTAGGGAAAGAACTCCAAGACGAGGCGCCCTCGTCGCTGGGGAACGAAGTCGGATACAAGCCTTGGAAAACGCGACTTGGTCTACGCTGCATATCGTCTTGGACAAAGGGCATGCTGGCGATATAATGAAGGGGATCAAGCTGCGGCACCATGGCGGGAGGCGGACAAGACGAAGAACGTCTAGGAGGCGCAAACGCGGAATCTTGAGGCGGTCGTTCCCAGCGGTCGACGCGGTCTACGTCTAGCTGATCGACCTCCTCTGGTGTCTCCAACCTCGGAAGGACTGCCTCAGCCTGCCACGGCTCGCTATAATCTTGCCTGGCCTTCGTCTTCCCTGTCTTCCTCTTCTCCCGCCTGGTGTTAGCATCGGCAACTTCTCCTACCGGCGAATAGCGGTATCCGGGATAGCGGCTGCGATGCTCCTGCTTCTCCTTTGCAGCCATGGCCACCCACGGCGCGCGCTCGGTATCGCCCATGCCCTGCCAGATGCGGCCTGCGATGCGGGAGATGTTCCTGTGGTCATGCTCGACGCTTGCCGGGACCTTCTTCTGCGCCACAAAATCGCACCGGAACAGGATGAAAGCATTTCGCGGCCGCGGGATGTGGCCCGGGGGCTTTCGACGCGCGTGCGACTTCTTTGTGGGTCTGTCTGGGGAGGACGAAGGGTTCGATGCACCCGGGGATGGGATGATTGATGGCGTCAAGGCGTGAAGCAGTGGAGAAGGTGTGTCCCCGATTTTGAGATGCCTAAGCGCTTCAGACAGGCGGAATGAGCATGATAGGATTCCTGCAGCTATCTATCGACGTACTTTTCTCCACGGCGCGCTCTTCCTCCGAGCCGGAGAGCAAGGCCATCTCAAATGGTGGAGGTAGAGGAAGAGGCGTAGGCATGAAGATGAAAGAAGGGCTTGTATCCCTGCGAGTGGCGGTATGCACAGATCGGGGCATCGAAGAAGCCGCGAGGACAAAGGTGGTATCTTTGGGTTTGATATCAAGCCGAATACAGAGGAACGGGCCCGTCGTTCGACCCTAGGGGACATAGCTGAACCATATAAACCCCACTGTTCGACCTGGTCTGGACAGGATCTCGTATGCGATTAGCGACGTCCTGCGTAGTGGAGACAAGCGTCAAGGGTGCTCCAAATCATGTGCATCCCGAGCAGAAGGTCCGCTGCTATGGCGGGCAGTCACCGCGCGGCTTACGCCTGTCCAGCGCTCAACGTCGGCTTCTCACACAATCACCAGATCTTCGGATTCAGGTCTTCGCTTATCGTCGACGCGGTATTACGGTACGTTCCGTTGTTAATTTCGACATATTCGGCCCCACTTACAGTGAATCTTGGATTGGAAGCGGTTGACTCTCAGGTTCTTAGCTCATGCCAACTGCTCTCCGCTTCGCTTATGGACCGAGATCACCCTCATCATGATGATCTGCGATACCCACTTCAAGATCTTCGCCCGCTTTCCCTCCTTCGGTCATTTGCTGCCCTCGACTCGGGGATTTATTCCGGAGTTCAGTCCTTCTGTGAGGCCACCCACCGACTTGACATGGGGAGGTAAGTACAAGAGGCGCGGTGGCAAGCAGTTACGTTCCTTGTCGTGCCGTCGCTCTCGTCCAGATATCTCGCAATCTCCCGTGCACCCCGTCTCGCACCTACTCATTTGACGGTCTCGACGCAAGCCACTTCGCATGTAAGTTGGAGAAAACGGAATCAAATCGAGCCATCACCCTCCTATGCGGCGCCGCTGCGTGCCTTACAGTTACATCACACCAGATCCGGCTGACAGTGCCAGTTACACGTGTCCTGCGCTTTGTCGCCGCTCCAGCATGTCCAACCTCTCATTCTCCGTGTCTCACGAGACACAGCCTTCTATTGCGTCGCAAGATTCGCCCAAATTTCCGTCAGCCTGCCTCGCGTTGGATGAAAATACGTGTGTAGGGGCGGGATCTCGTCTACGAAGGCGCGAGGCATGTTCCTGAGCAACGGTAGACTAGCGGAGTTCGCGGGGACGCGGTGTTGCGATTTCTGGTCGCTGAGCGCTGAGCGGCGCCCGCCTCGCCCCAAGTCGCCACACCGTCCAGGGTCGCTACATTTGCTTTAGGGCATAATTTCTTCTTGGCCCTCTAAATGGTTAGCTCGCCTTGCAGCCGGGCATTTATGCAACTCCGTAAGTCGCCCTCGGTCCCGGCTCATGCTCTGTGCCATGAACACGACGCCGATAAATCCAATTCTTCTGTCATTCCGAAGGCTTCTGTTCTAGGTCGACATGGATACGTCAATCAAACTCATAGTTCCCCCGACTGTGAGCGCATGTGGGCGTAGCATCCACTGGTTACTCCACCCTAAGCGATTTGCATGATGCTTATTCTAGCTTGCCTTGTGGGCGCTCAAGTTCAGAAGCACACTGGACCTGACAGATTGTACGTGACGATTGTATTCAGTGGATGGTATCTGCGCTGAAACCGGACCCTTCGTGTACACATGACATCTCAGTGGTATGTATTTCATATCTCTGCTACGGGTTGTCCGTGCAACATGCCTAGACCTCCACACCATCCTCCGCCAAGAATGCCAGGAGCGTTCGCTCGGGGAAGTCCCAGTGAGCCTAAGGCGACGAGCGCGGAATTAGTACGTACCGCGTCATTGTGACACAGGTCAAGCTCACGAAGTGATTCACGCCCTTCATCAACCTGAAGTCGATCTTCCTCATTGGCCTCCCCGCGCGCTTTGCCGCGGCGACTTCATCCTGCAGGATCCAGTACGCCAGGACGATTTCGAACATACTATGCTGGCAGGCGAGAAGCCTCACTGGCACGTCCCACCATTCGTCGTGAGGGTCGGCCTGGGCGGGTTCGTCTGCCAGCTGATCGACGGCGGTGGGTGGATAGAAGGCCTTCTCCCTGAACGCTTTGTAGAACTCATACTTGAAGCCCTGCTCCCAAAGCGCGAAATCAGACCCGGTCTTCCCACCTTTCGTATCGAGGACGTCTACGACGTCTGCTCGGGACATCCTCGCCAGGGTTGCGGAGGAGCCGGGCACTTCTTCGCGCGCCAGCCCGACGGTGGAGAGCGAGTCTCCATGCTGGTAATACCTAGACAATAGCAGGTGGAATTCCTCGGCGGGATCCATTCCAGGCGGCGTCACAAGTCTGGTGTGCAAGGGCGTGGGGTCTAGTCCTTCAGGTATAGGCAAACCAAACGTCCGGATCGCGGTATCTATCGACGCACTTTCAGCTAATTGCATGATCAACGCAAGTTCACAGCACGCACCAAAGATGATGATGCGGCGGATGTACGGTCGAAGCCCACGGGCCGCGGAGCGTCCCGAATTCGCGAGCATCCCGATCGCGAACAGGGCGGCGAGCGACCAGCCGACGAAGATGATGCCACCCGTGTTGCTCTGTACGGGCTGTATCCCCTCTTGCTCGATGAAGAGCCTGAGGAAGTCTTGTATTTCGTCCATGCGGCCATCCACGAATGTGAATACATCCTTCTTGCCTTCCTCGACACTCTTCCCTCCGTCGAGGAGGTGTCTATCCTCCTCGGTCAGAGGGTCCGCACCGGGATAGTCCCGGCGCGAGATGCAGATCACCCTCGTGTTGTGCTTGTGTGCGTAAGTCTGGAGAGGTTCAAAGACGCCTGCAGGTAAACATATACGAAACAACGGTCAATGTGGGTGTCGCTTGGCGCGATGCATTGGACTTTACCAATCTTCCAGGTGAGCCCATGGACGGTCACGATTGTCGTGTACTTTGTACTCCCCGGTGGAGCGCCCGTGTCGCTGTAGGCTAGCGCTCCCAGCTTTCGCAGAGACTCAGATGGCATGGTGATGTTAGTCGATTGGACGTGACCCTGGGCATGCGACAATTCCTTCCCTACTTCCCTCTAGCCTTTTAAATATGTCCGTACGTTCAAATTGAGTACTAGTCCGATAAGGATAGAAGAACCTTCTCAGTAAAAGTACTTTAACCTTATTGAAACCCAGATCCAGAGATCCGCTGCGCAACTTGGAGCAGCGGAACTATAGATGTCGCATCGCCTACGACCGATGGGCAGACACAGGCTTCCTGTACTACGCTGCGGGCCTCGGATGCGCAGAACTGCGTTCGCGCAACAGAGGCTTGGCTTGGCAAGGATTAACGGAAGCATTTATTGACTGCGTAGGATAAGTAGGTGAGCGCGAGAATACGTGTGACAGGACTGAAGAAAGGATACACCAAGAGCGAAAACCACCAGGGATGTGTATGTATAAACTAATAGACGTGACGAGATCCGATAACAATGAAAACGAAGACGCAATGAGGGGGAATGATACATGAATCCGATACATTATTCTACACCGAAACCTTCCGTCTCCCTGCAAACAAAGTCAGCATTATGCGACGCGAGCAAAGAGACCGAAATCACGTACTCGATAGCATACAGCAGCTTCTTCTCCAGACTCTCGTAGTCCTGATACGGCGGCAGGTCGAGGCGATTGAAGCACGTGTGACTGCGCGGCAGGCCGTTCGGGTCGCCGCTCTTCTCGATCGTGAAGCGCCGCGGGCCATCGGAGCCCTGGAGGTCCTTGAAACCATTCACAGGCACGCGCGACGTGCCCGTCGTGAACTGCAGCAGGCGCGCCTTGCGTTCGGCTGGCCACGAGCGCAGGCATTGCCAGAACCACTCGATGACCTGGTCCGTCTTCTCGTATCCGCGATAGTCCGTGAACTTGGTCCAGTCGTCCATATCGATGTCAGACATGCCGCCGATGAGCAGCTCGAGCTCGTTCTCGTCAAAGACCTTGACAAGGTCGAGCGGGATGACGTCGCCGAAGCCGTCCATGAACGCGCGGAACTGCTCGCCGACGCGCCGGTGGATGCGGTACTCGACGACGAGCTCGACGTACTCGCGCTTGTTCGCCTCCGTCACGGGCACGTTCGCGCCGTCCGGCTTGAGGTCGATCGTGACGAGCTCGCCGAAGCGGTCTTCCGTCGTGGTGAATGTCTCGTCGAGGACGTCTGTGATGTCATTCTCCCTGCACAATCGAGTAAGATCGGAAATCGCATGAAGCGGGTGCAGGACACGTACAGCATCCACGTCAGACCACGGTGCAGCTCATAGTCGACTGCCTCGAGATCTTTGAGCGTCACTTTCTTGCTCAAGATCATCTTGTAGAAGCTCGGTACGAAGTAAGCGTCGAGGAAGCGGTGGTGGAAGATCGCAAGACCGAGGACGCGTCCGATGAATTTGAAGTAGTCCAAGTGCTCCGGGTTGATGCCAGATGCGGGATTGATCTGTAGGGTATAGTTGTCGTGTGCAGAGTACTCAAAGAGACCATAAGACGGGTTAAACATCTCATGCGAAAGAAGGAAGAACCATTCCCTGACCTAACATCAACAAAGGCCCGCTCGAACAAGAAAGCAACGTACCTCGACACACCGCCGTAATCCAGACCATCCTCGCTGTCAAACTTGACGACCAGCCGTTTACGCATGTCGTCCGGCCGCAAACGCATCACCGCCGCAAAGCTGTCTTCAAACACCCACGCACGGCGAAGACGAACTTCGCACTTGCCGTCACCACCGACGCGCATGACAGGCTGGCTGCGGAAGTACACGACCTTACGGCGGTAGTCGCGCTTGTACTGCGGCGCGTCCGCATCGACGCTCGTCGGGAGGCGCGGGTCGTCCCACGTCGTCGTGCGCGTGTTGTGGTCGACGTAGTACACGCGCCCGGTGGACGTCATGCGCATCTCCCAGCCGGACGGCAGCGGGCCGAGCGCGCTGCGCGCCGCGGCGGGCGGCGCCGCGCTCGCCGTGCGCCGCGGGTCGATCCACGTCGTCGTGCGCGTGTGGTGGTCGACGAAGTAGGGCCGCCCGCTGGGCGTGCGGCGCTCCTCCCACCCGAGCGGCAGCGGCACGTCGACGTACGGCCCGTCGGATGCGGGCGCGGCTGCGGTGGGCGGCAGGGATGTGGCCAGGCGTGCGGCAGGGGGCTGGGCCGGCGTGTGGGCTGGCGGGGGCGTGGGCTCGGGGCGTGCCCATGTTGTTGTGCGCGTGGTGTGGTCGACGTAGTACGGCCGTCCGCGGCGGTCGATGCGGCGCTCCCAGCCGGGTGGAAGCACGTCATCTGCAGCGGCAGGAGGTGCCGGTGTGGGCGCTTGTACAGGCGCTGGCTCGGACGCCGAGGGTGAGAGGAACTCGTTGAGGGACATCTGCGATGGCAGGTCAGGGACGGGCATCGAGGGCGCAAACGAGACGTCAGGGCGGGCGGAAAGGGGGGACGGGACGGGGGCCGGCGGAGTGCTGATACGGATGTTGGCCACGGAGCGGGAAGAGGAGAGGCTCGGGACGGGTGGGCCGAGAAAATCGGGCGACCGGCTCGGGACGGGCTGTAAGCTTCTATTGCGCGGCAGTATGCTTCCTGCCTCGTTGGACGCGGGTGAGCCGTTCGTGGCGACACGCAGGTCAGAAAAGGACCGGGCGAGCTCGACGTTCGGTGTGGGTCGCGGGCTCGCCTCCGGCTCAGACTCGGGGCGCGCGAGCGAGAACATGAGCTTGCCGTGCACGTACTGATTGTCGGGTCCTGACTGCAGGTCGAGGTTCTGGATGACTATGGGCAACAAATGTCTCAGAAGGAGTGCTGAAGGGCATAGGGGAGACGCACCGTGTCCTCCACTGGACAAGTTCAGGATATCGCCCACGCGAACTTTGACCTCGCCGAGGAAACCCTGGTCGCTTCGCTTGAACCTGCGATGGTCAAAGATCTGGATGGACAGCTGGGATGATTCCTGCACATCGCTGGAGGATGCAGGTCAGGATACGAGATAGAGCGCCTGATAAAGCAGACGCACAGTCCGAATGTCTCGTTCCAGTACGGCGTGAGTGTCTTCTTGATGACGGTCGTGTTCTGCGTCTGCGCGCCGTCTACGGTGACAACGGCAAAGGGATTGGGAAGAGAAAAGAGGTCGCGCTTGACAAGCCCGTTGGCCGCGAGAACTGATACGTCTGTCAGAATCGCCCGACCCACGTTTCAGATTGTATGTACTACTCACTAGTCACCTTTATCACTGTCGCATTGCTACTTGAAGCGCTACACATGAAAGTTCATCGATGAACCTTGCACAGCCGGACATAGCACGCACCTGGGCTCAGACATAACGGTGGCTGATGTCTAATCGACGTAGCAGCTGTAAGTCACCAGCCTCGCTGCAAGACCTGTCGGAAATCATGGATACGAGTGAGCATGGAACTGTAGCGAGCATACCTTGAAGCGAGGATACAGCTGGAGGGATGAGATGAGGAAGAGAGACGTTGAGCGCCGGGGAGGGGAGGGTGAGACGGTGATGGAGTAAGCGCAGCAGCGCCCACCGATATTATTTTGATCTGGGCCACTGGCCGATCTTATCTTTCTGGTCCCTGCTTCATTCGTTCACAACACTTCCGGTATACTTCTACAATATGTACTGTATTGGCCTCACAATTTCACAGCGCCAATCTGTCAAACGCATGCGGCCGACAATGCGACGCTACGCCAGCTTGGTGGATCCACTACACCATGGTCGTCAGGACCGAAGTTTTGCAGAAAGGCACAAACTCGAGGAACGTGTTTAAGCCTCGAAGAGTGCACGCCGGATAGCAGTCAGCACTCCTGGTACAATAGGAGGAATCCATCTCCAGTGTCAAGCTTAAAGGCTCACCGCGGGATGTGCCCTTACGCAAATTGTGATCTCGCCTGGCCATCGCAACGTCTTGGGTAGGCATCATACGAGTGAGTTCTAAAAGTCTTCTTCAGGGTCTGCCGAGGAACATAAAACGTGAGCAGAAGGCAAATCACCACCTGAAGTAAGCCTCGCGCTGTTACCACGTTCAAACCACGTTTGTCGCCACTGACGTCCAGGCGCGACTGGCACCCAGGGGAGCGGCAGCCTATCCTCCGAGTCCTACTGGTCGCGATCTCCCTCGTCCAGCGCGATTGCGGTGCTCAAGTCGATAGGCATGAGTACCAGACGCCGAGCCCGCCGATGACGTCTGCAGATCGCGCTCAGACACGGGGCGCGCGTCGAGGGAGAACCACCCGACGGGCCGTCTCATGCGATAGCGGATGCTGCAGGGGACGTCGACAAACCGAGTGAGTACGCACGAGCATTGACACCGCGGGCCTGCAAGCGTCACGTCGTAGTCTGCCTCAACAGACATTGCGGGTTTGAGGACGGAGGTCTCGTCGACGAGCTTCTGCGGTCATCACCCTGTAAGCCCGCCTTGCACAGCGATGATGGCGCCGTTCATCATGCGCCAGTACGGATTCCTGTCTTCTTCCATCTCCTCCATCTTCTTCGCGGTGTATCTGTTTGCACTCTGGCAGTGGATGGTGTATGCGGGACAATGAGGCGAATCGAAGGTGTCGACCAGCGGGAATGCGTTCTCGGCTCGGGAGCATGTGCTCCCGTCGGGCGCTGGCGCGGAGGAAGGGTCGTGCTGGACACATTTCCGTACGAGTCTCGAGGTCCGTAGCGGAAAACGTGGGAGCACCTGCGTAGGGCGGATTCAAAGGCATTTGAAACGCAAAGCCCGATGCATATATGCAGAAGTGAACGAACACGAGGCGTACCGACAGGTCTAGTGGATCTCCGCAGCTTTGGTGCTCTGGCAGCCGTCCCTAAGCACTTATACCTGTCTTCGCCTTCCATCTTTTACATCGTCTTCATGGCGTACTGGTCTACAGTCTGGCGGTGATGTATGCGGGCTAGGGGGGCTAGAACAGCTTCTCGGCTCGGGTGCGGATGGTGCGGTGCAGAGAAAGGGTGATGCTGGGTGTACTTGCAGGCACGAATCGTGAGGGTCGTGGTGCCAGAAGTACGAGCATCCTGCACAGGGAAGGTTCAATAACCTCTACGACGCACACTCCGGCGCATATATGCGGACGTAAACCAATGCGAGGCGCACCGATGGAAAAAACACGGACTCCGTCACCGGAATCTCAGTTTCAGAGCCTTGGCACCCATTCGCGGGACGAGAAACGCGCATATACTTACCCGGCGCGTGAATCCTGTCTGTGAAAGGCGCAGACTCTGGAAGGTCTAGCCCTGCCGCCGCGGCGCACCTATGGAAATGTGCAAAGTCTGGTAGGAAAGTAATGTAGGAAAGCAATATAGGTAAGTATGCAGCTTCGAGGAAGAAGTATATACGTACTCGATCACGCGAACAGAGCGGAAACCTGGCGCTACGAGTGCGAAGGACGGGAAGCGGAGATGAAAGCAGGCGTTGAAAGGTCTGTACTTAAGAGAAGTCCCAATTTAGCGATCCATGGACCTACAAAGCATAGGATACGCACCGGCTCCTTTTATCATAGAGCCATCAATTACTGTGCTTACTGTCACTCGATTGATTCCGATATTAGAACGATCAGATCGGAAAAGGCTGGAGAAAGGGCGCGGTGTTCTGATTCTGAACGGGAAGGCAGTGAGTGCCGCGGTCGACGTCTTCTGCGCTTGATCTGCTGGAGAAGTGAAAGTACATGCAAGAATCAAGCCATCAGACAAGGCCTCTACATCGCTAATTCAAGCCTGGCATTGCTCGCGCGCAAAAAGACTCGAGGGCGCATCGCCGAAGTCGTCCATGATGCAGAAAAGTTGTCGCGTTGGAGGAAGATGAGACACCCATCCTTGTACATCAGCTGAATCAAGCTAACTACAGTATTTGAAGCTGAGCTTATAGTATCGGGAAAGGCTAGATTTATTTCGAAGTGCAAAAAATCGTTTGAAGGAACGGTGGGGAGACCGTGACGTGACGGGACGCGTCGGCGACGCGTCGGCGGGCGCCTGTCGCTTGCTCAGCCTTGTCTTCCTGACCATACGGTCGTTCTGTCCATGTCTTCCTAGTCCCTCTATTTGATTCGATATTGCGATGTATTGCTGTACGTCTCTATGCAAGGCTCGCCTCTTCCGGCTGCAGACACCCTTTGGACCCATCCACGCTCTGAGGACGTCCGGAGCACTTACAGCTTCGTCTTGGCGGCGGAGAAGGCTGCGCTCTGCAGGTATGAAGAAAGTTCTATCTAAACGGAACGGACAAGTCTGCATGCATTGAACGTCGTTTGCACGCGGCTTGTTGGGCATCTTATCCTCGAGCCTCTGAATGACGTCGCCAGAGCTATGTCCTCAACGAAGTCAAATGCTGCCATCCGCGACGGCGCCTCGCAGGACGCTCTCTATACCTCCATCTACGAGTTAGGTCTGTACCATGTGAACCACTTTGTGCGCCCATGTAAGTCACGTCTCAGCGTGCAGTGTACTTGTCCTTGTGTCGCTCAAGTCAAGAAGTATCAAGAGCATACGCCACCTCGGTCAAGCTGTGAAACCACTAGGCGGTCGTTCGACAAGAAGCAAGAATTCATTCGCCCAAGAATTCTCTCAAAGGCACCTCAACAAATCCCGCCGAGGCAAAATGTACTGTGCGTTGAAACCGTAGTCTTTGCAGTTCTGAGCTTCTCATGACTCCTTCGGCAGGGTTCGATATTTGATAACAACCGCTGCATGGTGTCCGGGAAATACGACATCAACATCAACTCTGTCCGATGCGTTCAGGAGCTGAAGCTGGGGGCCATTGCGGCCAATGCTGGAGCGTGTTGCACGCAGTGCTGTCACATCGTCTCGGACTCTCCCACTCTGAATTTATCCAGCATCAAAGAGGTATGCCAAATTTCATCCGCTCGTTATCAGCGCCCCTCTACGGCTTCTCTTTGGACCGTCTTGGCCAACTTTGGTGAGACAAGCCTTCGGGATGAGCTCAGCGGTGTCAATGTCCACCGTCTCGACAATATCTTGACTCTTGATGCCATGGTACACAATGCTTTCCATAGCCTAGATATTTGGTTCAACGAAGTCAAACCTTCAGTACGTTTCTGTCCTCGCCCTTGTCCGTCCCCTCAAATTAGTTGCAGGATCCGGGTGATCATCGCTGCTACCTTCGAACATCGTATGATGAAGACGTATTCACAATCACGCGCATCCGAACGGACGTGCAGTTTGTGAACCATGCCCCGGATCCAGAGCAGGTCCCCCTTCCAAATCCTCGATATCTCCGCATCCATGCGGCATGCGGCATGCGCCTTGCGCATCGCTTTCGTCCGTGGGCGGCCTGAAAGCTAATCGCCGTTTCCACGCTATCTCCTCCCTTCCACCTGCTCAAGTCTGTTTAAAGCTCGCGATATACGAGAATGGTAATATTGTGCGCAAGTTTGGCGAAAGCGTGTGTCCGCTCGGCTGTGTCTGAGATTTCGCTGACGCCTCTTTACAGACACCAAATATTTTGACATCGATGAATCGGCGAGATAGTGTTCTTAAGTTAGGTCTGCAGCGTGACCCGCCGGACTCATGGACATACTTAGAGTATCGCTTCAAAACTTGGAGCTGGAACTACTGTCTCTTGCCACCATGCCCATCTTCACACGAGTTGCCCGTGAAATCAACATATTTTTTAGTTTCTCCTGGAGAGACTGGTCAACGACCATCATTCCCGGTTCCATCTTCGCCGCCGGTGCCATGCGAAATTTCCCGCTCACGACGCTCATTCCCCGCTATCTCCTCCTCGTCATTTGGCTCGTGCCCTACGTCTACTTTTTCAACCTCTCGAACCAGATCACCGGAATCGATGAGGACAGGATCAACAAGCCCGACAGGCCCATCCCCTCAGGAAAGGTCACCGTCCAGGGTGCACAGCGCCGCTGGATTGTTACCTTATCAATCTTCCTCGGCATCGGCCTCTGCCAGCCTATTCTCCTCCCCGAAACACTTTGCTGCATCTCGATCACCGCCTTCCTCTGCGTCACACCTTTCGGGAACCACTGGCTCGGGAAGAACTGCGTCGCGCTGACCATGGGAACGTGGACGTTGCTCCGCGGGTCCTGGAAGGCGATCGCACACGCGACGCCGACGAACAAGACGTGGGTGCGCGCGGTGAGCGTGTGGGCGGGGCTCATGATGCAAATCCAAGATCTGCGGGACATGCAGGGCGACGCGGCCGTCGGGCGCAAGACGCTCCCGCTCATCTTCGGCGATATGGGCAGCCGGCTCCTAATCTCTTTCTTCGCTATTCCCGCGGCATGCTGGGTGCTCTGCCTCGGGGGCATCTTCCAGCTTGCCCCCTTCACTCTCGGTGCATTGCACTTGACCGTAGGCTACCGCGTTCTACGCCAGGAGGGTCGGCGCTACGACCACAATACTTACATGGTGGGTCTGCCCTGGCATTCCCCTCATTGATTTTTCGTCGGTCCTGATTTTCATTTTTGTCAGTTCTTCACGTACATTTTCTGTCTCATCTCCGCGCTTTGTTCCCTGGATAGCTACGGTCTTATCTAAATCAGGAGCCGGTGCTGCTTCACGAAGTTATAGCTCAAGGCATCGGTCTGAAGGGATCGTTGAATGGTGTCGAGTTACGATAGCAGCGGAGAGGATCCTGAAGTGCCGGCACAGTGTTCTTTTCCGCGGTGAAAGTCGAGGTATGATGGTTCGATAGATAATGCGGTTCAAATTCGTGAAGCAGCTATTGACACAGGAGCCCGTAGAATAGGTTCCCTTTCCGCTAGCGCATTCTATGATATCACGATACGAGTTTCCTATGCCAGACGATAGACGAAATACTCACAGTTTTCTGGATAGCCTCGTGGTACTTGTAATTAAGTGCTAAGCGCGAGCCGTCGGACCGTCGCCGTACCCACTTTATGAACTCTGCTAATGTTATACGATGTATTGTTGATGTAGGCGATGACGGAAGGAATGTGTTTGTTTTATATGCACACACGGTTGCGGTCTCTGCAGGGCCTTGAGCTTCAGTCCCGATACTTGAAGTCAAGTTACATGCCCCGAAAGGGCGGGGAGCGATGGCTCGTTCGACCCCGTCTTGCTTGGCTTCCGCGCCGACCACGGCTGGGACCTGCGAAAAATAGATGGTCAGATAAGTAAGTTATGTACGATCAATGCTGTTAAGTAGGTAAAACGCATCCCTTCTTGACCCTTGACCACTACCTTCCTCTTTGGGAAAATCATCGATATTAGCTACAACAATTCCCAGCATGTCGTCGCCCGGCGACAACCCTCCCCCCTCTTCATCCTTTCGCAACTCCTTCTCCCCCATTGCTCCTCCCGGTCAATCCAACCCGTCATCTCGTTCGTCAACGCCGGGGCCTGCGAAGCCCCCTGTACCCAACTACACCCGAGCGCAGACTACCCTACACGGTATCGCTGAAGCCATCCTCCGTGGCAACTTCAATAATACCCCTTCGGCCGAGCTAGCTCGCCTCCGCACCGAAATCACCAACCTGACCCTCGCCTGGAATGGTCAGGTCCCTGTCTTCCCGATTACTCTTCAGCCTCCTCCCCCTCCTTCTGAGGCCCCTATGGTCATCGAGCCCATCGATGCCCCAACACCCGACCCGCCCGCTCCTGCTCCTGTCTCTCAGACGGGTTCAGCCCTGTCCTATGCGACAGCTGCAGCCAGTGTTGCCCCCCCTCAGCCCTCTCGCACGCCTCAGCCTCAAGGCAAGAAGGCGCCGGCATCCACACCTGCAGGCAAGTCGAAGAAGACCAAGTCACCTGCCACCAAGCTGGGCGCTTCTGCAGCCCCGGCATTGAACACCTCATCCCGGCCTGATCCTTTTGCCTGCATCGCCACCCTCGCTGCTGCCTTTCCCACGACACCAGCCAGCCAGCTCATCCAGGTTGCCCGTGACATGGGCCCCCTGTATCCTAACACAACCCCTCCTGGACCGGAACGGTCTACCAGTCCCCGGAAGCCTCAGGTCAAGCATGCACCTAAAGGTGCGATGAACACCATCATGGTCGCCCTCAGTGGTCCCCCTCTCAATCCATCTACCATCTCGAACGACGGCACGCTGTGCCAAATGTTCCAGGATTGGTTGATCTCTCACCCCCTCCCAGCTGCCGATGCTGATGGACTCCTCGTCGAGTTTGTCCGCTGGATGCCACCATCCTCCTTCAGGGTCCGATTCAACAAACGGCCCCCTCCATCTCTCGACAACACGTTCAGGGAGTTTGTTCTTCATTACTTCACCTCTCCTTCCGATGCTGCGACTGTGCGTGCTACTGCCGCTCGGTTTCAGTTCCGGAACACGATCTTCTTCCGTCGCATCCCCCTTCAGAACCGTGACGGCTCCCCAGTCACCTCCGACGCACTCCTCCAGGATCTCCGCAAGGACCCCCGGTGGACGAGCGTCAACATCACCTCCCCTCCGCGCATCCACACCCCCAAGTCAGCTCGGGGCTTCGGTGTGCTCTATGTCGATTTTACGGACAATGCTCGTGGATCTGTCCTTCGGGACGTCCTCAAGCGCTCTGTACTTCTGCATGGCGAGTCCTGCTGGGCACAGGCCGCCCGCTCTGCGAAAGATTATACGGTCCCACGCTGCACTACGTGCCAGAAGTGGGGTCATCGTGCCAACCACTGTCGGTCGATCTACAAGCGCTGCGCTCACTGTAGCGGCCTTCACGACGAGCGGGATCACACGTCCAAGGCTCCCTGTTGCTCCGGCACAGGGAACGTGACCTGCCCCCACCCAGCTGCCTGCGCCAATTGCCGTGGTGCACATCGGGCCGACTCTTCGGAGTGCGGCTTTTACAAGCATCGCCAGGACTTCCCCTGGATTCGTTCTCACCAGACGGGCCTTACAAGCCCAAGTCGGAATGGCCTCCACTGCGCCTGCGTCGCAAGGCAAGCAAAGGAAAGTGGACCGTCGGCGGACGTCGCCATGGATGAGGTTTAGTTCTTTCTTACGGCTACATGGTTTCGGTCAGACTTTGTTTCAGTTATCTCTTTTCTCGATGCGCCTCTCGTGTCTAACGATCAGCATACAGTCATACTCTCTGACCCAATCGTAAGGGCTTAGTCGGCTCCAATGTCAATTAGGTTACGTCTCATATTTACGTCTCCGGCTACCTACCTCGTAGGCTACTCCTGTACTTACCCAAGCGCCCCTGGCTTTCATGCTGGCGCTATATAAATACCATTGAGTTAAAAAAAAAAAAAAAAAAAAAAAAAAAAAAAAAGTAGGTAAAACGTGCGTGACCGTGACGTGACGGAACGCGTCGTCGGCGGGCGCCTGTTGGGCGCTTGCTCAGCCTTGCTGCGGCTTGTCTTCCTGACGTGACCATACGGTTGTTCTGTTCATGTCTTCCTCCCTCTATTCGATTCGATATTGCGATGCATAGACCTGAAAACTGCTGTACGTTTCTATGCAAGGCTCCCCTCTTCCGGCTGCAGACACCCTTTGGACCACCCATCCACGCTCTGAGGAGGTCCGGAGCACTTACAGCTTCGTCTTGGCGGCGGAGAAGGCTGCGCTCTGCAGGTATGAAGAAAGTTCCATCTTGACGGAACGGACAAGTCTACATGCATTGAACGTCGTTCGCACGCGGCTTGTTGGGCATCTTATCCTCGAGCCTCTGAATGACGTCGCCCAGAGCTATGTCCTCAACGAAGTCAAATGCCTGCCATCAACGCGACGGTGCCTCAGAGGACGCTCTCCCGTGAACTTCCAGCTTGCAGTCATCAAGTTCAGTGTGCCGCACACCATTTTCGGACACCACGTCCTGCGCCATGCGCCAGGGCGGCCCATACCATGACCCTAAGACGTTACGGAGATACACGGTCAGTCACTGCTGTACCGTATTTGATATCTTGAATCCTGATATAATCCGAGCGGTAATTCCACATATAATGTATCCTCGCATTCTGCATGCCGGACGGTCCCTGGCTCGGGATAAGCGCCAAGTGCCTGCGCGTGCTGCTCGAGCTCAGGCATCAGTACATCAGTTTCAAGGAGCTTCAAGTCGATCGCCCTCCAGCGCACTCAAGCGCTCAGGTCCTGCCTACGGGGGCGCACGTCCAGCTCGATATATGAAGTGGCGACCTGTATGTGGAAGGCCGCGCGACACAGTGGAGCCGTGGAATGCCATTCCAATTACTCATAATTCCATGCTCTCACGACGCTAGGCTTTCTGGCATTTATGATACCAAGACTACCTGACAGCTGGAAAATAATACAACAGGGAGCTGAACACATGTCAAACTCCTTCGTCCGTGGACTACTTGGATGGTAATGCCGTTTCCACGCCATGTTCCTTTGACCGACCCAAGCGTGTTTGAAGCTCGCGATATACGAAAACGGCAAGACAGCGTTCTCGAGTTAGGTCTGCAGTCCGGTGGGACCCACGGCTGTACTTATCTTATTACTTCAGAACTCGGAGTTGGAACCAACCATCGTCTATCACCACAATGCCCGTCTTCACACAAGTTGTCCGCGAAATCGACATTTTTTTCAGTTTCTCCTGGAGAGACTGGTCGACGACCATCATTCCCGGCTCCATCTTCGCCACCGGTGCTATGCGAAATCTCCCGCTCACGACATTCATCGTCCGCTCCCTCTTCCTGGTCACTTGGCTCGTGTTCTTCGTCTATTTTTTCAACCTCTCGAACCAGATCACCGGCATAGATGAGGACAGGATCAACAAGCCCGACAGGCCCATCCCCTCAGGAAAGGTCACTGTCCAGGGTGCACAGCGCCGCTGGATTGCTGCCTTATCTATATTCCTCGGCCTCGGCCTCGGCATTGGCCAGCCCACACTCCTCCCCGAAACACTTCGCTGGATTGTGACCACCGCCTTCCTCTGTATCACATCTTTCGGAAATCACTGGTTCGGGAAGAACTGCGTTGCGATGCCCATGGGAACGTGGGCATTGCTCAGCGCGTCGTGGAAGGCGATCGCGCCCGCGACGTCGACGAGCGAGATGCAGGTGTATGCGGTGAGCATGTGGGTCGGGCTCATGATGCAAATCCAGGACCTGCGGGATGTGCATGGGGACGCGGCCGTCGGGCGCGAGACGTTCCCGCTGGTTTTCGGCGATATGCGCAGCCGGTTCCTCATCACGTTCCTCGCTATTCCTGCGGCGTGCTGGGTGCTCTGCCTCGGGGGCATCTTCCAGCTTGCCCCCTTCACTCTCGGCGCGCTGCATTTGGGCATAGGTTACCGCGTTCTACGCCAGGAGGGTCAGCGCTACGACCACAATACCTACATGGTGGGTCTGCCCTGGCATTCCCCTTGTTGATTTTTCGTCGGTCCTGATTTTCATTTTTGTCAGTTCTTCACGTACATTTTCTGTTTCGTCCTCGCACTTTGTTCCCTGGATAGCCACGGTCTTATCTAAATCAGCAGCCTGTGCTGCTTCATGAAGTTGTAGTTCAAGGCATCGGTCTGAAGGGAATGTTGAATGGTGTCGAGTTACGATAGCAGCGGAGAGAGCACCGGGGGTAATCATTCAGTGCGTGGCTGTCAATAGAAGCTGCCTTGAAGAAACAAGTCGATTTAATTCCGAATTCGAGAACGGTGCATGCAAGGCAAACCTTTGCTTTGAAAGTATATTCGTACTTACAGTATGAGCAAAGCACGCGTAGTTACTACTTAGTCTAGGTACAAAAGTCGTGACGACAAGACACTTCTACTTGCAGAAGGGTCAGCGACTGAAGCCTAGCTGCAAAAATTGACGTACCAGCTAACATGAGTGCGTACTTGAAAAGGACAGTTCTGACCGTATATCGATTTAGAGAAAGATGAGAGTGGAAGACGGAAGAAAACGTTAAACAAGCCTCAGCGTGAGGCCATAGGCGCCCGTAGACGCGTCCTGTCACGTCGTCACACTGTCGTCACTAGCGCGACGCGAGCCAGCCCAGTGTTGCCTCTTGTTCTTGTCCGCCAGGCCCTTCACTTCTCTAGACGCACTACGTCTCGTTGAAACGCTCAAGGGCCATCTCTGTGCCGACTTCGACTTATTTGTGAACAGGAACTGACTGGATAAACCAGTGGCAAGTCACATCCAGGGGACCGGGTAACCATCGCACTCGGAGGATCCACTAAAGTGGTAGCCGTCTTGAGAACACAAACTTGGGAACAACGGTGAGTATATGCGTCTGTATTCAGCGACATCATTGTTCACCATCAAAAGTGACACTGCAGGGGTGCATTCTTCTTTACAATCCGCGTCACATAACAGGCGCGTTTTTCAGACTTTGATGCTACTTCTCTCCCTCTCAACTTGCCTTCTCATCGGTTTTCCCATCGATAGTCTTGTCGCCCAAATCGCACTTGAACGCGTCACTCGCTGACATCATATACATCCACTATGCCATCAAGCGAGGATGATTATACCGTCTTAGAGTTGGTCACGCCACTTTCTTTTCCTCGCCTGTCGCCTTCGACTTACACGTTTTATCCAGCCCGCGCACTGAAGGAATTTCGCCTCGCGATAAGACCGGCGCCGTTGCGCGTGCTCGACAAACGTTGAAGAACGAGCTGTCAGCTTTGCACCTCGCGATGTGCTCTCTTCGATCACGCAGCAACGCGCTCGCCCCCATTTCAATCCTCCCAGCTGAAGTACTTGCTCGAATATTCCAGTCCCATGCCACGATGTGCCCGCCTGCGTTGCGCTGCCTTGGCTGGATCAAGGTCACGCATATCTGCCGGCTCTGGCGCGATACCGCCCTTCAGTCTCCCAGTCTCTGGAGCAATATTTCATACACACTGGGACTGCGATGGGCAGAATTGATGCTGGCCCGTGCAAAAGCAGCGCCAATCTCCCTTCGTCGGGACGTGACCGGGGCATCCCAGATCAGCTTGCAGCACATTTCTGCGCACCTTTCTCACACGCGCGAGCTCGAGCTTGTCGGTCATCCAGTCGTCCTAAAGTCAATCATCGATAAAATGCCATCCCCGTCGGGCATCTTGGAGACCTTGGAGCTAGGCCCCGCGTATCTCAGCATGCTAGACTACCTCGACAACTTTGAACTGCCTGGGGTTATAGCTGGGTGCCGTCTTCCCGCACTCCGACACCTTACTCTCGGAGGATTGTGGGTCTCTTGGTCAGCACCCATTCTCTATGGTCTCACACACTTAGAGATGCAGCTATGTATATCCCACGGTTCTGCAACAAACGCGTACTTGAGCTCATCACTTGACACGCTATTCTCTACCCTCAAGACGATGCCGGCTCTGGAAACTCTGATCCTGAAGCACTGTTTTCCCTCTGGCCCTTGGAAGGATGGAAGCGATATCTTACAGCTTTCTCGATTGAATATCCTTCGGTTGCATGGGCCATCTACAGCTTGCTTCGCCATCGCAAAACAGCTGCAATTTCCAGCCTCCTGTCAAGTTGTGCTTCAATGCGGAGATGAGGCAGATGTTGTCGATATCCTTCCATTCCTGACGGCTCACATTAATGATGGGAAAGATCTGCCTCCTTGGTACACGCTCTCACTCCATGCCGACTCATCCAACTACTTGAATCTTGAGATGTGGCGTCTATCAGATATGCTGGAGGGCGAAGAAGACCGAAACAATCCTCAAATGGATGCCGACTTGACTATCGTATTCCGCAGCCCGGAGCGGCCACTCGATCCTCTAAAAGCCATGTGCCAAGCAGTACTGCCGCTACACTCTATCCGGGCGGTCCGCGCCTTCATAACTGTCGATATCGCGGCTCAAGATTGGATTGATCTCCTTGGGCGATGCACGGGAGCTGAATGGGCCTGGATCGGTGGCACCCTCAGTACATCGTTCTGCGATGCACTCGCCATGACCACGGACTGCAAATACGTCGCTGAATCCAAGAACTGCGCGCAGGAACTCCTTTTCTTGAGCAAACTCGAGGTTCTACAGCTGTCGGAAGCGATTTCCGTGACCGCCCGGTCGAGAGAAAGGACCTGTCGGAATATCTGCTCACAGGATGGCTGACCGACCGTCAGCGAGTCGAGGCCGCCCCGAAGCTAAAAATCGATTGGCAATGAAAGCGGTGACTGTTGACTGGGACGACAACGAAGGCGAATGTGGGGATGAAAGCGACTCGGACGAGGATTGGTAGACAGTTAGCAGTCATGTATTGACCGAGCTACGAAAGTATGATTTGCCTTAAATATGTGGTGCGCGCGCTCGTATTGAAAATCCAAGCGCCCGAAAACGAAGGACGGAGGAAGACGCGACGCGTCTCAGATCTCAGCCGTGCGCTTCGGTATCTCGAGGGTTTTTTTCTCCATCTCAGTATTTTTCTGAAATCCGGGCGCGAACTAGCAGGCGAACTAGAGCCTCCAATGCCGCCCTCCAGCTGCGGCGGTGCTGATGCCGCTTGGTTTCCGTAGTGGATTACATAATCCCTAACAGCAGCACTGCGCGCGCGTCTAGCAGTACTTCCCCTCCTCCCCCTCCTTCCAATCTCTCTACGACCTAAGCATGGCATCCAAGGGCTGGTTCAACCTCGAAGCCGCGGCAGGTGCCGTCCCAGAAACCCAGTTTTTTGAGGGCGACTCGGCGTTCAAGTTCCTGAGCCTCTCGCGGACACAGCGTCTCTATGGCTTCGGCGGTTGGTGTGTCTCCCAGCGCTGCGCTGTAGTCGAGTGGCCGCTCACGCTCCGTGCCGCTGTCTAGTTTCGCAGCTGGGTTCGTGCTGAGTATTTTGGGAACGATCTTCCTCTTTACTGGGTCGTTGACGACGTTCGCGCGTGAGTGCCACTGCTTTATTGTTCTTTCATTTGGGCCTGAATTGATATTGATTTTCCTCTAGTGCTCTATGCCCTTGGTGTCGTGATATCCTTGATTGGAACCGGTTTCCTCATCGGCGTACGTATATTCATACCACTTGCAACGCGCAACGGCTGATGAATGCATTAAATAAACCCATTCAGTTCGGGAAACAGATGTCGATGGTAACCGTCCTGCCTCTCCGCACGACGCGTTTTGCTGACTCCAGTCGCTTTGCAGATGTTCAAGCCAGTTCGAATCGTTGCTACCATCGTGTTCCTAGCTTCGATAGCCCTCATCTTTGTGGGCGCTTTCGTCCTGGACAGTGGGGTGCGTCTGCCAGCGCTTCGTCCGTCTCTGCTTACCCAATTCAATCATGTCATCCATTTCCCCAGATCCTTTGCATCAGTGAGCATCGCGGTGCCTCCCGCATTCTATCCATGAGCTGACTCTTGTCTAGTATTCGTCATCATTGAATACATCGCCTTCTTGTGGTATACCCTGTCATATATCCCCTACGCGCGCACGGCCGTGCTCAAAGTATTTGGGATGTAGTCTCTCGGGACTTTCGTTTTCTCAGACAGTTTGGATTCTGCGTATGGGCGGTGGATGTATCGTAGAGTTATTTAAAAGTAGCCATGTAAGTCCGAGACAGTCTAGCTCTAGGTCATTCCATGCATTTCCTTGTGGACGGGTTATACAACTACAATCGATCGATGCACCCGTGAAGGGCGAGAGACGGGGCAGTAGTCATTTTTTGAGGTGAATACCTGAGACAAGTGATGGATTGACAAAAGACGAGCTCGAGGCCGTGCGGTTGATAGGTCTCGCCTAGAAAAGGCAGGTGTCCAGAGGAGAATATCGGGGCTCGCAGCCGAAAGTTGTTTTCCAAATGGCGCGGGCAGTCCGAATGACCAGGTGGCCTCGTAACCAGCCGTCTCGATGTTGAAGGGTGTGTATTCCGTCGTAGCGATACAATGCTTGCCTTTGAATGTCGTAGGCAGACGTCATCGGTTTAGTTGTACATACACAAGTTACTGTACAGAACGCGCGTGAAACTGAACCTCTGTCGGGAATGGCCCGGACAGGCGATGAATGGGTCTGGAAACTTGACGAAAAGATAAATGGCCGCTGGTATATTAGCAAATGAGTAGTTCAAGGGTCTAGGCGAGAGGACAGGAGGAGCAAACAAGACAATGGGAGGATCAAAGCAAGACAACGGGGAGGGCAAAGTGAAGCAGAGGAGATAACAAAATAGTGATACCACTATTTCCGCGCCTAGGTTTATAAATCAGAATTAGCTGCAGCTACAGAATCTGAACGTTAGATAGCAGGCGCCACTGCCAGTCCGCTTCCAACTCTGCGGCCGACTCCGGAAACACGCCCTTCATCATTGCGAGCCAATCGTCCTCAGGCTCACAGCACAACCACGTCGCCTTCAGCGCGTCCCACGGAAGCGGCATCCATCCCGCATATTCCCAGTCAATGAGGCAGACTGTACTGCGGCCCTGTCGCCATGCTTCCAGCCCCCGAGGGAGCAACACGTTCTTCGGCAGCGTGTCGCCGTGGCAGAAGACGATGGGGATGTCCGTGCGCTGGATGAGCGGTCTGATCTTAGGACGCAGGGTATCGCGATTGCGCGTGTAATCGAGGCCCGGCCAGACCTGCTCGAGGAATTTCTGGGTAGATGAGAAGACGCGCGGTTCATCCTCAAGCCAAGGGACGCGCGGATCGAGGATCGCGCCACCCGCGGCGCTGCATAGGACGCGGTTCCGGGTAGCGGTCTGCGCTCGCATATACTGGAACAGCTGGCGGAGCTGCGCAACGAGTTTGTCTTTGTCGAGGGATGTGAGTTGCTCCCATACGTCGGCGCAGCAGTCGCCGTCTATCCAGGTGCTGAGGAGGAAGGTCTTCTCGGCCGTGGCGACGCAGTCGATGAGAGCGGGGGTATTGACTCCGTGCAGCGAGGCGACGAAGCGGAGCGCGCTTGCTTCTACGGCGTGGGGGTTCGAGGATATCTTGAGGACCAGGCCGAACGGGAGACGGAAGATGTTATGGTATGGCTGGTAGCCCAAGCGGGAGCTTACTCTGGCGATAACCTGGTATAGAAAGGCCTTCGCCCTTGCAGGAACGATGCGCAGAAACGCGCGTATGATCACTTGCGAGACGCATGGTCGGCTCTGTATGCAACTTCGTAAATTCGCGGATGGGCAACGTAGGGGTGTTATAGTGGTCGATGTAGCATTCATGGAAAAGTGATTGGGCGCATTGCATATGTAAGATTAAATAAGATGAAAAGGAAGAAAGTGGATCCACGACACAATTCGACGCGTACCTGTATGTAGGTCATTTTACTCGTGGATTCTGGATCGGTGCGATAAGGCCAAGACGATGTGTAGATTTGCAAGCCAAAAGTCGAGCGACAGAACTGAGGTGTAAGACCCACTTTATATATGTAGGAAGCGGGAATTATAGTTGTTTGTCGAGTTGCGACAACACTCTGAGCTCCCAACCAATGGTTGGACTTAGACTAACGTCACTAAGGTCGGACAGCGAGACTCCACTAGTCAATCCGAAATTCCGTTTCAGGCACAGGCGTGAAGAGTCTCTAATATTTGAGGGGACATGATGACTACGAACAAAACTTGTTTTGTAGTAATTCGAAGATCAAAGAATAGCAAAACATAGGAAATGAACACTAAGTACTCAGCCGGACATCTCCACATCCGAGCCGGTCACGTCCTCCACTTCAGCCTCATCTACCAGGTCAACCGGTGTGTCTAAGCTACTTTCAATGAACTTCTCCCAGTGAGAGCTGTTCTTCTCGCTCGCAGGATACATATTGCGCCGGATCCGGGGTCGCTCGATGTTGTTTGTGCTCACTTGTGCATGACGGTCCTTCACCCTATAAACGTCAAAAATCGTCTGTGAACACTCCAGCAGTGATTGGTACAGCCCGTCTTCGTGTTCATGAATGACCCGGAACGTCTTGTGCGTGCACCCCGCACACCAGATGTCATACGCAGTGTATGTGTCCGGCTTCGCGACACGCTGAGATTTTCGAGAACCTCGCTGAACAGCAGTCACCCCTGAGTCCTTCGCAGCGAGCGCAAAGACGAAGCGGATGACAGGAAGCACCTTGTCATCCTGGGCAAACACGCCCATGCGACGTGGGTTCATGGCGGTGAAGAGACTCTGTGTCACATTCGCCGTGTAGCTCTTGTCGTTTTTCACCTGGATGAGGATAGCAGTGACATTCCATGCACGTAACACGGAGTCATGATAAAGAATGGGCAAGATGATGTCGAAGCCTCGCATGCTGTTGGCACAGACGATGGCCACGCCGCGGACGATAAGACGCCACAGATACTCCTGGTTTACGACCTCGAAGTCGTTCACTTTGATGAAATGATTGAACCACATCTTGGCATTTGCAAACGAATCTTTCAAAGATTTTGTCTCCTCGACGTGGGTGGATCTGGCGGGGCGCGCCTCGCATATGGTTTCGTAGTCGTCACGGTGAAAGAGGCCTTCGAGAAAAGCAAGAACAGAAACAATTCTGGAACCCTGTACAGCGGCATCACGGGCAAGCAGCAAGATAAGGGTCGCAATCAACTCGCCCCGTTCGCCTACGCTGAGATTGGAGGAGAGCAGGTGGTTCTGGAGAGTAGCTGCAGCGCGCATCTCGTGAATACGCATGGCGTTGAAGGCTGCCTCGGCGAGAAGAGGCTCTGATGCCGCAACAGTCACCATCTCCTCGAAGCCGGCGGTAGCGGCCAGACAGATTCGCATGTGCCGCTCGACCTGCTCACGTTCCATGCTACGAGTCGACCAACTGGTAGCACGAAATTCCAGAGGCAATCGTACGGCAAGACAGGCGAGCTCCTGGGCAGGTGAGAGCATCCCAGGACCTCTGTTGGAGCCGATCAACTTCTGGGCTGCAAATTCGACTATGGACTTCTTGACATTTGTGTCGCCTGCATCATAACGAGATCCAAAGCTATGAGAGCGATCAGAAACTATGCATACAGATATTATAGGAGAAAGGCCTACAGAGGACGACCCAGGTGCGCGATGAATTCATCGGTCACGACTTGCTCTAACGACCAAGAGCCGTCGCCGCGGACCTTCAGTGCCAATTCATCAAAGCCAGTCTCGGTGAAAGGCGGAAAGACATTCATTTGTATAGTCTGCAGTCGATTGGACGCCTCGTCGTTCCTAAGTGGGGAGAAAAGGTGGAATTCCCCTCTAGTGGAGAGAAAAACGACGAAGATGGGAAAATCTCGGATGTGCCGCAGTACGCGCTGGAATTCAGAAAAAAGAGACCAAAGTGGATTTCCAGACATTGAATTCAGGTCATATGAGTCATCAAAGGACAAGAGGAGAAGTGGGTCCTTGTCGCCTTGGATTTTTTGGTAAGGGTCGATGAAGTCAAGCAGACCCTTGGCAGCGAAGCGAACGTCGACAAAGTATGATTGATCTCCATGCTCGGTGCCTGTGATCATTATGAGAATATCATCACGACATTAGAGAAACTGACCCTGGAGCACCCAATTTGTGCTTCCCCGGGCATTGTCAAGCTTTGCCTCCGATACGAACTGAGAACAAGGTGTGGCATTAGCTTTACAATTAGTAAGGCTGTACTGCTGGAAAAAAATGACCTTGTCTGCTACACGGAGGACTCTTTTATAAAAGTCATTGCGGAATGGGCCGTGGGACTCGAATGTCATATCCTTCGCCATATGATCGTGAAGACTCGTTGCCAATTCACGTGAGCGACGTTTCGCAACATCATAGGCAGCATCCTCCGTGAGGGTAGATATACTCTCTGTAAATCGTCAGCGATACCTCAGCCGAAAGGAAGGAGTTCCTTACCATTGCGGGCGATTTCTTTCAAATCTGCAAGCGTGGTCGTGAGGACAGCATAGAGGTAGGCGTGGAGCCTCAAGGATGATATATCTCGATCCGATTGTCCTTCTGAATCCAGACCGAGCCACACTCGCACCTGCCTGTCACCCGGTGGGAACGCTATGGGTTTACCATTTGCACTTTTGGCGGCCAAGTTGACAGGGATGGAAATTACAGTCTTTGCCATCTCGTCAATCATCCGTGACTTGCCTGTACCAGATGACTGAACGAAGGAAAAGGAGCGCGCGTAATGGTTCTGAGCTCGAAGGTAATCACGAATCGTGTTCATCAATACGGCGGTGGTGCTGCCTTGATAGTTGCTTTTCCATGATTGTACCGTAGCTAGTACACAAAGATGAGCACGAAGCAGAAGATAAGATGTGAATGGCTTTTACCTCTCATAGTTGCCTCCAAGACTCGATAGTTTCTGTCCCTGGGCAGCCCGCCTGATGATGATTCGTAATAATCGACTAGATCAAGACGAGACTCACTACCGTAGCTCTGCGTCTTGATCCGTAATATGTCTAAGTTAGAGCTCGTAAGTGGAAGGAGCCAGGAGCGAACGAGACAAGAACATACTGAGTTTGCGAATTCGGCGGAAGTCTTCCTTCTCAAAAGCCAAACGTATGTCATGCAGCAAACTTGGATACTTTTCGAACAGATCAAGAACTTTAAAGCTGTCGTTATATAGAGAATCGAGGGTGCCTCGAGAATGTCTGATAACGCTTTGCAGGATGAGAATTGACGAGTACTTCGCGGATTCCCCGGACAGTGACCTCGTTGTGATAATACCACGACATTCCTCCATGACCGACTTGTCCATACGGGCATGGTCGGCCTCCGGTATATCGTCTTCAAGAACCTCATGATACATGGTGTTGGCTTCGACTGGTAGCTTTGGCGGGGATGTTGACTTGGTAAGGTTCACATAACAGTTGCGTTTGTCACGTTCGAACCCCTGTAAAACCCGTCACTCTTATTGTTTATTTCATAAAGCCTAAAGCCTGCGCATGATTCTGTCTCCTTACACTCATCATGCATCATATCGCATGCTACGGCAACGCAGCGTTCCGTGGATCATCTGCAGGGAATAGCGAATCTAGAGTCGGACAGATGGTCAGCATGACCAGTTCGAGCGCAAATACAGGGAACAATATGCAAACCGAGAGTCGTTCGGGGTATCAGACAAGTCTGCAACCCGTTGTCGCACTTTCCATCGTATGTCCTGTCCTGTTTTCCCTGCATTATCACCCACAGCCGAATCCAGGGCCACCATGCCGGCCTCCGAACTGCACTTTCTGGTTTGTCCGCCTCTCATCGCTGCATCCCCGCCCATTTTCGGTCTCGACTCCAGCATCGTTGTCCCTCCACGCCGCACGCATCTCAGTGTTCACCCTTGGCATCGTGACCCTTCCGTCATCGAGCGCGCACTCGACATGCAGAGTCTGCGGCCGCGTGTCGCAGAGATGCTTAGTGGGCGCCAGTCATGTATTGGGTTGGAGTGCATGGACATGATGCGGCTCGAGCAAGACGGCCGTATGTACGCCCTGTTCGCAGCAGACATGGCGAGGACACAGGCGCGCCGGCTGTGGGACGTCGCCAGCGTGTTCTTGTCCCCTTTTCTTCTCATCAGACTCGAGAGAGAGGGCTTATAGATATGGTCGTGCGCGAGTTCATCCAGTCTGGGCTCATGCCAGACGAGCGCAGACCGCCCAAGGTATGCGACATGCGCCTGTCCCTGCCGTTGCTAATGCCTCTCCAGCTACATTGTACGCTCCTTAACACTGTCTACCGCCGCCCCGCCCGCGCGCAGGCCGCGTTCCCTTCTCCAACATCCGTCGCCCTCGCCTCCCCGCAGTAGGGGTGGACGTGGTTGCGCAGACCACACGAGCCACGCGCGCTCTGGCGACTGTGGATGTGATCGCACAGACGGAAGTGGCAGCGGCGGATGTAAGATCTCGGAGGCCGCAGAACACGCGGCCTGTGCGCGTTGACCTTGGTGCGTGGCGGCTTGATGAGGTGCAGCTCTGCGAGATGGGCAGCTGGGGACTGGGGGATGAGTATATTGCCGTCGGTGCGATTGACATACAGATGAACACTCACAAGACGCGACGGAGCTAGCGCTCCGCCGGTCTTGGTTTGTGATCGGGGCAGTTCGCACGTCTGTAAGTCGGACGTGAGTAGATTATTGGCGTTGCACATAGGAAGAGAGCAGAATGCTTATATAGCTATATATAGACGTCACTAATACATGTCCACTGTGTACTACGACAAAATCTCTGAGAAGATGATGCTGGCGGTCGCTGTATAGTAGCACTGCCGCCTCTGTGGCCACCGCATCCTTTATACATATGTGCTTTGGCGAGAAGTGCACACGGGAAGGAGTCTGAGCAGGGGTGCAATTTCAACGTGAGTTCACACATATCTCATCATAGACTGGTAACCAGTATCTCGTCTGTTCTTATTGGTTTGGGTATAGTAGCTAGATGCAAGGACAAGACAGCGAACGACAAGACAACACCATAGCAATGTGAAAGCACGAAAACAGAAATAGCTCGACAAGGCAATATATCAGGATAGCAATCACATGTTCCGAAAATTATGAGGCGTCAGCGGAAACGAGACCTTGCCACATCCTCGCAAGCACCAATAGCAGCAGCCAACAAGCGTTGATTCTCAACCTCAGTGCGTGGAACGTCTTCCACGATGTCATATGCCTCGAGATAGGCAATAAAGGCAAACCGATTCAATCCAGCGATGTCGTCAAACGAGTGGAGAGCGGGCAAAGCACGGCCCCCGGCATCCTGTCACCACAAACGTTAGTGACAAAACGGTGATATGATGAAAAAACAGTCGAATACGATGATTGTCCTAGGGTCACGGCCATCATTGCTCGGAACGATCTCAAATTTCTCTTCCCGTCCGTCGCCACGAGTTCTGTTGAAGGCCTATAGTGCTCACGTTAGTAGAATGACACCATATCTCGAAAAGATAACTTGCCTTTGTCCCAGCAATTGAAGATTTCCGAATCTCGCGCCGCGCGTCATTTAAATTCGCCTGCGTATTTTCTATTCCATGGGCAAGGTTCTGAAGCTGCGTCGTGTGTTGTCCCAGAGTGGCCCCGGCGTTGGCGACTTGGGTTGTGAGGTGCGCCAATTGAGTTCGGTGGGCCCTTTGGTCTGCTTGGATGGCATCGAGCTGAGTCGTAACACCATTCAGCTGGGCTTGGATGTTTGCGAGAGCCTGCAGGATTCCATTCTGGGAGGTTCTATTGGCAGCTGAGGACCATGTTAACAAGCGTTGCGACGTTGGCGAGTTGAACATTGAAGACGCACCAGGTACGTCAGGTAAGTCGAGTTGAGTGGCGATTTGTATGGCCTTCACTTGCAATCGAGCATGAGAATCAGCATCAAACACAACCCGCGATGGATGGCCCTCCGGAAGTGCTACGGGATCGCATAAAGTTTATAAAGAGTGAGCACGGTAGCGCAATGAGGGAATTGGCGTCCGCACCAGAGCGTATCTGAAGTTCTCGGCTAGAAGCCATGAGAACATTGTAGTTATACAAGCTAGCATAAGGATCCTGCAGGGCTGGGCCGTTCTCAAGATCCATGCCTGGTTATTGAGCTTTGGTAACGGATGCTGAGAGTTGACTGAGAGCTCGAGCGTAGTGGCAGTTGAACGGACTCACGTTGAACAACAGTGCCACTGCTAGCCTCGTGGGTTCGGAGTCTGGCGAAGGAAGGAACCGATTCGTGTCGTGTTACACTGTACATAGTATGTACAGAGGTTAAGCGGTCATCAGCGAAAACGTGAGGAGTAGGTACTCCCTTGCGGAGATTGTATTCCGCCGCCCGGCACGGCGAGCCATTGCAAAGGAATACAGACGAATGTAACGAGATTAGATAACCCTTACAAGGAAATTGTAATCTATCGCCGGAAGGTGACTGTTGGATAAAGCATTTACACAGTGCACGCACTTTATGCATGCGTCTATATTGGCCTTGGAAAACGTGAACGGGATCGTTACTCCCCGCCGATCTCCTCGTACAGATCCTCTCGTTCAGCAACGAGGCCGTTTTCGCCGGCCCTAAACTTTGCCCTTCAAGTACCTCCCGGTGCGCCAGGTTTGAGTCGTCAAATTTTCTCTTTCTCTTTTCCATCTTACTGACTACTTGAATATGCGATCTCGTTCTGCCCGCCAGTGCGACGTTCTTCTCCGCGGACAACTCACAGGATTCTATGCTAGTAGATCTCGGCCTCTGGTGTCGCGGTCACCATCTGGATCATCTGGGCTATCTGCTTAGTGCTTGGCCTCCTTCAAGCATGCAAGTCCAATCCCGAATCCCCAGCGTCGCTGAGCGCTGTACACTGCGTAACGACGCGCGGCAATGCGATCTTAAGCTCGGTGACCATGCTTGATGGGATCGCCGACCGCCGCACGTCAGCGACGCCCGCATCGCCATAAGTACAGTACTAGTAGTCAGCATGATGTTCAATCATGCGCATTACCTGACTCTCGCTCAGTAAGGGCATGGATCTCCATGGGCATAGATATATGATGTATTTTAGCATTTACTAGCTGAGACAATTTACTTGAATATACTTTCAACAAAATTCGGAATTTAATTGAATTCATGTCACGGAAAGAAACAATTGATTGAACAATTGAATAATTTAAATTCTCAAAAGCGACCGAAATAATCACACCGGGCCCGGAGATAGGATAAGATCGCCAGGCATACCAACTTTGGGAGGTTTTTTGATGAGTTGTGAGCCGATGCCGTTACTATAGGATCGTTATATACATGGGTGACGAACGCTACAGAGCTCGGCGCTATGTGAACTTTGCGCACTTTGCATTGCTCTGCAGTGCATTCCATTCTGGGCACTTTTTGGCTGATGGTCCTCGGGGCGACCAAATCTTGTCGCTGGTGTAGTGCCCCGTGCGTCCCTTCGATTGCGATTTTTTTTAGAGATCATATGCTTATGGATCGACTAGAATATGCCTGCTAAGTTTTAAAGTTGCTATGACATGAACACAACACAAAAGAGAGGGATCAGTGAAGAAATGCGTTATCAGGCCAAAACCACTCCTCGGGTTGCATCACGTCACGCAGTCGATCAGCAATCTTTTGCCCTAATTAGGTTTATCGTTTGATTAGATCCTTCAATCTGTCTCCCGATAAGCCAAATAGAGATGCTGTGACGTGACACGCCCAACCCGCCGAGCACATCGCGCCTTCACTAGCTTCACTCCTCGCTCGATACACGAATATACGAGTCCCGCTCGCATCCACGACCATGCAGAAATGCGGAATGCGCATTCTATGTACTATCCAATATATTGACAAAATGACACAGTGTGAAAACATGTGGTAAATTATCTGCAAGCCCCACAAATTTCGGTTTTGCGCGTTTTAGCGCTATTTCGCACATTTCTTTACCATCTCTGCGATGTGGACACAAATAATTCACACGGGAGATACTTACAGCATCTCACTGAAGAACAGAAAAAAGTCCGAAGGGTCGCGGGCCGTTTTGAAAGAGAAAATCGCATGCGACCCGAGGAGTGGGGGCAACCCGAGGACCGCTTAACCTCTGTACCAACTCAAAACCATGACACTCATACAGAAACTTGACAGAAACCTCAATATATTGGAGTTACAGGTCCACCGGTACCGTCCCAGTCATGCACGTCATGATCGCGCGTCTGAAGATAGGCGCTTGTGGCATCACCCACTTCATATATATAGCATCATACCTTCTCATACCCTCTGAACGCGCAAGTATACCCCGGAACGTAGTTTCTCTCGGATCATATCTGTTTCTGCCAACTAACCGTATGGGATTTTCCTTTTAATCAGCTTCCATGATCAGAAAAGGAATTTACACGAATGACGGACGCGTAGCAGGGACGCGATTTCAATGTGAGTTCGCACAATTTCATCGGGGTAGACCATCTCATCTTCCAGTAATAATGTGCGACGAGCATTCCTAGGCCAAGTTCAATCATCGCGCTCTGCAGCAGAGTGCCTAACACCGCGACCTCGGGTCAACTGCCTGGGTGAGTCGAGTTACGACCAAATAGTCACTAATGCGGGAATATCCCGCCTTACTGACCAAGTGGTATATTTAGCTGGAGGTATAGTTATCCCACTGCCTTCGAAGACGCTCCAAAACGCGCCTCGCTAGACCTCTTTCGCACCAAGCTCTACCCACGAACCAGCTTCGACCACTGCAGGTAGTTCTTTACCCATCCAGGCCGGCCTCAGATGCCCCCGCTTCGACCTGTTCACAGGACAGAATGACGCGGATACATGTGCGACAACTGCTCGCCCAACTGTGACTCACAGATTCAGTGTCATTGGCTAGAACGACGAGGCCGTCGTGCATACGGAGAGGCAGGTCCGAGCCTCATATGGACGAGAACAGTCGCCGGCCACGATTAGAGCCGGTGCAGAGCTCCACAGGTGAGTTGAGTCGTCAACGACGTCTACTTCTGCCGAGCATGGATCTCGACCTCCTGATCTTACTTCAATCACAGATGTATGTATGGCCGTTAGATACAAGGCACGAACGATGTACCTAACCGCGTTGATCACACATACTTATCTGTCCATCGATCTTTTGCAGGTCCCAGCCATGGTGGGCGCGGAAGCCAAGCAAGACGGCGTCGAACAAGCCAACGCTTCCCGCGTCGTCAGGGCATGCTACTTGACTCAACTATCGGGACTCAAGCCCAAGCCCTGCAGAGCCGCATGCACATAAAACAAATACATTCCTTCCGTCCTCTTGCCTACATCAACAATACATCGTACAGCAGAGTTCATAAGTGGATACGGCGACGGTCTGACGGCTCGCGCTTAGCACTTGCACTCGCCGGGCTTGCAGGCGCAGCTGCAGGGCGGTCAGAACGCGGTCCTCAAGACAACGGAAGCAACGTACGTAGCGCCGCAGCCGCAGTTGGAAGACCCGCAGGCCTGGTCGACGACGACTTGGGTGGTCTGGAGCGGGAGCCGCGTCAGAGACGGCAGCGCGACAGACGAGCGGCAGCACTCACGGTGGACATAGCGTTAAGCAGAGGTGTAGTAGGTGAGTGGTACTTGAATGTGAGTGGGGGGTTGCTAGGTGGTTGTGGATGAGGACGGGCGAAACGGCGGATCTTTATAGCGATCGCGGTCGGCCTGTTATCATCTTTGTATGCGTATGTTTTGACAAGATCTTTCCAGTCTCAGAAACTGAATAGACGTGTGGCAGGTCTTATCTTCGGATCCTGCGCAAGACGCTGGGACGCCGTAGCGCACGTTCCATATACCGTACGACAACCGTACGGCGCTTTGCGCTCAGCTCTACAAGCTCGCTCGATCACAAATTCGAAACGGACGTCGCATAGTAATGCACGGCGATGCAGGTTCCACTCCTCCAGCAGCGTCACAAGGACCGCCTTGCGGCAGAAGATATCAGCTGCGCGCGTAGCCGATGGAGCGAGTGCAACGCTGGCGGTGTGGGCAGTTGTCCTCGACGATTTCGAGGATCAGCGCTGTTGGGAGTGGACGCAGATGTAGTTGGATTCTGTCAACGCGTGCAGCCCCATGACTTCTGATTGGCAAAGCAGCAGAGCTGCCGATATAGGGTAAGTATGACTTCATTGCGAAGGCCTCTGAAACTCACTGGGGCGACCCCCTTTGAAGGCGCGCGGTCGCATGCTGCAGGAGATGTTCAGATGCTGACGGCTCGAGCGGCCTCGTGATCGCCCTGGACGTCGAGGACAGGACGCCTCTGCCAAGACGCGACCTACCCAGCGCAGCGTGATCATGTTATGTACGTATCCCCTTGCGTTCAGTGGTGGCCATGGTCTAATTATCTCCTTTGCGTACTCAGCTTACAGTCAGT
This sequence comes from Hericium coralloides, assembly GCA_003675405.1. Lineage (NCBI taxonomy): Eukaryota > Fungi > Basidiomycota > Agaricomycetes > Russulales > Hericiaceae > Hericium > Hericium coralloides. The sequence continues at coordinate 313,709 of QUOP01000093.1, forward strand.
TGCAGTCGTATGTGCACGGTGGTGCGGGAGTCTAGGCTTCCCAGCGATGCACGGGGTCAAGCCATCCACCAGGGATTGCCAAATGCACGCCCTGATTTGCGAACTGCGATCCGCATAGCTGCATACGCACAGAGCCCTTCCCATTGTCGTGCGCTCTCGACCGCTCATCAAAGGCCTGCATTCGTCCGGTGGGGCTGTCCAGGCCAGACTGCAAACGCATGACACACGCTGTTGTGTACTTACGTTCTTGAGAATGAAATCTTTTAGCATGCCACGAACAAAAGAAGTCTGCGCGTTGCTTGGGTCTGCGACATGTCGAGCGCCCGGCCGCCCGATGAGACTCCATTTTGATGTGTGCGGTTGCACAGACATGGGTGCCCTTTTGAGAGGAACAATAAGTGCAAAGTTCCCAGGGTCGTCGAGTCGGACCGAAAGAACGAGCGAAGAGTTTTCCAAGCGGGTTATAAGCGGGGACAAGAGCTTCGGTCGATGGGGATCTGACAAGAGAGCAGCGTCGCTGGAATGGAGTGGAGCAAATATTTTCAGTAACCAAGGATTGCTGGAGGATGGGAGATGGCTTTACGCAAAAAGAGTCAAGGCAGGCACGTGCGGGCCGAATGTATTTAGAGTGTGACCGCCGCCCTTTGCGTGCCTCTCTCCTCCTTCCCCCACATCCTCCTCGTCGTCGTCCACGACGATGACAACAACCGCTCAGAAATCGGATCCGTTCCTCTCTCATCTCGTCGCTGTTCTGTCCATCTATGAGCTCGGGCCCTTCCCTGCTCCCGTGCCGCGCTACGATGGCCCATCGGACTGGCAGACTGACAGCATTCTCCGCGCCCTCGGCGCCATGGCGCGCAGGATGTACACCGCTGAAGAAATGCTCGCCTCTATCAAGGCAAAGGAGGACTGCGGTCCTGACACCAAGAAGCGCCGCAGCGTAGGTGACACTCCCAGTGGCCCCGCAAGCTCGTCTTCCGCGTCGTCCGTGTCTCCAGGCCCATCCGCCGTCCTCGGCGAGGTAACCCGCACTCCGCCCCTTCTCGTACCCACCGGGGCGTCACCGACGGACACACGCTCGTCTGGTGCAACGCCCATGCAGTACAGCTCGTCTGCGCCGTCCTTTTTCCCGCCGTACAACCCCACCTCCGCTGAGGAAGGTGCCGCCGAAGACCAGGACGTCCCGATGGCCGGCGCCCCTTCGGATCCGTCCCATCGTGCGACCGGTGTCGGCCGCACGCCCTCCCCCATGACGATCTCGCTCGATGGCCTCCCATCCTCACTCGACGCCTCCAAGATGTTCACGCGCAACTACTCCACAACCCAAGGTGTCTCGCTCTCTGCCCCGCCCACGTCCCACGCGGACCACGTCATGTGCCCGACGTGCGGAAAGGCCATCACCGACACGCTCACGATGAGCAAGGTCTCGTCCACATTCGCCGGCTCGCCGTCCGGGTCTCCGCTCGTCGTCCCCCCCGGCCCGCTCGCGGCCGCGGCGTTCGAAAGCGGTATGAGCGCCGTCGAAGAACTCCGCCTGCTAAAGGCACAGGTGCAGGACGTCGCGCGGGTGTGTAACGCCGTGGCGCGCGGCGACTTGTCGCAGAAGATCACCGTGCCCGTGCAGGGTGTCGTGATGGTGCAATTGAAGGACGTCATCAACACGATGGTGGACAAGCTGGGCCAGTTCGCAAAGGAGGTGACCCGCGTCAGCCAGGAGGTCGGAACCGAGGGGTGCGTATGCCCGTCTGCGCGCCGCGCCGCTGCTCATTACGTCTGTCTTTGTCTTGCAGCAAATTGGGCGGACAAGCGCTGGTCCTCGATGTCGAGGGTACCTGGCGCGAGTTGACCGGTGTCGTAAACAAGCTCGCTGCGAACTTGACGAACCAAGTGCGCAGCATCGCGCGTGTCACAAAGGCCGTCGCCTTGGGCGACTTGTCGAAACAGATTGATGTGGACGCACGCGGTGAAATACTCGACTTGAAAAACACGGTTAACGGCATGGTGGTCAGACTACGGGCGCTAGCGGCAGAGGTCACACGGGTAACGTTGGAGGTCGGTTCGCAGGGTATTTTGGGAGGACAGGCGCATGTTCCGGATGTGGAAGGTGTTTGGCTAGAGTTGACGCGCAATGTACGCAGCCCTCTCCTCCATCTTGCATGCTTCTGACGGGTGCTGCAGGTTAATAGGATGTGTTCGTCGTTGACGGACCAGGTGCGCTCGATCGCGACAGTGACGACTGCTGTCGCGAAGGGTGATCTGACTCGCAAGATCGAGATCCAGGTGGAGGGTGAGATGGCGACATTGAAGACGACGGTGAACTCCATGGTGGATCAGCTGAGCGCGTTCGCGTCCGAGGTCACACGCGTCGCGTTGGAGGTCGGCACACAGGGTATCCTGGGGGGCCAGGCCCGAGTCGAAGGGGTTCAGGGAACGTGGGCCGACTTGACTAGGAATGTCAATGTGAGTTCCTAATACCACTTCTTTTTGGCTTCGGCTGAGATACGTTGTGACATAGAAAATGGCATCGAACCTGACCGACCAGGTGCGCTCCATCTCCGAGGTCACGAAAGCCGTCGCCCTCGGAGACCTTAGCCGCACCGTCAATGTCGATGTGCAGGGTGAGATGCTGGACTTGAAGATGACCGTCAACTCCATGGTGGCCCAGTTGAGTACCTTGGCCAACGAGGTCACGCGGGTATCATTGGAGGTCGGAACAGAAGGTATCTTGGGTGGTCAGGCCTTCGTTCCTGATGTCCAGGGCATGTGGAAGGTACACTTTCTGTTGTCTCATTTTCGAGGATATGGGACTGACATGTCCATACAGGTCTTAGCCGATAACGTCAACCTAATGGCCATGAATTTGACGAACCAGGTGCGCTCGATCGCGGAGGTGACGAAGGCCGTCGCGAACGGCGACTTGCAGAAGAAGATCGAGGTGGACGTGCGTGGCGAGATGTTAGACTTGAAGGAGACCGTGAACGGGATGACGGAGAGTCTGAGCGTGTTCGCCGACGAGGTGACACGCGTCGCCAGAGAGGTCGGGACGGAGGGTCGCTTGGGCGGGCAGGCGAATGTCACGAATGTCAGCGGGACGTGGAAGGACTTGACTGATAATGTCAACGTCATGGCCGCTAACGTGAGTCGTCTCACTTCTGACCAAAACAGCCAATTGATGGATGATATCCGCAGTTGACCCTACAAGTCCGGACCATCGCTGTCGCTACCGTATGTTTTCGCGTATTTTTCTCGTTCCCCTGATCTCATCGCTTTGCCGCACGTAGACGGCCGTCGCGCGTGGTGACTTGACCCAGAAAGTCACAGGGGTATCCGTCTCTGGAGAGATGCTGGACCTGGTGAACACGATCAACGACATGATTGACCAGTTGGCCATCTTCGCATCCGAAGTGAAGAAGGTCGCGAGGGAAGTCGGCACGGAGGGCAAGCTAGGCGTCCAAGCCGAGGTTGGAAACGTCCAAGGCATTTGGCAGGAAATTACGTAGGTGCTGGCGTCTCGCTATGTTTCCATCGCTCACATTCAACTGACAGGATGTCTGTGAACACGATGGCCGGCAATTTGACGACACAAGTGCGCGGCTTCGCGCAGATCTCGGCGGCGGCTATGGACGGCGATTTCACGCGCTTCATCACGGTCGAGGCGAGCGGGGAAATGGATTCGTTAAAGACCCAGATCAACCAGATGGTGTTCAACTTGCGGGACAGTATCCAGAAGAACACCGCTGCGAGGGAGGCGGCCGAATTGGCGAACAGAAGCAAGTCTGAGTTCTTGGCGAATATGTCGCACGAGATCAGGTATGGTTCTCGTATATTCTGGTGGAGGGCTAGGCTGATTGCGACTGCCAGGACGCCCATGAACGGTATCATCGGTATGACGGAGCTCACGCTAGACAGTGATCTCAATCGTTCGCAGCGCGAGAGCTTGCTTCTAGTGCACAGCTTGGCTAGGTCACTACTATTGATTATTGATGATATCTTGGATATCTCGAAGAGTGCGTGGTATCTCTTCCTTGCCACGTCAGCAGTCAACTAACTACTATGCAGTTGAGGCTGGTCGTATGACGATGGAGCAGGTATCCTTCTCGTTCCGCCAGACCGTCTTCGGCATCCTCAAGACGCTAGTGGTGCGCGCGTCGCAGAACAACCTGGATCTTACCTACGACGTCGATCCCGACATTCCCGACCAGCTCATCGGTGACTCGCTCCGTTTAAGACAAGTAATCACCAACTTGGTCGGGAACGCGATCAAGTTCACGCCCTCGAAGGTGTCGAAGAAGGGCCACGTCGCACTGAGCTGTCGCCTCCTGGCTCTCGACGATTCGAGCGTGACGCTCGAGTTCTGTGTCACGGATACTGGCATCGGTATTGCGAAGGACAAGCTGAACTTAATCTTCGACACGTTCGCCCAGGCAGACGGGTCGACGACGAGGGTCAGCAGCCCAGAATTAACGTCATTGCGAAGTCTAGGGCTGATGGTCCTTTTTCTTGACAGGAATACGGCGGCACGGGTCTGGGCTTATCCATCTCGAAGCGCCTGGTCTTCCTCATGCAGGGCAATATGTGGGTGGAGAGCGAGGTCAGCAAGGGCTCCAAGTTCTTCTTCACTATCACATCGCAGATCGGGCACATGTCGATGGACGCGACGCTCGCGAAGATGGCGCCGTTCGCGAACCGCAACATTTTGTTTGTCGATACCCTACACGATCGGACAGGCGTCGTCGATCGCATACAAGAACTTGGTCTGCGCCCGTACGTTGTACATGATGCGCTAGAGGTCGCGGACAAGGCGTCGTGTCCGCATATTGATACCATCGTGGTGGACTCGCTACAGGTGGTACGCCTGGTGTTTTATCTTAATCATGGCGTGTTTGCTGATTCGCCGTGCATAGACCGAAACCATGCGCGAATACGAGCATCTGCGGTATATTCCCATCGTCCTTCTCGCACCTGTGAGTTTTGCCAGCGACTATCTCCTTATGCTTGGTCTGACGCATCCACTCCACGCAGAATCTTCCCCGCTTGAACCGTACGTGCTTTGCTGACAATTGCACGCGCCGATATTGATCCCTCTCTAGTTAAATGGTGCCTGGACAACAGTATCAGCTCTGAAGTCACGACGCCGGTCACCGCACAGGATCTCGCATCTGCACTGATATCGGCCCTAGAGTCGAGCACCGTAAGCCCTGCGGCGGCAACGAACGACGTCGTATTCGACATTCTGCTCGCCGAGGACAACTTGGTCAACCAGAAACTAGCCGTGAAGATCCTTGAGAAGTACGGTCACTCAGTAGAGATCGCAGAAAACGGGTCGTTGGCGGTAGACGCCTTCAAGGCGCGCGTCCAACGGAATAGACCGTTCGATATCATTCTCGTGCGTTGCGTTCATTTTTCTGCATTCATCTCGTGTTCTGAATGAAGTGCATGCAGATGGACGTGTCTATGCCGTTCATGGGCGGTATGGAGGCGACTGAGCTCATACGTGCATACGAGATGCATAACAACCTGACGCCGACCCCGATCATTGCACTCACAGCGCACGCAAGTACGTTCTTTCGTCAGGTCTTAATGAGATGCACCGGCTAACGCATCTCTTCCAGTGATTGGTGATAGAGAAAGGTGTCTTGATGCGGGCATGGTGAGTAGACTTCATTTTACGTTGTATTATTTCGTCTAAAGTGCTAAATTGTTTCATAGGATGACCATATAACCAGTACGTATCTTTACGATGTCATAATTCAACATGCCTTACTAAACGTTGCACAGAACCTCTACGACGTGGGGACCTTTTGAACTCGATCACCAAGCTGGCTGGCGAGCGGGTGAAGCAAAGAAGACATCAACACAACTTCCCGAAAGAGTTCCGATGAGACCGACTGAGCGCGGTACCCCGCGCGTCCCCTCATATGTATGTTCTGTATACCCGCCACCCGCCCATGCTTCCTTGTGCCTGTACTTCCTTGTATCTTATTACAGTACGTTCTAGCTCTATTTATATGCGTAGCCTTTCAATGTTGTCCATGTTCGCTGCATATGCATCATGACATCCTTGTATCTCTTTCATCGTACCCATCCGAGTAATCCATGAACATGCTTGACTGCACCCAATTTTCGCCAGCTTGGCGATTGCACGGCCAGGATTTTAACACTTGATTCAATCACAGGATGCTTAATTATACGTATAACACGCCTGAGGAACCGATACCAAGCCTTCGTAAAAGAAAGTATATATCACAAACAACTCAAAAACTCGTCGAGGGCTCTGATATGGGGAATCTTCTGAGCATTGCGTGAAGCTAAATGCTCCATAGATCTATGGACCTTTCAAAGTAATGCACAGTATCGTATTGGACAGTAGCCGTTCAGGTTCCTCTTGTAAATGCAAAAACAGATAACACGTAGACGTTAGGGATCTTGTAAGATGTCCAACTCCCGACTCTCGAAGGCTTTTGCAGAGGGGCTGCGAAGGAATTTCACTGATAAGGCATGATACAGGCCAAGCTGAATCTATTGAGATGCAGCGAACTCGATCAATGCCGTCTCCGCGAAATCCCAGAGTTTCACAAAGCGGAGCCCGGCGGCGGTCCTGCGATGCAATATGCGTTAGCTACCGTTTCATGGCAGATGGGGGCGCCTTACCCGATCGTGAGGAACTCATCCAGCGTTCGCTCGCCCGCGTTCGTTAGTGTGAGCATGCTTATATCTTGCGTGTATGCTCGAGAGTTCCCGTACCCGTAGTTCGGGAGGAGCGGCTTCGGTGCCTGAGAGCCAGAAAGACATGTCAGTGACATTAGTCGTCAGACTCATGCTTCATGATACCGACCACGTCGACTCCAGATCCTGACGCGAGTTCACGAGCTTTCTGACCAGAGAAATTTGGTTGTAAAACGTAGTCGTCTAGGAAGGCACAAGCACTGGAGTCAGCGAGGGGGGTGTAAGTGATGCTTTCTGCTTCTCACGGATGAGGATCCTGCTCTCCGGCTTCAAGACTTTCGCGATGTTCTTCAGGATCGTGACGCATGCCTCCGCGGGCCAGTTGTGGATAATCTGTCTGAGCTGCGGTGACAGATGATATCGGTCAGCACAATGGATAAGGCTATCAAATAAGATTAACAAACATAATATATGTCTTGTTCTTTCACAGGACTTTCATTCAAGAAATCCAAAGGCACAAAATTGATGCGTTTCTCAGTTAAGGCCACGGGGTAGTTCGTGTCCCAAAACTACGGGGATTATTAAAAAGAGATTTGTTGAGACTTTACGAAACGTACCTGACGAGCCTGCTTGACTACCGTAGGTAGATCTTGCACGGTAAGCTGAAGATGAGGATATTGCTTCGCGAGTTCGATAGACACGGTCCCATAACCTCCCCCCACGTCAGTCACAGTTGCTCCTCCCGGGAGATCGCGCCACGGAAATGCTAGGAAAGTATTAGCTGAGCGCCGGGAGGACAATTCGGCTGGTTAGCTGACCTTTGACGACGAGGCTGACGTCGGTGATCTGGGCCGCACCGACCATCGCACGGTTAAAAACCTCCATCGGCGCGCATCAATTGACCATCCATATACAGCTTGAAAAGGCTCACCTCGCCTGATTCGGTCTTTATGACGCCCGTCAGTACATGCGCCCCTGAAGAATGTGTGAAGACGCACATGCTCCGTGAGCCACTCGTAGATTGACGCCTCTGGGGCGTCGTGCCTTATGCCGTACGACCACGCTGTCCTATTCGCATCGTATGAAGGGCCGTAGACCGGATCGACGAGCGTCTCGTAGATATTCGACGAGACATATCGGTTTACGTCCGTCGCGACGAATTGGATCAGCGCGCTGAGCGGGTTCGCCTCCAGGAGCGTGATGGACAGGCGGTTGTTCGTGTATGTGTCCGCGGCCACTGCATAGCATAATCAAACGTGCGGGCGGATTCCATAAAGATCTAAGGCGCACCTTCGCGGAAACAGTGACGAACGGCTAGACTGCGGAGGACTTTGGACAATTTTCCAGGCTCCATGCCCGCCGCTTTTGCGATCTCGGAGATGTGCAGACCATTGGGATGGCCAGCAAGGATGTCCGGGATTTTCGCGGCCACGGCGACGCGAAGGCATCCGACGTCCAGGCATTGGCTGGAGCGCTGGCGGTGGCCTCGTCAGCCGATGACTGTACAGTCGATGGCGCAGAAAAGCTTACACTGAACACTGTTGCCTCTGGTGGCGCCAGCGTCGCGCATAACTGGAAGCACGCGCCCTCGAGGACACGGAGGGCCTTCCTGAGCGCGATGATGTTGGTCGGGGGCTCCGAAGGCACATCAAGCGAGGGCAGCTCGGCACCGGAATCCTCGTAGGCAAGAATAGCATCGTCCGTCGCTTTCTGGATCAGAGATACGAGGCCCTGTAGGTCTGCCTTTCTGTCAGTCATGCTGGGCTTATCAGTCATATAGCGGATGATTACTACTGGTCCTGGATCGTCTTATATATCCCCAAGAGCGCTGCTACAGCGCTAGATAACTGATCAGGCGGTATTTCCTCCGATGTTCGCGCCTGGATCGAAGACGCAACCATACTGTACAACTGAATCGTTGTGGAGTGCGATAGTCAGCGAGGTCCAAAAGCTAGCGAGAAGACGGACCTCAACCCCATCTGGCGTTGCGTCGGACTGAACGTTGCTCCGAGTGCCAATTGCACAGCACAAATCTAGGAGAATTCAACTTGCATAGGACGCGTGGGAGGCATGTTGACTTGCAGTGTCTGACAGACTCTTGCAAGGGCTCTCAACAAGCGGTCCCGAAGCCCCTAGCGCTCCATGCGAAGCTGTTGTGCTTGTTGATGAACGTGGACCGGATGAGAGTCACCGTGTATTCAGGCCTATTCAGTACTCACGCGGAAAAAGGAAGTCTCGACGATGAATGGGCAAGCCGAGTGCAGTCAGACTCAAGGGCCTTACCACGATGGTTGCGAGTTGGATGTGTAGTGAGCGTCGTCCACAAGCCTTCACAATACACCGAGCATCGTTGGCTATGATTATATGTAGAGCGGTAACATAAATCTCTCCGAGCATATCCGCGCGGTTTCCCTTGAAAATATAGGTTCAGTACAAGCAAAAGTCTCATGACGAGGGCGAGGCGTGACGATGTCACTGACACTCCGATGTGATTGTAGGCGCTTGTGTGTCTCGCGTTCGTCTTCTCTCACCCACTGGATAACTTGTTTACTGCTGCAGTAACCTCTTCTTCGTTTCTACTCCTCGCAATTACTCCGCAACAGCTCTAAGTCATGCTTATATTGTTGTCAAAAACCTTGCATCACGTCGATCAAGGGGCTGCATCAGCAGAAGTAGACGTCTTGCCAGTATCGTCTTACTTGTCGGTTGGAACTCCTTCCTCCGAGTCCTTTATATGCTTGTGCGACGCTAGCTCTGGAATGAAACCTATTGAAGCCGGTTGCTTCGTCGAATGTAGCGCTGCGTTACAGTCTTCTCGAAAGGGAAAGACCGGTATCCCAGCCCGAATGGGTGTCCGTCACTTTGCTTGTCCGGCTGTGTTGACTCGTGGCTGCTTTACATAGCGGGTCCTAACACCTCTCCAGACTTGGGCTTTATCTCCTCAACCATTCACTATGTCATCTATAAGAGATGACTGCAACATGTTAGAGTATGTTGCATATTGCCTTTTCCGCTTCCCTCCCGAAATGCACCTTACTCGTGCCACTTAGTCCCCAAGCCTTCTGGTCTGCCGTTGTCCTGCGTCGACTTACTCTCACTGGAGCCGTCTCGCCTCAAGACAATCTCGAAACTGTCATCAATATCCAGCAGGCGCTGGATAACGAACTATCAGCCATTCTTGTTGCGATGTGCTCCATCCGAACTCGCCGCAATTCTATCTCCCCGATCTCTGGCCTCCCGTCTGCGGTCCTCATCCGCATATTCAAGTGCTGTGCTGCGATGCATCGGCCTGGACCTTATTACCAACGCCCGCTTGGTTGGATCGAAGTCACACATGTCTGTCGACGTTGGCGCGATACAGCCCTACAGTGCCCGAGTCTTTGGAGTGACATCTGTTTCACGCTTGGTCCTCGATGCGTAGAAGCAATGCTAGCCCGTTCGGCTGCAACGCCGATCTCCATTTCCTTTTTTCGCACCACGCTCGAACGGTCTTCCTCGTTCTCGAGTCTCATATCCGAACATCTGCACCATACGCGCGACCTTCAGGTCATCGGGACCGGGATAGATGCCGTACGGCCATTTAATTATGCTTTGCCATCTCCGTCCGCGATGTTGGAGGGCTTGGATATATCTCTCGTTATCACTCCCGGAGAAGAGGAGGGTGACAATTTCGAACTGCCTGGTGTTATAGCTGAATCTCGCCTACCCTCGCTTCGTCGCATTTCCCTTGATGGCTTCTGGACTCCTTGGTCGGCGCCCATTCTCGGCGGGCTCACGCATCTGCATATCCAGCTGTACAAGCCTCGCAGGCATGCATCAGATGGGTACTTGAATGCCTCACACGAAGAATTATTTTCTGTTCTCAAGACTCTGCGGTCCTTAGAGACTCTGATCCTCATAAATTGTCTTCCCTCTGGACGCTGGGCCGATCATAGCGACGAGGTCTAAAAGCTCCCTCTGTTGGAGGAGCTTCAGCTACAAGGACCGTCTACCGCTTGCTTTGGCATCGCGAAGCGGTTGCGGATACGCCCAGGCTGTCAAGTGCAGCTCCGATGCACCGACGTCACCGACGTCACTGAGATCCTTCCCTTCTTGTCTTCTCTTACCAGCAGCGGCGCTGATCTGTCTCCCTGGCACACCTTGCTGCTCACGTACAACATCGACACCGGCTTCCGCCTGCAGATGTGGCGTCTGTGCAACGCGCCCCGGACCGACGACGAGTCTGAAGACGAGTTCGACCTGGAATCTCTGGATGTCGATTTGGCCATCTCGTCTTGCAGCCCGGGCAGTCGTACCGCCCTCTACAGCGCCTCTGCCAGGTGCTGCCGCTGGAGACCATCGGGACCATCCATGTCTCCTTAGATACCTTCGGCTACAACGTCCCGGTCTGCGACTGGATTGATGTGCTCGGAGAATGTTCCCAGGCTACCAGAGTCTGGGTTCGCAACCGACAGGCCATCTCGTTCTGTGAAGCCCTCAGCATGAATACGGATTGTCACCCTCGGTGCCTTGCGGAGGTGGAACTAGATCAGATGCTGCCGACAGAGCCGTTCTTGTGCGATCTTGAGACCCTCAAACTGTCGAACGTAGACCTCGGTGTGCGGGGTCACAACAGGCAGGGATACAATCTGGCCTTCTGCACTCTGCTCGTAGAGTGGCTGTTCGATCGCCAGAATGTCAACTTCTCTCCGAGCCTGAAAATCAAATTGGAGGACTGTGAGGTCACGAAAGAGTGGGTAAAAGACTTGGAAGAAGTGGCCCGCATCAAATGGGACAACAGCGATGGTAGTCGCAACAGCTGGAGTGAGGGTGAAGGCTGCAGCTACTATGACGACTAAGGCGGTATGTGATGCTAGGCAGGCAGATGGTCAAGATTGTCCGTATAATTCTTTCAGGTCTTAGTATATCCTTTTCTAGGTCCACAGGTTGCTTCACAATTTCACGTATCTGTTCTATAGGGCAACATTTCAAAGTCAATCCGGGCATGAACAAATACAAGCAAAAAGCATGCAGCAATGGGCGTGAGCACAAGAAGTAGATACAAAACATGTACCATATAGATTGAAAGATCCCACCTTGTAATGAAGTGGCATAGTCAGATAATCCAGAATGCAGATTGGCAGTCTAACGTAACTTCCAAGTCACCGAGACACAAACGACGTCCCAGCTTGAACCGAGATCCATAAATAATAACACAATCCCTTCTCATTGAGGAGAGTAACCTACAAAGTATCCAAGGACGGGTATAATCGTACGAACCATCGCCGCACAGCTGAGCTATGGAAGGTGTCACAGATCGAGAGGCGGACGAGAAGAAGCACAGTCACAACGGCACGCGTAGAGTATGAAATGTGGAAGGGCAGGGCAGGGCAAGGTAGCGGTTAAATAAGGAGACCGATCAGCGGCCCGGAAGAAGAAGGGGTTTAAGGATGTGGGCACGGTCGACGGCCGGACGCGAACGGAAGGAATAGACAATATAAGACAGGTATATTCAAGATAAGATAGAAGCACGGTGGGGCGGGGGAAGGCCGGACAGTATAGACAAGACAACCAGAAGGAAAGAGCGGACGGACAGCAACGAGGCTGGCCAGTTTTACACGGCAGAATACACGGAGACACGGGCAAGATAGAGCGTAGTATACCTATGCGCACGGAGACGCGGCGCACGCTCAGGCCGTCCCGCCGTACGCGTCCTCCTCCGCGTAGCCACTCATGCCGCTCGCGAAGCTCTTCCGGTGGTCGTGCGGCTGCGCGGCGGCCATGATGTTGGGCGTGCTCGGGCTGACGGGGGAGTACAGCGCGCGCATGCCGCTGCCGTAGCTGGCGGGCGGCGGGGAGGGGAGCGCGTGTGTGCCGGCGGGCGGGGACGCGACGCGGCGCTCGGCATACGCGCGGAGCATGTCGTCGGGGGACATCATGTTCGCGGGGAGCGGCTGCATCGGCATGAAGGACGAGGCGGTGGGCGTGGTGTGCGTGGGCTGCGGCTCCGTGGGGAGGAAGGGGTTGCTGGACTTGGGCGAGAGAAGTAGCTCCGGGTCGTTCGTGCTGTTGTGCATCACTGCAGCCGCGGTCAGCGGTATTGGCAGTCGAACGATAGAAATACGCACTCTGCAGGGCCGGCATGACTTCGTCGAAGCTGGGCCGCAGGGCCACGTCCTTGCCCGCCAAGCGGGCCTGGATGTCCTCCGGCGTGAGCGTGAACGGACCCGTAGTCTGCGTGGGGGACAGCACGCCCGCGTCCGGAGTACTAGTGTCGGACTCGCTGTCCGCGGACGGCGTCCAGCCGGCGTGGAATGCGCGGCTCGTGACGGTGCGCCGCGCATCTTGCGACGGGCGCACGGTGTCCGCGAATGACACCTTCGATTTGCGCTCCGCAAGCGCCGCCGGGCGCACGCCAGGGCGGAGCTGCGACATCTGCGGGAGGTCCGCAGGGACCGGCGGCAGCGGCGGCGCGTCGAAGCGCGCGCCGATGCCCGCATGGCCGCCGTCGGCGTTGAAGGAGCTGTTCGGGCGCGCGGCGCTGAAGGAGAACGTCGACGCGCGGTTGCCGCCATCAGCGCTGGGGCGCACAGCCATGCTGTTGCGGATCGCGGCGCTCGCGCCCGCGGCGGAGATGGACTTCCAGTCGGTGGAGATGGTGGACATGCGCTTGTCGACGGCGACGCTGAAGCGCTTGCGGTTCTCCCTGCCACGGTCGCGCGAGATCTTGAGGAACGCGAGGCCGATGAGGGCGGCGATGAAGAGGATCGGCATGATGACCGCGGCGGCGATCTTGCCCTTGGAGAGCCCGTGGTGCGTGGACGGCGCGTTGTTCACGACTGTGACGCCGCCGGAGGTGTCGGCGGCGGTGGCGTCGCCTGCGAGGGCGCCGGAGGACGCGTCGGTCGTCGCGTCCCACACGGGCCCGGCGGGGAGCTGGGCCATGGCACGCGGGAGACCGCTCTGCACGATGGCGAGCTGCAGGCTGACGGAGTCGGTGGCGTTCCACCACTGCGGCTGCAGCTGGGTCTGGTAGGAGCCGGCGGGGAAGTATACGGAGGTCCAGGTGTGGATGAGGGGCTGGTCGTTGCCGGGGGCGAGGAGGTAGATGTCGACGCTCTCGGTGCCGGACATGCAAGCGGTGTCCCAGGAGATGTTGAGGGGGTTCTTGGCGTCGAGAGATTGGCCGCTGGTGGGCGATGTGTAGAGGCCGCCGGTAGCGCAGGCTGGAGGCGCAGGCAATGAGAAACGGAGTCCACACACAAGAAAACATTGAAGGAAAGATGAAGACAGCGGGATCGTAGCGAAGAGGCCCAAGGCAGGCCTCACATCCCGCAACCCCCATCCCTAGGATCCCTACGATTGATTATCGTGTCGATCCGAGTGCCGACATCGACAGCAGCCTCAACCCCTGCTTTTGCCGCCAACCCGCGTCATTCTTGGGCCAGAAACGCCGTCGCCGCTGCCTGGCAAAACAATGGCAATGCACGATTCTACCGCGCCTGCAGGGCGCGAGAATATCTAGGCCAGAATACAGACGAAAAATGACGGAAGGCGCAATCCGCGCACAACAGTTCGGGCCCAGACATCGGGGGAAAGCAGAGATCCTCCCACACACACCCCGCCGTGCAGCGATATAGCAGGCCAGAAATCAAAATAGAATGTAGAAAGAAAGATGCAGACAGCGAGAACAAGGCATGCAGATAAGTAACCCCGAGGAGAGTCGATCGCCCCGCAGCAAAACAGGTCAAGAAAACACACTCACAGCTTCCATCCCGCTTCAAACTACGGCGGCCATGTTCAAAAACGGCCGCAGGGCGGCCGAGGCGGAAACGCGTGACGTTCCCAATCATGCTGTTTCTTGCTTTTCTGTTCGTACAAAGGAGCGTGTCCGCAGGAGATGCGAGGGCGGCGGGGAAAGAACGGGCGGGTATAGGACGCTGTCGTGGGCGGGCGGAAACGACGATAGCGGGCTCGCCAACGCTCGCCAGGAGTTACGTGATTGATTTTCTCACGTCGCGTGCGGGGTAGGGCGCCCGTCGCTGCCTTCGCGACCGGGAGGGGCCTGCTTGGCGGTGGCGACCGGAGGCTGTCCACGGATCACTCTCGGACGGACTGTGTGCACCGCAGACCCACCACTGGCATATGCTATAGACAACATACGAGTCTCGAGACAGCCCATTATCCCATTCGATCAGTAGTAGACAAGAGTAGACAGAGCGCGGGTATCAAGCGACGGATTAATACAAGTACTCAACAGCACGCAACAGTCCGCGCGACGGCATCGCACACCCCATAATTACCTCTAGATATACGAACACAGAAGACGACAGCTCCCCTAGATCGCCATGCCCATGCCCGGCGCGGGCGACTGCGTCGAGCTGACGAGCGACTGCTGCGACGCGACGCGCGCGGAGCCGGCACCGCCTGGGGGCGACAGGTAAGGCCGCAGCCGGATATCGTCGTCGTAGCTCGTACCGTACTCGTCGTCCTTCCCCAGCGCGCTGCTGTACCCGCTCACGCCGAACGCCTGCCCAAAGTCCGCCTTGCGCGCGCTGCCGTCGAGCGCGAGCTGCCCGTGCGTGTCCGGCTTCCCGCGGTAGTAGTCCACGTAGAACTTGACCGAGCCCACGATCTCCATGATGAAGTCGCCTGCGGGAGGCGGTGCATAGACGAGGAGCGGGATGAGCAAGCAATACACAGAATGCGCAGAACGGCACGCACTGTAGTTAATGCTGTCCCACAGCGGCCTTCCAATGCTGGTCTTGACCCCATCCTTCACCTTGTACTCATTCCACGTATACGCCCACATCATCAGCGCGCTAAAAATGATCATCTGCGCCGCTCGCGTCAGCACCCCGCCCGCACAAACACACGCGCGGGCGCACCTCGATGCACGTCGCGAGCGCGTTCAGCCCGTCCGCGACGTTCGTCGGCGTCCAGTACTCGTTCCCCTTGATCACGCGCCCCTTCAAGAAGTTAAACTGCGCGCCATCAGCCGCGCGCACACCACACGCGACGCGCACGCACCACGAACGACTGGTAGAACGTGAAGAACACGATGAGCTTGATGGAGAGGAACTTGGCGAGCGGGCGGCGGCCCTTGAGCTCCTCCTTCATGAGCCCGTAGAACAGCAGCAGGCCGTACAGCGCGATGCTGATCGACACAAAGTCGACCGCGTCGAGGTAGAGCGCGGCGTAGTGCACGCTGTAGTTCCCCGACTCGCACAGCACGTTGTACTTCTCGCACACGATCCCCGCGATCGACACGGCTGCGGGCGCGTCAGCACGGGCGCGCGCGCCGCGGCAGAGGGACACGCACCGGGGCGGACGACGACGTATTGCATGACGGACCACTGCGGGGCTGTGAGCGACGGCCGAGGCGCGGGCACACGTGCTTACTTTGATGGTGTACATAAAGTAGGCCTGCGAGGCGTCAGCACGCGTCACCGAGGCGAAGCGAATCACGCACCTTCGTGGGCCGGTATCGCCAGCAGCAGAACTGCGCCATTCAGCGCGACGCCGGCAGAGGCGGAGGCAGAGGCGGCACTC
Source organism: Hericium coralloides (assembly GCA_003675405.1). Classification (NCBI taxonomy): domain Eukaryota; kingdom Fungi; phylum Basidiomycota; class Agaricomycetes; order Russulales; family Hericiaceae; genus Hericium; species Hericium coralloides. Next base: position 329,906 of record QUOP01000093.1, read on the forward strand.
ACGGGTATGGGCAGCTTCTGTTTGTCTTTGCGCGCGATGGCCTGCACGGGGTTGTGCCCGACGGCCGTGTCGGCGACGTATTCTATGATGAGCAGGCTGCGCGACGTCAGAGCGTGTAGGAAGGACGAACGGCGTACGTACAGGAAGGCGCTGATGGTGAATGCCTGGGCGGACGCGGGTCAGTGTGCGCGGGCGCGTGGCGTTTTCGCAGCGCCGGAATAAGAGTTTTTGCAGCCCTCCGACTTGGACCCAGCCAGTCGAGCGATAGGCTCCATTAGTCGCCCCACCCTGCCACTCACGGTTGCTTACAGCCACAGATTAGTCGGATTCGGCGATCCGCCGGCCGGGTCCCAGTCCGAGTCGGGCGGTTGCAAAAACTCTCTAATGGAGTCGGCGGTGCGAAAACGGATGGGAAGGGACATTACCTCGTAGACTACAAAGCAGGCGTCAGTCAGCGGGGCGCCGGAGAGCGCGGGCACGTACCGACTTGGATGAGGGAGTAGTAGGTGTAGTCGCGGAAGAAGCGGTAGGAAAAGAAGGAGATGATGGCGTATATCGGAGGCATGTACAGGATGCGCAGTCTGTGGGAGCATGCGCGTGAGCGAGCGAGCGCGGAAGACGGCGGTGGCGGCGTACATTTGCCGCTGCTCGTTCGGCTTGGTATAATTTCTGCGCCGCATGTCAACACCGCAGCGCGCGTGATACGACAATAGACGCACCGACAGTGCTGGATGACGGTGACGAGGGAGATGAGGAGGGTCTGCCATGTCCGAATCAGCTCTCCGCGCGGCTCAAGCAGAGGAATGCGCACCAGGACGGCGCTCCCGCCCGCAATGGCCCATCCGATTCTATGCTGGTCCCAGTTGAGCCCGTCCGAGTCCCAGAAGGACGTCTGGTCGACCTCCTGCGAATTCGCCTCTGGGCAGCCTCCGGGCATGCTGGCTTGGCGACGGTGCTGGTGTAACGCGCGAGCTCTGCTGGCGAGAAACGACAGTGGGGGGCGGGAAGGCGGGCGGCTGTACGCCTGCGGACGGGGTATACGAGGACGAGGAGGAGGGCACCAGTGCACTCACGGAGCCGTTGATGAAGTGTCTCTATCGTCCACCGCAGGACAACCACAGCTTTCTTTCGGCGCTCCTCCGAGACCCCGGCCACAAATTCCAAGAATCTCGGCACTCCAAGCTTATTGCTCCGCCCGATCTGGCAACCGTCGTCGCCTTCGCCGGCCGAGCCTCTTGTCTGCGCGGCCGAGCTCATCCTCTTTTCTTTCTCGGCGACCGTTCCGAGCCCGTTCCGAACAGTCTCAGAAGAGACCTCCCTGGGGTCGCTCAACCTCTTTTCGCAAGAGACAGGCGATTCCGTTCCTTGCAGGGTCTCCCGATGTCGAGGAAGCCCACGGATGAGCCGGCAGACGCCTCGCTCAGCCGGCGTTCGATCTCATCGTGCGCCGCTCCTCTCATCGGCATCCAGGACGTCATGCTCGCAGCAAATGCGTGGTCGATCGTAGCGTAGTGCGGTGATTCATCTTGGCTTCCGTGAATTCATCGGGGCAGCGCTGTCGCGCTTCCTTCCCCATGTACTCGTCGGCGCATCGACACTTCCTCATCGACACACCCATGCGTCCCAGCCAGCACAGTATCTCGTGTCCCGAAAACGTCGCGAATACAAGCTTACGACGACGCTCGTGGTGAGTGCAGCTATCCTAGCCATCGGTCCATGCGCTGCTTCCTAACTGCCGCTGCTCTAGCTCCGAGTGGGGGCCGATCATTCAGTCCGCCATTCGCTGGCTGCCCCTCCACGCATCCTACACCCCATCCACATCACCGGCACACTACACCCTGTCTCTGCACCACCTTACCAAGGCCCCGCGTGCAGCGCGTCGTCTGCCCCGAACGACAGCCCACATCCGCCGTAGCAGCCAAACGCGCCGCGCAGCGTTTCGACGGCCCGGGTCTGACTCACGCCGTCCACAAAACAGAGCCGCTCTATCCCGATACGCACAATCCCACCGCCATCCCAATCACACCTTGCGGCGCGCTGTCCCAGTCACAATAACCAGCACCATCACTTTTCCGCGCCCGCGCCCGCCTGCGTCGTCGCGCCGCCCTTCGTTCCCTTCGCATCTGCCGTGCCCTTCACAGCATCCGCGCCCTTGGCGCAGATCAGGAATCGCGCTGACGGCGTCCGCAGACGGACGGGCGTACCTGCTCCGACCCGCCCGCCGGGGCCGTCTTACTCGTCTCTGCTTTGCGCCCGGGGCCGCCAACCGGCGGCGCAGGATGCGCTCCAGCATGCGGCGCGGACTTGGGTCCCTTGCCCATTGCGGTGCTGTACGGTGGTGGTAGCAGCGGGATAGTGAGTGGGCGGCGCGGAGGAGGTCGAATCCTTCGCGATATCGCTTTTCCCTCGAGCAAGGGCATCAACCACAACACGCGCACGACGACGTGGGACGACCCGCGCCTCCCGACGAGCGTCGACGCGGACGCGCCGCAGTACAAGCGCGACTACCGCCGCAAGGCCGTGTACTGCCGCAGCCAGCCCGTTATGCGCGCTGGTGGCGATGGGACGTCCGAGGTCCGTCTTCGCCGCGCGTGCGTGTTCGAGGACAGCTTTGCGGCGGTGGTGCGTTTGCGGCCGGACGACGTGCACAAGCGGATGGCCGAGTCTCTCAGCCTGTGTTATGGCGCTCAGACGAGGTACGTGATTGTCTCGGACAGGTCCGCGGCGATGTGCCGTTCGCGCGAAAGTGAGGAGTCTTGCAGCGCGCTCGACAAGTTCAACGCGGTGATACGGCTGCTTAGCACGCCCGACACGCCGGTGGTGCCCGATGACCGAATCTATGCGCTGAGCGTGGCCACGGTGGGTGAAGTCACGGTGAAGCATCAAGCAGGCGGCAGGCGCGATATCTCCTTTAGAGACAATGTAGCACAGACGAGACTGTACAGTAGAGACAACAATGAGCATATTTCCCTTTGCCTTGCCCCGAACGTGCAGAGAAGCCGACGCCGACGCGCCTGAGTCCGAAAGTCTGAGCAGTGACAGAGGCAGCGCCGACTTCGGAAGTCCGAGCTGTCTTGCGCATGAAGTCGCCGCGACTCCCACGTCTCGTTGTCTTCAGCGACATCCACCCGCATCGACGACCGGCAGCGCGATAACACGCCGCCCGCACTCTGTGCGACAATACTAACAATGGCGCGATGTTTATAGACGCGCGATATCGTCGACATCTTTCGACCTGCGAGCTCGTGCGCCCGAGACGCGCCGATGCAGGCCGGTGACATTTGCGAGGTCCCCTCTCCGGTGACCACTGACGCGCGCATACCGTCAGCAACTCAGCAGCCTGGCAAGCGATACACCGCGACGTCGCGAACGGCGTGCTGCATTGCTGGGATGTCGCGCGTCCCGTCCTGATTCAATTCAGGATCGGCACTTCCGCCGGTAGTCCTGGCTGCACGCACTTCGTCGCGGCCCTCCGTGCGCGATCCGGACACAGACAAGCGACTGGGCAGACATTCGCTCATCGCGCTCTCGCCTACGCCTTCTCGCCGTCATGGAAAGGTCCCACCTCGCACCCAGTGACGCGATCCCCGTCGCGAGATCGACGCCCTCGAGCCCGCCTCAATCCATCGCGACGGCGCATAGGCCGGCGTCGGCAGCGCATGCAGTAGGTCTGCCTTGCGGTTTAACGGGCACGTCGCTCATATGACGTGCGTTGAGCGCACCCTATTTCACTCGTCTCAGGCGGCACGTCGTACACGTCGCTCTCACGCTTCCCCTTCTAGCGGCGTGCAGCGGGCTACGGCAGCCCCGCCTGCTGCTGCACACGACGCGGTGGGCTCCATGCCCCCGTGCCAACACTTGGCATAGCGCGCAGGTGGATGGGCTCGCCATCGCGCCTCTTACTTGCGGGCCTGCTGCCGCCGTCGCCAACCTCGCTGCTTCAACAACGGAGCAGCGTACCAGGGCCATGGCGCTCACATACAGCACGCGACCAAGTCCCGAAGAATCTCTCGCCCGCCTCTCGCCGTCGTCACGGCAAGGCCTCCTCTCGCCTCGCAGCGCCACGGGGATCACGTCGCAAGGTCGACGCCCTCGAGCCCGCCTCAATTCATCGCGATGGCGCACAGGCCGGCGTCGGCAGCACGTACAGCAGGTATGTTGCCCGCTTGATCTGCACTGCGCCCGCCTCATTTCACTCGTCTCAGGCGAGGCTTCGTACGTATCGCTCTCACGCTTGCCCGTCGCAGGCGGGAGCCAGAGCGGACTGCGACAGCCGAGCCTGCTGCCGATCGCGACTCTGTCGGTTCCATGCGCCCGCGCCTGCTGCCGGGAACACGCGGGGGAACGCCCTCGCCGTCACGCATCTTACTTGCGGGCTTACTGCCGCCGTCGCCAACGATCCCCCACCGCTTCACCGTTCCCATCCCCACTGCTTCATCGACAGAGTGGCGTAATTTGACGATGGCGCTCTCGTGCAGCGCGCGACCATGTGCCGAGGACCGTAGAGTACACGGTGAGCAAGCGTACGGCATCTTCGAAGAGATGGCTGACTTACTTTTCAGAGTCGGCCATACGGCACCCCCGCCTTCTGCTTCAGACGCGCGCGCCGTAACTTTGATGATGACGCCCTTGGGCGTTGTGTGATCTAGCGGCCACAAACATCAGTAGAGACCCGGCAAGTCATTCGAGCAGGCCCACTTACTGTTCGAGCAGGCCGATGGATCGCGACCCGTTCGGTCAGACCGCAGCGAGCGCACCACCGCGATGCTCAGATCGCCATAGCCCGCAGCCCCGGAGGCATCTCGCCGACGGCGCCGTGAGATCCCGCCCACGCTGCGCTCGACAATGCACTTCTGCGGGTAGATCCACCCCGAAGGCAGTCCCGCAACTCTCCTCGTCTTCGCACTTTGCGCGCAAAAACACGATGCCGCCGTCCCGCCCGCCCCGGCATCGACAAGTCCCCCAAATCGCAGGGCGACGACTTCGTCCCGCGATAGCCGGGCGTTTCGTTCGCATCGCAAGACACGCGCAGCCCTGCAGCGCCGCGGTTCGCAGACCCGGCGCGATGCATCAGATGGGCATCCACCCGCCCGCCGCGCTTGTCGTCCACCCGTCTGCCCATCCCTGCCCGACACACCCGACGACACAGTACTCATGTACAGTAGCCCGTTTCCGACTCCACCCGGCGTTCTCTCGCAGGAAGGCGCAGGTCAGGGCGAGCGGAGAAACCACATGCCCGACGCGAAGACGTCTCCGCACCCTTGCGCGCAACGTCGGCGTTGAAAAGCCATCGATTCCGTCTCTTGGGACATGGTTCTCGCCGCTGGCGACAGGGGACTGCATTGCCGACAATGTGCTTTGTGAGTCAGAATTTTAGCAAAGATAGCATGATATCGAAAGACTCACAAAGTGCCCTGTATCGCGTAGGCTGCACCTTCGTGTCCTGCCCCCAGTGCACAAGCCGAGCAGTGTGTAACGACGGCATCCCGTCCATCCCGCTCATCCGACAAGCCCGTTACGAAGCCGAGGGCGTCCTCACGAACGCACCAACGGCGCCCTCACCACCGATGCATGCCCGACGCCGGGACGACGCGAGCGGATCCCCGGCGCGTTGAACTTGATGATGACGCCCTCGAGTGGGGCGGCATGTTTCGATGGCAGCGCGACGTGATGGAGTCCTACGGCGGTGAGATCGGACAAACCGCCAGTCCATGTGAGCGTGAGGAATCTTGATAATCGACCATGCACGAGCACTTACGGCGTACGACGCTGCCGCCACGGGATCACCCTCAAATGAAGGGCCCCGCGTGCAGAGGTATTTCCTGAATGGCATGCGGCCTGCGACCGGAGTCACAAAGCGCCGCTCTATAATACACAGGTGTGTCAGCGGCGACCATTCCGAGAAACGAGAGAGGCCTTTACCTGCACGCCTCTCGCTATGATGCTTCAAAAAGGCACTACCGGGTAAATCCATGCCTTTCGGTGAGTACTATTTGCTCATGCCACGAGACAGGACTTACCGGCCATTCAGAGCATATCCTACTTGCTCGATGAACTTGATGATGATGCCCTTGGTGTTCATGCCGCGACACGCCGCCAATGTCACTGAGCGACAGCTCCAAGCATCTGCGCGGTGCTGTTGCATCAGCAGCATATGTCGCGGATGGATGATCCTCATACCTGCATCTCAAATCGTAACCGCGCCGCCTTGCGATAGCGGTCAGGATCTGCATGTCCCAAAGTAAGCGCACTGTTTAATTTCATGCAGTGGTACTCACCGGTGGGATACGGGGACAGACACTATTTGTCGTAGATAATAAAGACACCGTCAGTAGATAGTCTGAATCAAATATAGAAAATCATACCAGTCCATGATCGTGGGGGGACAAAATATCAGTGAGTGGGGGAATAGACACGCGCACGACAGGCTGTCAAGAGGGATCTAATAAGGGCTGGTCCGAATTGCGCACGGACATGGCACAGGCTTCCGACAAGCGTCAAGGCCGAGACCAGACCTTGAAACACGGCCAACTCTCCCGGGTCTTCCATCTTGCTACCGGCAAAAATCACTCGTGTCTTCCAATCAAATGTCATGCCAAGGAGATGAGAATTTTGCTCCGAATTTTGGCTTCACCTCACACATTGCTCGAAGCGTAGATCAATGCCACATTCTAGAGGCAATACTTGGAGAACAGAGGCCCAGAGAGTTTGAGAGTGGGCCCAGAGATGAAGAGCAGAATTGTCCGAGGCTGGGCTCCCAGAAAATCAAGGGAGGCCCTGCCGTAAAGTGAGCAAGGCAACCGCTTCGAGTATCGGCAGTGCGTCTCCGTCGCGGACTGTCACGGAAAAATGAATGATGGATGTGTGGGCTCCCGGCGGCCGACGGAGTCTCCGAGTACCACTTGAAGTTCTGCTTCAGCTGCACAACACATGAGTAGTAAAATAAATACAGTCTCAAATGGCAAAGCCTTGGGTATCCTGAGAATACAACAAGAGAGACTTTAGAACCAATGTCAGGTCATGAATTGACTAGTGAAGGAGAGGCTTAGCCATGGACAACTTCGCCGCTAGTGCTGATCCTGTTGCATCGCGGCGTACAAAGTTCCCATGCTTGTCCGATTGGCACACATACATTACATGCGAGCAAGCCCTGTCTCTCAGATAATCATTTCGGAAATAGATTGCTGACCATTACCTATAGGATTCGGGGTCTGTGGGGCTCGGCCGGGTTGGAAGGATGTGTCGCCAAATGAAGCGGCAACACCACTGTTCAATCATGCATGGGAACAGCCGTCCATCACATGCTATGGTCGAGAACCGTATGTCTCACATGAAGCTCATCCTGGAACATTGGATCAAACTCATAAACAGCTTGCAGGATGCCTTCAATGCTGAAGCTGCTTGGTTCACCGGAGCTTGTGGATGAATCGTAGATAATTTGCAGCCGTTCATTTCATATCGGCACCGGACAGTGACAAGGCCAATTTAAATGATACTGACATTGGAGTGAAGACTCCAGAACCCGATCTAGTACATACACTTGCAGGATCAGAATTAATGCCTATGAATATCCACAAGCAGATACAAGCCTCGGCGACCATGCACAGAGTTACGGTGACAATGTTCGTCCAGGAGATATGATCGGAGGACGGGGAACAGGCGCACACGTAATGGCAGAAAAACGGAGCCTGACACGTACATAGTTACGGTAAGATGGGGTCTCGGCATAGCGCGCGGAGGAAGAGGTGTTCCTCCGCTCGTACGGTATAAGGCAGGGGGTCTGTACTTACCTGCGCTCTTCCTCTTCGCATGTTCACCCCCCTGCGCCGGACCTCGAAAATCCTCTGATGCCATCCGTTCACAGTCATAGTCGGCGCACCACGCACTGTCACGTCCCGTGGGTCTTCGTACTGCCATTCCTGTGCAGACACGATACTGACGAATTTTCCTCAGGGCGCGCAGGCATCATCGTCAAATTCGACGATGCCGTTGGGCACTGGCGCTGACGCCGCCCGCTTCTGCTTCAGACTCTTGCCCCGGAGTCAGCGGGGACAGAATCGGCAACGTGTCCAGACCCCGTTGCGTACGTTCTGTCTTGTGACAATCCCCGATGAAATGAGCACTCACCGAGATCTACATATCTAGGTTTGCGTCGCCCGGTTTTCTCCAGCTCGGCGCAGGGAGCAGACTTCCCCTGTCGCCGTGATTGTTGCGCGACGCCAGAGAGCGCCCTGTATCGAGCGAGTCGGAGCACTGGATGGCCGAGGGTGAGCAGCGATGCCCATGTCGTGTACGGCGTGTTCGGCGCTGTCCATCTATCCGTCGGACGGTAATGTCGACGTTCGCACCGGTACGTGTTTGGCATTGCTGTCAATGAAGGGAACTCGGAACTCACAGACGCTTGCAGAATCACCGACTGTCGGCGCTGATTTTGCAACGCATCCGGCCCCGCGGCGAGCGGTGGGGGTGTTCCTAGGTGAAAGGTCACGAAGGCGATGTCAAAGTGGTACTGGCGAGCTCTGGGCGCAGCCCAGAGCGAGATACACGCTCGTCGTCTCCAAGCAGGTCAGTGACTCGTCTTATGTGTTCGAACCGAACCGAGACTTACCTGGCGGATGGGGAATGCAGGGATGATCGCCGTAAGAACGTGGGGCCGCCTCCGCGGCGAGCGGTGACGTGCGCCGGGAGGTTTAGCATTGATGGTCGACGGCACCGGCTACGTCCAATGCGAGGCCGACATTCTTTGCATTTCCTGTGAGTCTCCTGCTCGTGTCTTGACGGAGATGACCAGGCACTCACCCAGACAGCTAAAAGACATATATTTTGGCCCGAATTCGCACGCGAAGCCTCTGCGGCGAGCGGCAACACACCTACCATCAGGAATGCCCGGGCCTCTGCCACTTCAATGTCGCAGACAAGCGGACAACGAGAGCGGGGCGCAGCTTCGCGATCGCCGTGTCTCGTGCTGCGTACCCCCTCCGTCGAGTCTCTCGTAGACGTCTCGAGGTGTCTGCAGACACTAGCGGGCGGGCGACAACTTCCGGACACGCGGAGGGGTCATTTTTTCATGAAGAAGTGAGTTTGTCCTGCGAAATTAGCCGAGTTGGAATGGCACTGACCTGAATACACAAAAACCCAGTTCTCGTCACCGTTTTTTCGAGGTCCGATGGCCCGCGCCGAGCGGCGACCATGCCCGTAAAGCAAGGACTCGAAGCCAGCCGCGACGGCGCCCCGTCGCTGCTGACGATGCGGGCGGGAATCGGGCGAAGCCCGACGGACGCCGGTGCTCGGGATGGGACGACGTGGCTGTTGGGAGCCCTGGGCGTGCTTCTCCCCACAGCGCTCGTACGCACAGCGAAGGCGCGTAGTTGGGGGCCTGCACAACGTCTTTTCGCACCCCATGTGAGTCTTTTCCAGTTGGTATTAGCCGAGGTATCTGATGCTCACCTGGATGCCCAGAAACATCGGTTTTGGGTCCAAAAATCCCAAACTCCAATGGCCCGCGCCGAGCGGCGACCGTGCCCGTAGAACAAGCATTCGAAATCAGCAGCGACAGGCCGCCGTCGCTGCTGACCACGCCGGCGGGAGTCGGGCGAAGCCCGAGGGACGCCGCTGCTCGCGATGAGGCGACGCGGTTCTCGGGAGTCCTGGGCGAAGCCGCAGCGCGTCGTACGCCTCCGCGCACGCCCAAGGCGCATGTTTTCCGGCGTGCGCGACGTCGTTTGGTGTTTCTGTGAGTCGGTTTCAGTTGGCATTAGCCGAGGTATTTTGATGCTCACCTGGATGCCCAGAAATGCCTGTTTTGGATCGAAAAATCCCAGAATCCAGAGGCCCGCGCCGAGCGGCCTATTGGTCCCTAGGACAATGTCGACGGCGTGAGCGTCGATGCGACGCTCGCGTCCCGCTGGACGGGAGGCGGGCGGAGCCCGCCGAACGTGTTTGCGCGCGTCTCTAGATGTGCGCGGTAGATTTTGGCATGTCTGTGAGTCGATTTCAGTGACAATTAGCCAAGGTATTTTGATGTTCATGTGGATGTGCAGAAACGCACCTTTTCGCGCCCAAAATTTCAGAATCCAGTGGCCCGCGCCGAGCGGCCTACTGATCCATAGGGCAAAGCAGACGGAGTCCCCGTCAGCGGGCCTCCGCTGACGCCGCCCGCGAGCGATGGGCGTAGCCCATCGCGAGCTCTACGTTTGCAGGTGAGTCTGTAGGCTGGTATTAGCCGAGATGAACTAGTACTGACTCTGATCATCTCGTAGCAGGTTTCCTCGCTGAAATTCTGTGCATCAGGCTCCGCGGCGAGTGCCAGGAGCTGCACGGCGACGGAGAATTCGGTGTCAGCGGCGTTCCGCTGACACGCCTGCATACGCTGTCAAGTCCAGGTCAGCTCTGTGCAGCACCTCGCCGCCCTCTCACGACGCCGACGGACGTCGCTGTCAACTCAGCACCTCCGTACGATCTCCTGTCGAATTCCCTGCGACTATCTACTCGACATCGACGCCTAGCCTCGTCTCTGCGCTCCCCGCGTGACGATCTCACCGAGACGACTGGCACGCCATTCGCCTTGTCGCCCGCGCGGGGTTGATACCCATGGCCGCCCACACCGGATTTGCACCGCCTGTCGCCGCGTCGTTCCCTGCACGGTCGCTGCGTGTCGTTCGCGTGGCGAGGTCGTGGTCGCCGTGGGGACGGGGACGGGGAGCGCACTGTCCGGCGCATTTCTGCGTGTTTGCAGGCTACGCTTTCGCGGGCTCGGCGGACCGCACGCGCATCCATTGGCGTCCGCGTCGCGTTGTAGATGTCGGCAGCGCGCAGGCTAGGGTAAACGGGTAAGTCATTCTTGGTCTGCTTTAGTCAGAGGCGAGCTGCTCACCTTTACGGTCTCGCTAGCGTCCTTCCGGCGCCACTCGCGTATCCCAGACTCCTTCCCTTCCCCAACGTCTCTCCTCCACTTGCGCAGAACACGTTCCCGTTGCCTCTGACAGCCTGAGTCTGACAAGGAGACACAAGGGTGTCATCATCAAGTACCTACCGACGGCAGGCTGGTCAGTGTGGCGCGAATTTGCGGCCGTCGAGGACTCGCGTACCAGAATGGATTCCTGGACTCCGCGCCGCCTGTGACGGCCGTTGCATCGCCCTATGCTGTGCCCTCCGCCTCCATTCCGCTCCCCGCACGCGCCGTCACCTCAGCTCTTGCCCATCTCGGCCGGAAGGTCTGAATGCCGAACGTCGCGATGCAAGGGCGTCATCATCAAGTATCTGCGGAAGAGCGGCGCGTCAGTGTCGTCGTGCGCGCCGCCGTTTTACGGAGCCGCTCACCTCCCTGGTCCCCGCCGGCATCTCCCCGGCAATCCCGCCATAGTCTCCAGTGTCGCCGACGCGTCGCAGGGCGTCATCATCAAGTACCTGGGCAAGCCGCGGCGTGTGAGCGTTGCGGGTGGTGTAGAATGCGGCGATTCGCGCACCTTCCCAGCGTTTGCGCCGTGTCGCCCGATTCTACTGCGACGCCGTAACCCCCCTTCGCCCATGTCTTGCGCGTGGTGTACTCGGCTCTCCGGCGACGCGTCGATACCGCTCGGAGGGCGTCATCATCAAGTTAATGAGAGGGCGGCGGGGATCTGCTTCGAAGCGCGGCGTTCTCGAGACCGCCCATCCTTCCCCTCCGGCGACGCGTCGACACCGCTCCGAGGGCGTCATCATCAAGCCACCGGACGGGGGACGCGCTGCTGCTCCGAAAGGCGGAGTCGCTCGGAATCGCCGCCGCCTCGTTCCGCCGCCTTCGGACTTGGGGCGTCGTGCGGGGAGCCAGCGAGACTTGCGGACGGCGGGATCGTCGAGGGGCTAGGCGTGCGCGTCCGATGTCCTGTCGCAGGCCGAGGTGCGTGTCGGAAATGCGACTCTGGCCCGAATTTTGCGGTGAGGATGCCGATTTTCGCGTCTTGGGCGAGCGGCCCCGTTGTGCGGCATTCCGGCGTGGTGAGATGAGGTACGCAGGGATGGAAATGATGGGAGAAGAGCGAGGAAAGCAGGGGCAGGCTAGAAAAAAGCGGGAGAGTCAGCCGCGCGGGTCTAGTGATTCGAAAAACGGCGCGTCGAGCGTCGTGGAGTGAGTTCGCCCGAAAGAGTGAAGAAAACGGCCAGTTGAAGGGCCTTGTACACTAGAAAAACGACCAAGTCGCACGTACAAAGGGGATTGTCTACTGGAAGAGCGACCAAGTCGAGCGCACAAAGGGGATTGCATACTGAGAAAACGACCAAGTCGAACGTACAAAGGGTCTTGTATACTAGAAAAACGACCAAGTCGAACGTACAATGGGTCTTGTATACTAGAAAAACAACTAACTTTCACTGTTGCCCTCGGTGCCATCCCACTGCACCGCTTTCGTGTCGACCCACGGCGATCAGATCTGCCACTGGCAGTGGCCGAGATCACAGGCACTGTCCGCAGCCGGATATCGTCGTCGTAGCTCGTACCGTACTCGTCGTCCTTCCCCAGCGCGCTGCTGTACCCGCTCACGCCGAACGCCTGCCCAAAGTCCGCCTTGCGCGCGCTGCCGTCGAGCGCGAGCTGCCCGTGCGTGTCCGGCTTCCCGCGGTAGTAGTCCACGTAGAACTTGACCGAGCCCACGATCTCCATGATGAAGTCGCCTGCGGGAGGCGGTGCATGGCGGAGAGAACGACGGATGAGAGGAGCGGGTGAGCAAGCAATGCGCAGAATGCGCAGAACGGCACGCACTGTAGTTAATACTATCCCACAACGGCCTTCCAATGCTGGTCTTGACCCCATCCTTGACCGTATACTCATTCCACGTATACGCCCACATCATCAGCGCGCTAAAAATGATCATCTGCGCCGCTCGCGTCAGCGCCCCGCCCGCACACACACACGCGCGGGCGCACCTCGATGCACGTCGCGAGCGCATTCAGCCCGTCCGCGACGTTCGTCGGCGTCCAGTACTCGTTCCCCTTGATCACGCGCCCCTTCAAGAAGTTAAACTGCGCGCCATCAGCCGCGCGCACAGCACCCGCGACGCGCACGCACCACGAACGACTGGTAGAACGTGAAAAACACGATGAGCTTGATGGAGAGGAACTTGGCGAGCGGGCGGCGGCCCTTGAGCTCCTCCTTCATGAGCCCGTAGAACAGCAGCAGGCCGTACAGCGCGATGCTGATCGACACAAAGTCGACCGCGTCGAGGTAGAGCGCGGCGTAGTGCACGCTGTAGTTCCCCGACTCGCACAGCACGTTGTACTTCTCGCACACGATCCCCGCGATCGACACGGCTGCGGGCGCGTCAGCACGGGCGCGCGCGCCGCGGCAGGGGGACACGCACCGGGGCGGACGACGACGTATTGCATGACGGACCACTGCGGGGCTGTGAGCGATGGCCGGGGCGCGGGCAGGCGTGCTTACTTTGATCGTGTACATAAAGTAGGCCTGCGGAGGCGTCAGCACGCGCCGCCGAGCTGAGCGCATCACGCACCTTCGTGGGCCGGTATCGCCAGCAGCAGAACTGCGCCATTCAGCGCGCGCCGGCAGAGGCGGAGGCAGAGGCGGCACTCACGGGGATGGGCAGCTTCTGCTTGTCTTTGCGCGCGATGGCCTGCACGGGGTTGTGCCCGACGGCCGTGTCGGCGACGTATTCTATGATGAGCAGGCTGCGGCGACATTAGAGCGTGTAGGAAGGACGAACGGCGTACGTACAGGAAGGCGCTGATGGTGAACGCCTGGGCGGACGCGGGTCAGTGTGCGCGGGCGCGTGGCGTTTTCGCAGCGCCGAAATTAGAGAGTTTTTGCAGCCCTCCGACTTGGACCCAGCCAGTCGAGCGATAGGCTCCATTAGTCGCCCCACCCTGCCACTCGCGGTTGCTTACAGCCACAGATTAGTCGGATTCGGCGATCCACCAGCCGGGTCCCAGTCCGAGTCGGGCGGTTGCAAAAACTCTCTAATGGAGTCGGCGGTGCGAAAACGGATGGGAAGGGACGTTACCTCGTAGACTGCAAAGCGGACGTCAGTCAGCGGCGCGCGGGAGAGCGCGGACACGTACCGACTTGGATGAGGGAGTAGTAGGTATAGTCGCGGAAGAAGCGGTAGGAAAAGAAAGAGATGATGGCGTATATCGGGGGCATGTACAGGATGCGCAGTCTGTGGGAGCATGCGCGTGAGCGAGTGCGCGCGCGCGTGAGACGGCGGCAGCGGCGGCGGCGTACATTTGCCGCTGCTCGTTCGGCTTGGTGTAATTTCTGCGCCGCATGTCAGTACCGCAGCGCGCGTGATACGACGATAGACGCACCGACAGTGCTGGATGACGGTGACGAGGGATATGAGGAGGGTCTGCCATGCCTGCATTAGTGCCCCGCGCGGCTCAAGCAGAGGAATGCGCACCAGGACGGCGCTCCCGCCCGCAATGGCCCATCCGATTCTATGCTGGTCCCAGTTGAGCCCGTCTGAGTCCCAGAAGGACGTCTGGTCGACCTCCTGCGAGTTCGCCTCTGGGCAGCCTCCGGGCATGCTGGCTTGACTTCGGTGCTGGTGTAACGCGCGAGCTCTGCTGGCGAGAAACGACAGTGGGGGGTGGGAAGGCGGGCGGCTGTACGCCTGCGGACGGGGTATACGAGGAGGAGAGAGAGGGCACCAGTGCACTCACGGAGCCGTTGATGAAGTGTTTCTCTCGTCCACCGCAGGACAACCACACCTTTCTTTCGGCGCTCCTCCGAGACCCCGGCCATAAATTCCGCACTCCAAGCACATTGCACCGCCCGATCTGGCAACCGTTGCTGCCTTGGCCGGCCGAGCCTCTTGTCTGCGCCGCCGAGCTCGTCCTCTTTTCTTTCTCGGCGACCGTTCCGAGCCCATTCCGAGTCGTCTCGCAAAGGACCTCCCTGGGGTCGCTCAGCCTCTTTTCGCAAGAGACAGGCGATTCCGTTCCTTGCAGGGTCTCCCGATGTCGAGGAAGCCCACGGATGAGCCGGCAGACGCTTCGCTCAGCCGGCGTTCGATCTCATCGTGCACCGCTCCTCTCATCGGCATCCAGGACGTCATGCTCGCAGCAAATGCGTGGTCGATCGTAGCGTAGTGCGGTGATTCATCTTGGCTTCCGTGAATTCATCGGGGCAGCGCCGTCGCACGTTCTTTCCAATGCACTCGTCGGCGCATCGACACCTCCTCATCGACACACCCATGCGTCCCAGCCAGCACAGTATCTCGTGCCCCGAAAACGTCGCGAATACAAGTTTACGACGAGGCTCGTGGTGAGTGCAGCTATCCTAACCATCGATCTTCCTCGGCGTATCTGCTGCCTTCCATGCGCTGCTCCCTAACTGCCGCTGCTCTAGCTCCGAGTGGCGGCCGATCATCCAACGCTGGTCCGTCATCCACCGGCTGCCCCTCCACCCACCTTACACCCCATCCACAGCACCGGAACACCACATCCTGTCTCTGCACCACCTTACCAAGACTCCGCGTGCCGCGCGTCGTCTGCCCCGAACGATAGCCCTCATATCCGCCGTACCAGCCAAACGCGCCGCGCAGCGTCTCGACGGCCCGGGTCTGACTCACGCCGCCCACGAACTAAAGCTGCTCTATCCCGACACGCACAATCCCAGCGCCATCTCAATCACACCTTGCGGCGAGTCCCAAACGCCAGCACCATCACTATTTCGCGCCCGTCCCCGCTTACGTCGCCGCGCCGCCCTTCGTGCCTTTCGCGTCCATCGTGCCCTTCACAGCATCCGCGCCCTTCGCGTGCCGCGGATCAGCAATCGCGCTGCCGGTGTCCGCAGACGGGCAGGCGTACCTGCTTCGACCCGCCCGCCGTCGCCGTCTTGCTCCTGTCTGCTTTGCGTCCGGGGCCGCCAACTCGCGGCACAGGACGCGCTCCAGCATGCGGCGCGGATTTGGGTCCCTTGCCCATTGTGGTGCTGTACGGTGGTGGTGGCAGCGGCACAGCGAGTGGGCGGAGCGGAGGAGGTCGAGTCCTTCGCGATATCGCTTTTCCCTCGAGTAAGGGCATCGACCACAACACGCGCCCGACGACGTGAGACGACCCGCGCCTCCCGACGAGCGCCGATGCCGACGCGCCGCAGTACAAGCGCGACTACCGCCGCAAGGTCGTGTACTGCCGCAGCCAGCCCGTCATGCGCGTTGGTGGCGAAGGGAAGTCGGAGGTCCATCTTCGCGCATGGGTGTTCGAGGACAGCTTTGCGGCGGTGGTGCGTTTGCGGCGGGACGACATGCACAAGCGGATGGCCAAGTTCGACAGCCTGGATGATGGCGGTCAGACGAGGTCTCGGACAGCTTCGCGCGATGTGCCATTCGCGCAAAAGCATGGAGCCTTGCAGCGCGCTCGGTGGGTTCAGCGCGGTGATACCGCTGCATAGCACGCTCGACACAGGTGTGACGCTCGACGACCGAATCTATGCGCCGATCGAGGCCACGGTGGGTGAAGCCATAGTGAAGCGTCAGGCAGGCGGCCGGCGCGATATCTCCTTTAGAGACAATGTAGCACAGACGAGAGTGTACAGTAGAAATAGCAATGAGCATATCTCCCTTTGCCTTGCCCCGAACGTGCAGAGAAAAAGATGCCGACGCGCTTGAGTGCGACCTTCCGAGCAGTGACAGAGGCAGCGCCGACTTCGGAAGTCCGAGCTGTCTTGCGCATGAAGTCGCCGCGACTCCCACGTCTCGTTGTCTTCAGCGACATCCACCCGCATCGACGACCAGCGGCGCGATAACACGCCGCTCGCACTCTGTGCGACAATACTAACAATGGCGCGATGTTTATAGATGCGCGACATCGTCGACATCTTTCGACCTGCGAGCTCGTGCGCCCGAGACGCCGACGCAGGCCGGCGACATCTGCGAGGTCCCCTCTCCGGTGAACACTGACGCGCGCACACCGTCAGCAACTCGGCAGCCTGGCAAACGATACACCGCGACGTCGCGAACGGCGTGCAGCGTTGCTGGGATGTCGCGCGTCCCGTCCCGATTCAACTCAGAATCGGCAGTCCCGCCGATAGTCCTGGCTGCACGCACTTCGTCGCGGCCCTCCGTGCGCGATCCGGATACAGACAAGCGACTGGGCGGACATTCGCTCATCTCGCGCCTGCGCTTTGTCGCCGTCATCGATCGGTCCCGCCTCGCGCTTACATCGCTCCATCTTCGCGACGAGGACCGCGTCGCGAGATCGACGCACCCGAGCCCGCCTCAATCGATCGCGACGGCGCACAGGCCGGCGTCGGCAGCGCATGCAGTAAGCCTGCCTTGTGCTTTCACGGGCACGTCGCTCACTTGATGTGCATTGAGCCCATCCCATTTCATTCGTCTCAGGCGGCACGTCATACACGTCGCTCTCACGCTTGCCCGTCGGGCGGTGCGCAGCGGGCTACGGTAGCCCCGCCTGCTGCCGCACGCGATTCGGTGGGCTCCGCGCCCCCGTTCCAGCACTTGGCATAGCGCGCAGGGGACGAGCTCGCCATCGCGCCTCTTACATACTTGCAGGCCTGCTGCCGCCGTCGCCAGCGCTGCTTCAACAACGGAGCGGCATACCAGGACCGTGGCGCTCTCATATCTCTCGCCTGCCGCTCGCCCTCGTCACAGCAAGGCGTTCTCTGCAGTGCGGCGGGGATCGCGTCGCGAACTCGACGCCCTCGAGCCTGTGCCAGTCAATCACGACGGCACACAAGCCGGCATCGGCAGCGCGTACAGCAGGCCTGTCTTGCGCTTTAGCAGGTGTGTTTCCCGCTTGATCTGCACCGGTCCCGCCTCATTTCACTCGTCTCAGGCGAGGGGTCGCTGGCGGGACCCGATGCCTCGCGGACCGCGACAGCCGCGCCTGCTGCCGATCGGGACTCTGTGGGTTCCACGCGCCCGCGCCTGCTGGCGGGAATACCACGCGGGGGAACGCGCTCGCCGTCACGCATCTTACTTGCGGGCTTACTGCCGCCGTCGCGAACGATCCCCCGCCGCTTCACCGTTCCCATCCCCACTGATTCATCGACAGAGTGGCGTAATTTGACGATGGCGCTCTCGTGCGGCGCGCGACCATGTGCCGAAGACCGTAGAGTATGCGGTGAGCAAGCGTACGGCATATTCGAGGAGATGGCTGACTTACTTTTCAGAGTCGGGCGTACGGCGCCCCCGCCTTCTGCATCAGACGCGCGCGCCATGACTTGATGATGACGCCCTTGGGCGTTGCACGATCTGGCGGCCACAAACATCAGTAGAGACCCGGCAAGTCATTCGAACAGACCCACTTACTGTTCCGGCAGGCCGAACGTTAAAGCCGGCCGATGGATCGATCAGACCGATGCGAGCGCACCACCGCGATGCTCAGATCGCCATAGCCCGCAGCCCCGGAGGCATCTCGCCGACGGCGCCGTGAGATCCCGCCCACGCTGCGCTCGACAATGCACTTCTGCGGGTAGATCCACCCCGAAGGCAGTCCCGCAACTCGTCTCGTCTTCGCGCTTCGCGTGCAAAGACACGATGCCGCCGCCCCGCCCGCCCCGGCATCGTCAAGTCCCCTAAATCGCACGACGACAACTTCGTCCCGCGATAGCCGGGCGTTTCGTTCGCATCGCAAGACACGCGCAGCCCTGCAGCGCCGCGGTTCGCAGACCCGGCGCGATGCATCAGATGGGCATCCACCCGCCTGCCGCGCTTGTCGTCCACCCGTCTGCCCATCCCTGCCCGACACACCCGACGACACAGTAATCACGTACAGTAGCCCGTTTCCGACTCCACCCGGCGTTCTCTCGCAGGAAGGCGCAGGTCAGGGCGAGCGGAGAAACCACATGCCCGACGCGAAGATGTCTCCGCGCCCATGCGCGCACCGTCGGCATTGAAAAGCCATTGATTCCGTCTCTTGGGACATGGTTCTCGCCGCTGGCGACAGGGGACTGCATTGCCGACAATGTGCTTGGTGAGTCAGAATTTTAGCAAAGATAGCATGATATCGAAAGACTCACAAAGCGCCCTGTATCGCGTAGACTGTCCCTTCGTGTCCTCCCCCCAGTGCACAAGCCGAGCAGTGTGTAACGACGGCATCCCGTCCATCCCGCTCATCCGATAAGCCCGTTACGAAGCCGAGGGCGTCCTCACGAACGCACCAACGGCGCCCTCACCACCGATGCATGCCCGATGCTGGGACGACGCGAGCGGATCCCCGGCGCGTTGAACTTGATGATGACGCCCTCGAGTGGGGCGGCATGCTTCGATGGCAGCGCGACGTGATGGAGTCCTACGACGGCGAGAGCGGACAAACCGCCAGTCCATGTGAGCGTGAGGAATCTTGATAATCGACGATGGACGAGCACTTACGGCGTACGAAGCTACCGCCACGGGATCGCCCACAAATGAAGGGCCCCGCATGCAGAGGTATTTCCTGAATGGCATGCGGCCTGCGACCGTCACAAAGCGCCGCTCTATAATACACAGCTGTGTCAGCGGCGACCATTCCGAGAAACGAGAGAGGCCTTTACCTGCATGCCTCTCGCTATGATGCTTCAAAAAGGCACTACCGGGTAAATCCATGCCTTTCGGTGAGTACTATTTGTTCATGCCACGAGACAGGACTTACCGGCGATTCAGAGCATATCCTACTTGCTCAATGAACTTGATGATGACGCCCTTGGTGTCCACGCCGCGACACGCCGCCAATGTCACTGAGCGACAGCTCTAAGCATCTGCGCGGTGCCGTTGCATCACCAGCATCCTTCGCAGATGGATGATCCTCATACCTGCATCTCAAATCGTAACTGCGTGGCCTCGGGATGGCAGCGGTCAGGATCTGCATGCCCCGAAGTGAACGCAATGTTTAATTTTATGCAGTGGTACTCACCGGTGGGATATGGGGACAGACACTATTTGTTGTAGATAATAAAGATACCGTCAGTAGATAGTCTGAACCAAATATAGAACATCATACTGACCAGCAGTCGTGGGGGGGTAAATCTCAGTGAGTGGGGGAAAGACACGCGCACGACGGGCTGTCAAGAGTGATCATCTAATAAGGGCTGGTCCGAATTGTGCACGGACATGGCACAGGCTTCCGACAAGCGTCAGGGCCGAGACCAGACCTTGAAACACGGCCAACTCTCCCGGGTCTTCCATCTTGCTACCGGCAAAAATCACTCGGGTCTTCCGATCAAATGTCATGCCAAGGTGTTATGACCGTATTTTCTTTTCTCTGTTACAAGGACTTATCTTTTCTTTTCTTCTGCGATGACGCCCTCCAACCATCTATCGATCCATCGATCTATCATTTACTGTCATCGCTTCCTCCACTGACTGCTTATCTAAGACTTCGTATAGGATATCCGTCTGCCTCTTTCGTCTGCCTCTTTCGTCTGCCTCTTTCGTCTGCCTCTTTCGCCTAGGATATCCTACCGTACCTACACATATATAAACCCCACGTACACGGACCTGTAGCACTAAGTTTATCCTCTTGTATATCTTGTATCTCGACTTGCAATACAGTCGCTCGATTCGCTCCTCTCATCTTCGCTCCTCGACCGCCTCAACCATCCTCTATCTCTCTTCGCTAAGGGACGGGCCTTAGCGTCGTACTCTTCGAGACCACTCGCAGCGTCGCCGCTCTAGTGACGGACTTGGCGCCGTGTTGACACAGCCGTACGACTTGGGAACGACACAGGTTCCGAACCTGGTCAGAACATTAGGATAAACTTCTCGACAACACCCCGCCAAGATTTCGGACTACAACATCGGAGAAGGGCCATACGGCAGCCCCTTCAAGATTGCATATTACTCGACAAACGGACAGATCGTACTTCGACAACGACCTGAAGATATCGAAGGAGTCCTTACAGACATCCAAGGGAACATCTACATCCAGACGAATACCGTACAACGACCGGCAACCACAGGAGAACTAGAAGAAGCTCGCTACCTCGCAGCCGTAGCAGCACACGTTGGAACGAACAGTTATCACACATCCGAACAAGGGACACCAGAATCGATAGGACTAGTCAACGGGTACCTCCTACACGACGAACGACACTCCTTCAAGGTTGGAGAACATTGGATCAAAGAAGACGGGTCTACAGTCACAAACGAGCAACGAAAGGTTGCAGCATTAACGGCCGAGCGCATATATCGTGATCAAGCAAACCCAGAGGTTGAAGAACACGTCCGCAAAGTAGCCGAAGGAACACTTGCCCAACAGTGGACCGCAGACCGACTTTCTCTTCGAAAGAAGGTAGCCCCGATCACGCCTACGCAGCACTCAAGCTCTCAGCAGACCCCAGCACCGAACCCACCTAATCCAAACCCACCAGCCCCTGACCCGACCCCTGCAGTGCCAGTACAGAATCCTCCTCCTATCCAACAACCCATTCAGAACCCCACCCCCAATCCTAATCCCAATCCGAACCCTCCAGGAGGAACGAGCACTGCACGCCCCAAGAAGATGACGGAAATCAAAGCCAACAAACCAGAATTTTTCGATGGTGACAGAACCAAGGCAGACGCATTCATATTGGCCTGCGAGCTATACATCGCACAGCAAGAACTCTCCAATACGGTGAGAGAAGAAGCGAAGGTCAACTTTGCTCTCTCCTACTGCAACAAGGGTGATGCCCTCAGCTGGGCACATGGACTCCACAAGGCGAAAGCGGTCCCAAAGACCTGGGAAGACTTCAAGACAGCCTTCACGGATCGCTTCAAGGACCCCGGAGAACGTCAAGTTGCAGCAGGACAGCTCAGTCGCCTTCAGAAGGGAAAACTGTCCATCACACAGTACAATGAACAGTTCAATCGCCTACGTCTCAAAGCAGAACTCAACGAGACCCATCACCAGAACCTCCTGATGGACACATACCGTAGAGGACTCCCGAGGCATTACCAGACCACCATCGCCATGCAGGGAACGCCACCCACGGACGTCAAAGGCTGGCAGACCAAAGCCCTGGAACTCGAAACCATCGAGCGTACCATTGATGGAGGACTCGCCAATCCCTACGGTTATACCAGGTTTCAGAACCAAGGAACCAGATCAACCGCTTTACCTCCAGGAGAACCGATGGACATCGGACAGAGTACCAGACGAGACGGACGACCAGCAGCCAGGCGATACCTCAGCAGAGGACAGCAAGACGAATATCGGAAGAACGGCCAATGCTACGAGTGTGGTCAGCAAGGCCACGTAGCCAGGAACTGCGAACGACGCACCCAACGCGTTCAGGGTGCAGGACGAGGACAACCCTCGACACAGGGACGAGGAGGATACTCCAACAATCGCCGATTCCCAGGAAGACCCAGCAGAGATCCTTCGTTCGCGAAGTAGAAGCCGAAGAAGAACAATACCACGTCCACGAAGAAGGACCCGATCTCATCATAGAACAGGAGATCCATCGTATGAAGACCGAAGAACAGCCGAAGAAGACCGATGACGCAAAGGATTTTTGAAGCGTCCTGACCCTCAGCGTGGCTCAGGACGGCGAAACGAGAGCACCCAGATTCTGAATTTGTAACAGTATCACCAGCATTACGAGCACTAAACTTTGTTGTTCAGCTCAGTGGGCGCAAGAAAATCGCTGATGTGGTCGCACTAGTCGATAGTGGCGCCACAGATGTCTTCATAAACTGGAGAATAGTCAAGAAATTTGGGCTGGCAACGCAGCCTCTAAAGAAGGAAATACCAGTACGCAATGTCGATTCTACTGAAAACGTACTTGGACGCATTACACATGCAACGGAACTATACATGGACCTCGGTCCTCATCGGGAACTGACGAGATTTTTAATCACAGATATAGGGAAAGAAGACATTATCTTAGGCATGACTTGGCTCCGCCGACACAACCCATCATTTGACTGGAAGAATGGATACCTAACGTTCAACCAGTGCCCTCCGATATGCCGCATCGAATCCCCGGAACGGTTCAAAGGAAGACCACTTAGTGCTATAGTGGTAGGAGGACGACGAATCCATCGCTCCGAGCTACGACATCGACCAATTAGCAAGATACCTCATGAAGCACCTCGGGTGGACCCCATAGACCCAGACGAAGGCCAGCCAGTAGCCCCGGACCAACAGAAGAAGAGATGGAGGAGTCCGTACGACGCGTCCTCCACCCCGAAACTGCAGACCCACCCAAGCACCAACTTGGAAGAAGGAGACGAACTCTTTTGGACACCGGGATACGAAGAAGGAGAACTCCCAGAAGATGACGAAGAAACCATTGCGGTGATCCGCAAGGTCTACAATGCGCAAGACATGGCGATACAAGACTTCCTCAAGAAACAGAAGGAAGGGAAGGTCAATACGGCAGATCAAATTCCGAAACAGTACAAGCAGTACGAGAAAGTGTTCAGCGAAGAAGCCTCTTTCCGCTTTCCACCAGAACGACCCTGGGACCATGCCATCGAACTTAAACCCGACGCCATTCCACGGACCAGGTGCAAGATGTACCCCTTAGCCCCAGGAGAACAGGAATCCCTCGACAAGTTCCTAGACGAGCATCTCAAGAAAGGATATATTCGACCATCCAAATCGCCACTCGCATCCCCCTTCTTCTTCATTAAAAAGAAGGACGGCAAACTACGCCCCGTACAGGACTACCGCCAATTAAATGCGATGACGATCAAGAACAAGTACCCTTTACCGCTCATTCCGGAACTCATCGACAAAGTTCGCGAAGCATCCTACTTTACGAAGTTCGATGTGCGATGGGGATACAACAACATTCGCATCCGAGATGGAGATCAGTGGAAGGCAGCTTTCCTCACCAATCGAGGCCTCTTCGAACCAATGGTTATGTTCTTTGGACTTACGAACTCACCCGCAACGTTTCAGACAATGATGAACGACCTCTTCCGAGATCTCCTTGCTACAGGCAAAGTCATCATCTATATGGACGATATCCTCATTGCAACAGCCACGCTGCAAGAACATCGTGACATCGTCCATCGAGTCCTCACCATCCTGCAGGAAAACGACCTCTATCTCAAGCCAGAGAAATGCACATTTGAGGCCCCCAGCATTGAATACCTTGGCCTTATTCTCGAGAAGGGAACTGTCAAGATGGACCCCGTCAAGCTTGCAGGAATCAAGGAATGGCCGGTGCCCAAGAACGTCCGAGATGTTCGATCCTTCCTAGGATTCGGAAACTTTTATAGGAGATTCATCCAGGGATTTTCATCCATCGCACGACCGCTGAATGACCTTACCAAGAAGGACGAGAAGTGGGTCTGGGACACAAAGCAGCAAGAAGCCTTCGAAACTCTCAAGGAACGGTTCACATCCGCACCCATCCTTGCCCAACCAGACACCACAAAGCCCTTCTCGGTCGAAACGGATGCATCAGCATTCGCTTATGGCGCAGTACTTTCACAAGAAGGCGAAGACGGACGATCCCATCCCTGCCTACCTATCGCATTCCTTCACCGACACTGAACGGAACTACGACATTTACGACAGAGAACTTCTTGCCATCATTCGAGCACTCGAAACGTGGCGACATTATCTAGAAGGGTCACCACACCAGATTGATCGTATCGGATCATCAGAATGCTTTACTTCAAGGACGCTCACAAGTTAACAAGACGACAAGCACGCTGGATGCTGTTCATGTCTCGCTTCGACTATACCATCCGACATGCGGCCGGAAAGACCATGACACGCGCCGATGCGCTATCTCGACGACCAGACCATGGAGAAGGAAAGGACGACAACGAAGACCAGATTGTATTACCACAAGACGTATTCATCTCAGCGCTACGAACGGGAGTACAAGCACCAGAATCGGACATTCAAGCTGAATTGATTGCAGAAGCAAATCGCTTCGAAAAGTCAAAGGACGTCGTCGATGCCCTGCGGAAACAAGCACCATCATTCATCGACAAAGGACTAGACGGTTGGAGCCTAGACGAAAATGGCCTACTCCTATATCGAGGACGAATCTATGTGGCCAAGTTCGACGAAATTCGAAGGAAGGTGGTACGACAAGTACACGAAAACCCGGCATATGGACACCCAGAGTGGCGCACCGTGGAGCTTGTACAACGAGAATACTTCTGGCCTGGTATGGTCTCTTTCATTCGGGATTTCGTCAAGGGATGCACAACGTGCCAAGCTATGAAGAATCAGAACCACCGTCCCCACATCCCTATCCAGCCTATCCCTGCAGAACCAGATGCGCTACCATTCTCCACGGTTTCTACAGATTTGATCACCAAACTCCCAGAGTCTGATGGCTTCGACTCCATTGCAGTCTTCATCGACCATGATGTCACTAAGGCTGCAGTCCTAGTTCCTTGCCGAGAAGCATGACGGCCGACGACTTCTCCACGCTCTATGAAGCTAACGTCTTCCGACGTTTTGGCTTGCCTACGAAACTTATCTCCGACCGAGGCACACAATTCACCTCCAAGTGGTTCGCGACGCTCTGTCTCCGACTCGGAATATCTCAGGCCAAGACGACCGCATACCATCCACAGGCCGACGGACAAACAGAACGATTGAATCAAGAAGTCGAACAGTACCTCCGAATATTCTGCAACCACCGCCAGGACAATTGGGCACGCCTACTACCGCTTGCGGAGTTCTCCCACAATGCCACACTCCAAGCATCATTGAAGACCACCCCATTTCAGGCTCTTATGGGCTATACGCCACGTGCCCATATTGCTCCATCCGCAGTAGCTGATACCCCCGGAGTGACCCATCGTCTCGACAACCTCGAACGGTTGCGCAAGGACCTCCAAGCATCACACTGCGGCGCAACACATGGCGGACCGGATCATGAATGCACCACCCCACTATAGGGAGAACGATAAGGTTTGGCTCGATGCGACGAATCTCCGAACTTCGCACCCTACGAGCAAACTGGCTCCTAAACGATATGGTCCGTTCAAGATCACCTCGGTCCTTGGACCCGTCACCTTTGCGCTCGCACTGCCTCCGACCTGGAAGATTCACCCGGTCTTCCATGCATCGTATCTCTCACCTTATCGCACCACGGAAGCCAACGGACCAACTCCGCCGCCGCCATTACCGGATCTTGTCAACAATGAAGAACAATGGGAGGTTGACAAGATTGTGGACTCGCGCCGCTACCGCAATCAGCTGCAGTACCTCGTCCACTGGAAGGGCTATTCGGATGCTGACGATACTTGGGAACCTATGGGCAATGTACAGGGAACGGCCGATACTGCTATCGCAGACTTCCATAAACGGCACCCTCAAGCCCTCCGGCCACAGTCCACCGCCACTGGGATTTCCTCCGACGGACGAAATCCACGCATACCAAATCTGGCAGCTAAAGGCACAACAGCCCCGCGTCGCTCCACGCGCGGCCAGGATATCCAACCTGAAAAAGGCACTTCTAGCATAGCCACACGACGCGGACGTCGAGTATAAAAGGGGGGGTAACTTTTCACCTTTTGACCCCAACAGCGAATGTCCTTCACCGCACCAGCAGCTCTTCTCATTCTAGTCATCACAATCAGTATCATTCTCATCGCAATATGCCTTGCCCTTCTTCTCCTGCTTCTCCGACTATGCAGACCGATTTCACCGACAGCGACGTCGACTCCTACAACGGGAACGCCGACAACGAATCCCACCCCTACTTGCGCATCTCCACCGCCTACCAGCCCCAGCCCGAACAGTATCACTCCGTACCCGTACAATCTGAGGCCATGCCCATCGACGAGACCACACCGTTACTCGACACCTCGCCCACCATCGCCAACGACCAGTCCACAGACGGAGACGACGAGGACGACACCACGGATGACGACGCCGAGGGCGACACCGATCGTTCCTCCTCCGAGCATGAGGACGACACCACGGACAACGATGAGGACGACGAGGCGGGTAGCTTTCACTCAGCCGCCAGTCAGGCCAACGCCGAGGCCTGGGCCGGCACCGGGACAGGATGGCAGACGATCAACACCAACAACACGGAGGCGGGGCAACAGACCAGCGACAACCAATGGATCGAGTGGGGGGATGCCGGCCAATGGCCCCAGAGACACCAGACGTGGCAGGAACTTGCCACGGAACTCACAACTGCCACACCGGAGCCCGACCCCGAGGAGACGAGCATCTCGACAGTCCAACGCATCATCGACGACAACGACCCCAGCGTTGCAGACCGCCAGAAGGTCGTCGACTGGTTCCAACAGATCGCGCAACGAGAACCCCAGGACGTCTCGTCCATCGAGATGGGAGAGGCACTCATGCTTGTCCAACGCGTCTTTGCCCACGACGAGAACTCTTGGAAGCCTCTCGACGGATCTGGAGGACAACAGGAATACGCATCTCCATTCCCAGGCTGACCCCAGTACACCGCCGCCCTATGGCATCAGCATGCTCGATGCGTTGTTGAACGACGCAACGGCGGGCGCCTTCCAACGTCGCAGGACCGAGACCGCACGGAATACTACCAGTCGCGCCCCCTCCCCATTCGAAATCACGATACAGTCATTCTGAACCCCGTCAATGTCGAGTTCAACACGATCAATGACCTCCTTTCCGTGCGACACCTCCTTCTTCTAGGAAGACCAGAATACCAAGGAGCCATCGAGAACTACATGCGCAACACTGTCCACGCACTGTCCGGATACTCTGACGAGGCCACAGCAAGGGCTAATGCAGTGGTTGATGCCTGGCGCTCGCACCTCGAGAACCAAGAAGAACGCGAGGCATTGAATCGAAGTGCTCAGGATATGGCAGATGCGCTCGAACAGGTGAACCGTCGAGCCCAGGAAGCGCTCGAGCGGCAGCAGCAGTCCTTTCGAACCCTTCAAGGATGCGGTGTTTGGCAACACCTCGAGTACCTCGGAGATCACCTGGATCAATCCATCATGGGATTCAACGACATCGATTGGGTCGTACGAGATATTGGACACCGCGATGAAGCACTGGTCGCCTGGTATGCCGCCGGACGACCTGCTTCGCAGCCCAACCCCATTCGACCTGACGGCAGTGGACACTTTGTTCATCCCCAACCCCTTCAATGGGCTGTACTCAACCCCGGACCCGCCGACACTGCCCACCATGACCTCGCCGCCGATACTCCCCACATCAATGGACCCCCGCGACCTCGAGGACGTATCCCTCACCCCCTCTTTCCTGAGTCCATTCGCAAACGAGTCTCCGTCAGTAACCGACACGACGCCCGTGACATCTACCGCGACGTGTTTCAATCCCACCTTCGACGACTCCGGTCCACTACGATGGGTAATAGCGCCCTCAGGAGAGAAACTGCGACGGACCAACGCGGCGTGGAAGGAGAAGGGAGTACTCATCAGGTGCACCAATTGCGCACAGGCTCACCGGAATTGCTTCGGTCCGCCACCTTGTGAAGCCTGCCAGGGCTAAGCAGCGCGACACCTGTGACAAGACGGACTTCCAGAACCTACGACTCACCACGGAGACCACCCTCGGCAGACGGCGCAGCTCCTGTTCGCGATGTTACGCCACTCAACGGCATTGCAAAGGGAAAGAAGGGAGGCCCTGCAATCACTGCTTCACGGTTCGCATGGAAGATTCTTGTGACAGGATGTTTTGGGTGCAGAGAAGTCGGGACGACTTGACACCTGGACGAGGGGTGATGTTATGACCGTATTTTCTTTTCTCTTTTACAAGGACTTATCATTTCTTTTCTTCTGCGATGACGCCCTCCAACCATCTATCGATCCATCGATCCATCACTTACTGTCATCGCTTCCTCCACTGATTGCTTATCTAAGACTTCGTATAGGATATCCTACTGCCTCTTTCGTCTGCCTCTTTCGTCTGCCTCTTTCGTCTGCCTCTTTCGCCTAGGATATCCTATCGTACCTACGCATATATAAACCCCACGTACACGGACCTGTAGCACTAAGTTTATCCTCTTGTATATCTTGTATCTCGACTTGCAATACAGTCGCTTGATTCGCTCCTCTCATCTGCGCTCCTCTACCTCCTCAACCATCCTCTATCTCTCTTCGCTAAGGGACGGGCCTTAGCGTCGTACTCTTCGAGACCACTAGCAGCATCGCCACTCTAGTGACGGACTTGGCGCCGTGTTGACACTGCCGTACGACTTGGGAACGACACAGGTTCCGAACCTGGTCAGAACAGATGGAGATAGAGGAGGACAGCGTGCAGCGTGAGGTGGAGTCCGAAGAAGAGCATGATGTCCGAGAGGTCGAGGTGGAGATCGATGCAGCAGAAGACATGCCCCTCGGTGAGTTCGATTCCCATTCGAATTCCCCATCCTATTTAACATCCGGTGTAGGGCCGACACAGGCGGGACCAAGGTCCAGATATCGGGCATTGTCCCCCCATCCTCCAATTGCCACCCTCGAAGACCCTGAGCCCAGCGCCACTCCAGAAGCCTCGGGATCCGCTGCCCAACGCTTTGAGGAATTGGTCGCAGACGTTGCCCGACTCCGTCTCGAGTTGCGCACACATGGCGGGGTTCTCCAAGGTCTGTCACATCTGCCAGAGGACTTCCAGAGGCTCGACACCCGGATCAACAACCTCGCGAGCACGGTCCACAACGAACAGGAGTCCGTCAGCCAGCGCTTTGATGTGCACAAATCCCGCCTGCAGCACCTTGACAAAGGCTTGGAAAGCCTATCGAATAGCCTCCGCACGGACATCACGGCGATGTCAACGATGATTGTCGCCCGCGTCGACGAGATGCAGGATATCGTGAAACCCCCGCCGCCCCCCGCGCCATCTGTTCAAGTCCCCGCGGGGTTATTCGGGCCGCCGACACATGGTGTACAGTGGGGTGCAGGCTTGGGTAGAGGAAATGGGGGTAATGGCAGTGCTGGAGGATCGTCTGGGAAGACGGGGTCAGGAGGTCCAGCCTAGCCATCGCTGCCTGCGTACCCGCCGGGAGTTGCAGATGCCTGAGGCATCATTATTGACATCTTGTTTTACATTTAATATGCTGGGAAGTTAATAAAAATTTTCTTGAATGTCTTTCCCAAAGCTAAGATGTTGGACTCAGTCTGATGAAGACACCTCAGACAGAAAGACAATGCAAACACTGCATTCTCAACACAGCATAGTATGAAATACATGGTAGACGTAAAGATGCCGTGTTGAAGACAGGGTATAGTCGTATATGCCATCCAGCTGTACGCAGAATACCTACTTACACACCATGGACGACAAAAACATTATGAGTAAGGCAAGCGGCATGTTGAAGCCTTAAATACGAATGTGAACATATGCCGAAACCCTGGGAGAACTAACTGCAAAGCCATGGAAGCAACACCGCATGCCGCCACAACGTGGAGCAATCCCGCGGCATGTCGGGAATATGCCTGCATTGGGCCCGCGGAATGCCGAAAGAACTGAATGTATGTGGCCCACCGCGCAACGTGGTAGGAGTGTTCATGGAATAAAAATACCGTTGCCAGTGAGACTTAGATGATGTATAATTAACACGGAATGCCGCGGGAACGGTGGTGAGCCTGGCGGCAGGGAGGGGAGATTGCATAGCAGTTTACAGAGTGTCGAGGGAAGGGATGATGGAGGCAGGAGCTAGGACCCAGGCATGTTGAAGCTGGCACAGTCAGCGGATTCATTGTACAATGCCGGGCAGAGGATGTTGAACCTCGCGGCATACGTTTGGCAGCCCACGGCGTTCTACGCCTTGCGCGCAGACCGCCCCTTGGCGGTTGCAGGCGCAGACGCCTGTGCTGAGCGAGTAGCGGCTCGGCGAGACGTGGGTGGTGCACTAACAATTGCATTAGCAGGGGTTTCAAAGTCGGGTAGGGATTGCCACGTACTCCAGAGCCTTTGCTGTCGGCTTCTTTTTCCTGCGGCCTTCCACGATGTTCTCATCCTGGACCTCTGGCTTACGCTTCCTTGCCGGCGGCTTTGCAACGGGAGTGGGTGCCTTTGCTACACTACGGCCAGCAGGGGCAGGACCTGCGGGAGATTTTGCAGGCGGTCTGGATGACGTTCCAGAGCCTGACGGCATTGCTGCGGAACTTGGGGGGACCTCCGTGGCTATAACAGGGTGTCAGGGATCCGTCGCACAATGGGCAACCATGTCCCACGTACCTGGCGTGTGGAGGGTGCCGGCCCTTGAATTTCGGCGAGTGCATTTCGAATTGCAGGATTCACCATACCATCAATGTAGATGAAGGCAAAGGGCGATCCCTCAAGGTAAGGCGGGCCTGCCCCCTCCTCATCCACATCATTGGAGAACTGGGCCTCATGCATGTCGTGCATCGCACTGCCGACGACCAAAGCAAAGACCTCTAGCCCCCGCCTAGAACGGACGGTTCCTGCATCACCTGAGGTGCTGGGCATCAACCAGGGTTCATCGTCAAGCCACTCCTGAAGGTCGTCCAAGCCATCCTGAGTATGCACCTCCGCGGGAAGCCATTTGGCCTGGCTATTCCAGGCCTCCCAGTGGCCCTTCCAGCTATCTGGCAAGGGCAACGCTGGGGTGGGGCCAGGTACCTATACCGTGTGAGTATGTGTGTTGTCAGGCGAACCGCATGACATGACATACCGGTGGCATTGCCGAGATCGCGCGGAGCAGTGCCGAATAGTCCAGCTTGCTCGAGAGGCCCGCCAAGTACTGCGACCGCAACGCCGCCTTCCCGCGGGTATCTGCAGGGCAGTAGAGGACGACGGGAGCATTGCTGGTACTCTTCCGCCCATTATGGGCCTTGGGGCCGACTGCGATACCACCCACCGAGCGTTTTGCGCTTCGGACAATACTTGCAGGTTCATCCATGCTCTGGTCCGCCATTGCTTGGGTCATTCTCGAGACCTCCTCCTCCTCGTCGCTCGACAGGATCTGGACAACTGCGGACTTCTTCCCCTTGGCTCGTTCAGCCTTCGGCGTGTTTCGTCCAGATGTCCGCAATGCCGCGGCATTGCTGCCGCGCTGTCGTGGGTGGGCAGCACCCTGCCGGTCTGTGTCGTGGTCGACTGCCGAATTCTGAGCCTGCTTCTCTGCCATGTCCCGTACCACCGCTGCCTCCTCGTCCTCCTCTCCCTCCCCCTCCTCCTCGTCCTCGTCCTCCTCCTCCTCAGCACCCTCGTCGCTCTCAGATGAGGAGTCACTGCTCGATGTTGTATTGCCGTCAGAGTCACTGGGAGACGCTGAGGATGACGCGGCTTCTTCAGATTCATCCCCATGCTTCCGGGTATGTTTGGCAGTCTTCGACGTCCCGGAGCGCTTGGAAGGCTTACGACCCTTCGCAGCTGGGGCCGCGGCATCTTTGGGGGAAATACGATTACTGGAGGGATGTGCAGAAGATGCTGAGGATTGGCATGGGACCTGTGCCCATTTCTTGACAGGTCTCTGCATTCGGGTAGGGGACTTTGCTCGATGACGGATGATGCAATCCCTGACGACCTCTGGATATGCATCCCACTTGAAGGGAATAAGTCCCTCGTCGATTCGGCTATGCCAGTGGGTGTACACATCCCGAACCCAGTGACGGTTCCACTTGGACGGATGAATCCAACCTTTGTAGTCGTCCGGGAAGCAGTCATGCGAGTAGTATGTGCTGTCGTCGCCGAAGACCAACCCCCATGGTATGCTACCCTTCTCCTCGCCGATCGCAATATCTGGAAGACATGTAAGTGTGTGTTTATCAAAATCATCTGACGACTCACGGAAATGCGCAGTCATCCAGCGCTTGATCACGGCCTTCCGCTCCTTCCTCTTCAACTCCTCGAATATCTCCATCGACGGCAGTATTGGCCATCCATCCTCGTCGAAGTCGATCTCCGGAATATCCAGGACCGCCTTTTGGACTTGCAGCGATTGCGCGGATTCGGGATCTATGGAGGCTTGGTGAGCGCGAAGCTTCGGAATATGTGGCCGTAGCACGTACCAAGTGCCTGTGTCGCCCACTCGGTCCATTTGTCCAGGATCAATGTATCCTCCCAGTCGGGATGCGTCTCGGTGAATCCCTGCATTCCTGATAGCTCCTGCGTGTAGTCCTGCCTACAAAAGGCTCAGTTGCAGCAGGGAGTAAACAGAAGGATCACATACACTGCATGGACAAGGCGACCTTCGGAGTCACGGAAAGTTGTGAAAAAGAATAAGTGCATCCCACATTGCGACCACATTTCCTTTGCGAAGGAGTGGATGAACTTGGCGGCATATTTGGACGCGTTTCTAACCAAAGTCAGAGACCGTCGCCGGGCATCATGGCACGCATAACTTACTTTCACTGTACTTCGACCGGTATCTCACCGGCATTCCATTTGTTCGCCATCGCCACGTACTTGGCCTTCTCCGCAGCGGTCACACCCTTGCACCACTGCGACAGGGTCGCCTGTCTCTTTCCGACCCACTTCGGAGACCCTACCTTGAAGCCGTTGACCTGCTCGAAGTACGCATGGAATGCGTCCTTCTCGACCTGGGCCCTGACGTTTCTCCAATCCGCCTTCTTGACATACTTCTTGACCGCCTTGCTAGGCTTCTTGCGACCGTTGTTTCGGAACCAGATTTGGACACGCTACCCAACAAGGTAAGCATGGGGACAATGATTAATTGAGGAGCTTACCTGCTTGACGAGTTGCTTCCACTTCTTCCAGGGCTCGAACTCGTCCTCGAAGGCGGCCTTCAGGGCAGACACGCAATCACGCGCAATCTTCGCTCGCTGCGTAGAGTCCGCGGCACGGTACTCCGGCAAGCGCGGCTGGAGGTACTGGAGATGACGGGACTGGAGGGTGAGTTGGAGCTCGATGGCAGCACTGGCACTCGACGTCGCGGCATCAGGAGGTGGAGAGACGCGTTTGCGAGACTTTTTGCCCTTATGTGCGCAGGCCATGGGAAGGGAGGAAGGGGGCGAGAAGGAGGGGGGAAGAGGGTGCATTGCGAACTCATAAGCATCGCCTGAAAGCTGCTCGTTCCCATCACGACATGGGCTGTGATCAAGACTATGCCAAATTCCATAATACCTTGGCTGGGATGGAACGTGTTCCCAATCCCATGGCACCATGGCTGGAGTCCAAATTTTCCTAACTATCCCGCTGACCCCATGCTAGCCGAAGATGGTCCGGCACACATGCACCACATCCCGCACCGTTTTTCCGAGCCGATCATGTTGCCCTTACCGACCGCCATTCCAGTTATCCCATTGCAAGATTACATTGCGGTCACTCTCAGCCCAGTAGCTGTGTTATAAAGATATACTCTGTATATGTCCGGGACCTACAGCAAACTATCATAGTGAGCAGCATTCTACTTAGTGGACCCACACACCGTGTGCAAAAGTCTATTGCGCCATCCAACCGGAGACCATTCGGCAGGGTGATGTATTTGGCATCAAGTGATCGAATAAACAAATTCGGGTTAATGATCGCTGATGTCGCTAGGCTGGCATCGCGTGATCAAATAAACAAATTCAGGTCAATGATCGATGATGTCGCTAGGAACACCGGGCCGAGATCCAATCAAGAGTCTGGTATGAACAGGCGATCAAGGTGGCAAATGCACAATGGCATAGCACTAGATATGCGGGTCTGTATTGTCAAACTGTCAGGCATGTATTGTGTACGACGAGTGACAGGAACTCGTGTTAATTAGATATAGACCATTGTTTACAACAAGGACACAATAGCAATTGTCTCAGCAAAAGAACAAAGAAGCACGTTATGCGTGAACAATACAACAATGGCACATGGAGACAATGATAGCACAATGTGACATGTAGACAATAGGCATGCAGTGCGACTTCCAACAATGCCATGCCATTGTCTATGTGAGGATTTAAGAATGCGGTATCCCAAGGTACCTATATTCAGCGCAATAATGTCTTCAACTCCTATGCCTGATGGTGACTCTTTATCCCATTGTGTATATGCACCAGCCATGGCCGAATATCTTTCTAATCACTTTCTCAATGTGCTCGAGCAACAGCGCTGCGCGGCTGCTAACTCAGAGCCTCCTGCGGACATCCGGTGTCCTGCAACAATTATCCCAATCCTGGTCATATCCGAACTAGATTTCTGCGTGGATATGCTGGTTACTGCATTTAATGAGCGAGGTATGTGTTTACCGGTATTCCATAGCTCCGATGACATCCTGACAGGGAATAGTGATGCTCGATTGGGACTTGGAGCGCTATTCTGAACGCAAACGAGAGAAGGACTCTCCGACATTCCTTCGGCGCTATCCACCGGCTTGTGGGCATCCCAGATATACGAAGCCGTGTATCGGAGTTGACAAGCACGGACGAATATTCTTCTGGTACTTGCCAGGAATCATATCCAAGGAACGCGAGGTAACTCTTGTCTACATTGTTCCATACCTCATGCTCATTCAACGCTAGATTAAGATGAAAACAGCAACGGAGCATTTGAATGCCCATGTCCGAAAGTCCAATCCCTCTCGAAAGAGGAAAGGCGGTGCCAAGCACGGAACATGGAGGGAATCTACAACTCTCTTTCACCCTGCAGAGAGATGCAAACAATTCACACCCGGCACAGTCACGTCACTGTCTCCTGCTTGGTTTCAACAGGCTAAGAATGTGAGTACGATTGTATCAGAACCCTATCATCCACTAATCCGAAGCATTCATGCCTGCAGGGCCCAGATGATGAGTTATTCACCTCGCCATTGATAAATCCTGCACGGCGTAACTCCGATGGTATGCAGTGGGCCGCGGAGATCGTGGAGTCCTCTGCGCTATTCAGTGCCATACTGCGCATCATTCACCCCGAGTTGTACAATGCCGCGGCATCCGTCATGCAGCAGCTACGGACGATTGAACGACTTACACCAGCCCTGCAAGAGTGGCCATCCGTCTTCAACGGCGTTGCAGTGATATCAAACCGGTTAACACCTGCACATCGTGATGCGCAGAGTCGTGCCTCGTGGTATGATATCCTATGCACCATCGGATCGTATCAAGGGGCGACATTTAGCCTACCAGGCACCGGCCTAGAACTCGCTTACAAACCCCGAACTGTGGTGGCGATATCTGGCAAAGCCCTGGACCACGCCATCTCTGACTTCACTGGTGAACGCGTTTGTTACGCATGGTTCATGAGAGACATAGTGCATGATCGTTTCGGGCAAGAGGCAGCAGGATGGATGAGGATGAGCTGATATGAGGATCGGGGCGGGAGGGGCAGTACAGCACATAGTGGTTCCGATGATGATTTGGAGCAATCGCTCCACGCGCTTGGCAGATTGTCCCTATCCATCTGAGAAATTTACCACTGGTATATCAGGCTATATCAGCTACATAGCTTTCCTAGGTCCATAGCTGTCCCCTTTTATACATAGCAGTCCCATAGCTGTCAAGTAATCTATGCAAAGCTATCATAGCTTGTCATAGCTGCCATAGCATAGGGCATAAGCTACATAGCTGCCATAGCATAGGGTATAAGATATTATAGCTGCCATAGCTATTGTAGTATAAGATAGCTATAAAAGCTATGCCAACTATATACTATATCTTCAGTGTTATATTATATCTAGCTAGTGGGATTCCTCTCTACTCTATGTCACCTCCATCAATTATGTAGCAACAACATATACTTGGAAAAATATTATAGGCCCAGTAGTCTTACATCTCACAGTCACAAACATCAAAAATTGAAAAACATTATATTTTTCGAACAATTTCATCAAACATTGATAAAGCTACAAAGACTACTAAACAAGTACAAAAAAATATGACAAACTTACAATGACTCTAAAAAGCGAAAATGTACATAAGAAAAAAAGATATAAGTATTCAAAGATTATACAAATAACACATCAAAGCTTACCAAACTGACAAAAAGCGAAAATCTACAAGACAACTTGAAGACATCAGTGCAAAACATAACAAAACTTACCTTGTAAGACTACAAGGATACTGTAGCAAGTATCAAGACATTAGTAGTCATAAGACAAAAACAAAGTCTTACCTTAAACAACAGACAGAACAACGAGTGAGAAGTAACAACGAGCAGCAATCGAATGACGACAGCGAGCGAGCAAACAACGGCAACGAGCAAACGACGACGACAAAAGCGCCGACGTGGCAAGGGATGGTGGGGGTTAAAGAGCAAGAGGTGATGCGCGTTGTGCACGCCTTATATACGAATCCCGGGCAAAGCCGAAAATCGTGGCTGCCGGGCGCTGCCGAGCGCCACGTCAGAGGCTGGATCCCAGACGTGACAACTTTACACACGATATGCAGGAACGTACAATACAGTAGATATATATTGTTTTCATTCAATGTATTTATACGAGCAATATTTAGTTGCATGCTTTTTCTGTGAGTTTCTATGGTTTGATCTGATTTGTTGTGCTTCAAACCGTTTGAACTCGCGTTCGGTGGCTGAAGCACCGAACGCGCGTCGAACTTCGTCTCTGACTTCCCTGCAGCTTTCCTCCTTCCTCGGGCCTCCTCTGTTCTCTCTCCGTCCTCTCTCCGTCCTCCCTCTGTCTTCCGCCGAAACGAGTATCGAAGGGGTAAAATAGGATGCAGGGGGCCCTTTAATGTGAGTTATATATTTTGTTTATCGTGCTTTTTCGTGCTGAAACCGAGAGTATCGCTCGTTCGAGCGATACTCTCGACGTCTCGTCTCCCCTCGCCGCTCATCTTCACGCACCACGCACCCCTTCCGCCATCGCCCACTCGTCACCGATGTCCGGCGCGCCGCCTCCGATGACCACAGCCGCGTGCGCTGGCACACGCGCGCGGCTGGCGACGACAGCAAGCTGTGCCCGCAACAGCAACGACGCACCGCGGACGACACGCGTGCGCCAGGCACGTCAGGTCGGCGCCTCGCGCACGGGTCAGGAGCGGGCACGTTGCGTGTGCCCTCGCGCGTACGGCCGCACCTCGCGCACAGGCCTACCGCGTCACGCACAGGCCCGCGGCAGCCCCGCACCCCGCGCACGTCCCTGGTGCCCCGCGCACGGCCTCCCCCCGCGCGCAATGCCCCGCATCTCCGCGCAGGCCTGCCCTATCGCACACGGGCCCAAGCTTCGCGCGTGGCCGTTGCGCCTCGCGTGCAGAATCTTGCGTCGCGCACGGCCTCCGCGCCTCGTCCCGGCCTCCTGCGCCTCGCGCATGGGCTTGCCACACCCCAACCCGTCGTTCACAGGCGCCGTGTCTCGTGCACGCTCGCCACGTCTCACGCACGCCCCCCAACGCCTCGTGCACGGGCTGGGCACCCGGCGCTGCCTCCTGCATGCCGCCCGTGCCTCAAGCACGCACGCCGCGTCCCGCGTACGCCTCCCGCGCGCGCCGCGCGCCTCGCGCCGGTCCCTCACGCCTCACGCAAGGGCCCGCCGCCCCTTATGCACCCCCGCGCCTCGCGTACGCGCCCGGGACGGCACGGCGCCCCGCGCACGGGCCTCCGGGCCTCGCCTGTGCCCCATCGCCTTGCCCATGGACCCTACGGCCCCGCATGAGCCCGCGGCAGCCCAGCGTCTCGCGCATGGGCCCCGCCAGCACGCATACTCCCGCGTACGGGCCCGAGGCTTCGCATGCGGGACTACTGCGGCGTCGTGCACACCAGCCGCACTGTCGTCGCCTTGTCGCGCCCCGTGAGCGCACGCGCGGGCCCGCATATGCATGCCGCATGTAGTGTAGTATACTTAATTTGTATTAGCAATTACATTGAATATAATTAACTATGACCTGGCACCTTTTAAACCTACCTGACTTGACATAGCATTAATAGTTATCATAGCTCATCTGATTAAGTATGGTAGTGCTATATATTTCAAACTGCTAACTATAGAAGCTATGATAACATCATATAGCTGGCACTACTAGCTATGGAATCTATGGAAGCTCTCATAGCTTTCATAGCTCTACATAGCTGGATAAGCAAACTTCATAGACTCTGATAGCTCAATGATAGCACCCATAATATAACCTGCAGCTATATAAAATTCAGTTTTCTCAGATGTCATGAGATGCGATCGACCTGTAGTGTACCTATTATCCAGTGTCTTGACAGTAAGGAAATTACTTTCCAGAGGCATCGAGCCATCTCTATATCGCGTCTTCTCATTCTGTGAGCATTCAACGCAACTGACTTCATGGCTCGGACTTCAAAACGAAAGAATGGGATACGATACGCTGCACCACCCAAGGGGCGGAGCGCACACGTCACCCTGGTTGTTGAAGAGACAACACGGGGCTTCAGGCAAATTGCCGTCGAAAAGCCTCGCCGACTTTGCGCCGTGATTGATGTACCATCGGGTGGGACACCTATGCCTGAGAGAGAGGGCTCTGGACCATCTCGAGAAGCCATATTCAATGCCCTTCCAGGCCCACGGACTGAGGAATACGAAGTCATGAATAATGACTTCGTGGATGAGGATGGGATTCGAGACCCATTGGCAGATGTGTACCGCAAGGTGAGCCTGTTGCAGGCATTTTGGTGCATGCCGCGGACTACGTTACTCATGCCGCGGCATAGGGCCAACATGACTACCTGCATGAGTGGTTGCCTAAACGCGCGGAATACATGCGCGCGATGCTGGAAGACGAGTGCCCGCCGACTGAGACATCCTGTCCCACTTGTAACATTGCTGAAGGTAGCTGGCGGTGTCTCGACTGTCTCGGACGTGTATTCGAGTGTACCCTTTGCTTTGCCAAGCACCACGCAACCTTACCGTTTCACCGTGTCGAACGCTGGACCGGTGAATTCTTTGCGCCATCATGGCTTCGCCTGGCAGGGGTCAAGATCCATACCGGGCATGGTGGGCATCCCTGCCCCCACGCAAGCGCGAGAAACCGGGAATCCAGTCTAGATGCCCAGGAGAAAGATGGGCAGGACGATCCGGAAGTCTTTGACGGAGATCCTGCACTACCCTGGACTGCGGCGGAGGACGATCTGCTGACGTTCCAGACAGACACATTGCCGAAGAAG
The DNA here is from genome assembly GCA_003675405.1 of Hericium coralloides. Lineage (NCBI taxonomy): Eukaryota > Fungi > Basidiomycota > Agaricomycetes > Russulales > Hericiaceae > Hericium > Hericium coralloides. The sequence continues at coordinate 369,746 of QUOP01000093.1, forward strand.
GCGAGGGATTCGGATGGGAACCCAATCATGTGCATCGTGGACCCAAGCGGTGTCCACCGTATCCCTGTTGTCTGGTGCTGCTGTCCGGATGCTGACCCACCCGCTCTGCAATTATTTCGGATGCAGATGTTCCCTTCGACATTTCATGCCCCAGAGACTGCATTCACGTTCAGAGTTCTCGACGACTTCAGGATCGACAACTTGGAATGCAAAACGACTGCTTACCATTTCCATCACAAGTTACGCAGGCTCACAAGTAGCGCATTTCCATCCACTGTACCCGTGCGTTAACCACTCAGCTGCAACTAGTATCTGGCTGATTTAACAACAGGATCGATACCGCGAGCTCCTTCGCGTTGAGCGGCAGTGGCGGGATATGAAGCTACGAAAGTGGTTTGGGATGGGTCATGACCGAACCGAAACGGAAACACCGGGATGCCGCGCGATCTTTTGCCCTACATGTGCACAGCCTGAGTTCAATCTCCCCGCGGACTGGAAGACATGTGATCCTCGACGGTACGTTTCTCCTGCCATATTCAATAATTCCCCGTCACCTAACACTGGCGTAGGTGGATCTTCCTGCGAACATTCGTCATGGATGGCAATTTCGAATCAACTGGGTCTAAAATGCGGAGACCCGCGAACGATGTCCAGCTCAGTGAAGGTGCAGGGTTCATGGTTGGCCAGGAACAATATAGAAAGCATCTGAAAGCCGCGAAGGACACAACCGAGGTATGTGGAGGTCCTGCAGTACTTGCGCCCTGTACCAACATATGGCGCGGCATACAGAGATCAACATGCAACGAGCACCGAGCTGTTAACCGCGTGAATGCTGATCGGCATCATGTTGAGCACACCGGCATCGGGGCAACAGCGTGCTGTCATGGATGCTTTTACCCACATTCTACCGTGGACTTCCAGAAGGGCGAAAGGTACGATTCGTACAATGAACACGAATGCATCCTGGGAGTGACAGGTATATACAGGCAAATGAATATGGATTACTCCGCCTGCCAAGCTATGAATTATAACACGAAGGGGATCGAAACCGTCATGAACATCTATGACGTTGTCTGCCAGTGGCGCAAGAAATTCAAAGAACGTGTAGCTAGTAGCGAATTCCTATCAATTCCTGACAGTGTCACGGAGATGAAGGCTGCCATCGGACTCTTTCACGTTCACGGCCACAAGGATGAGTGTGTTCCAGCATTTTCACCAAACTATATAGTCGGTGCACGGCAATTTGATGGAGAAACAGTGGAGACGCTCTGGGCTCCGTTGAACGAAATCTCCAGGAGCACTAGTGGAATGTCCACATCGCATCGTAGGGAGGTACTTGACGATCACATGAATGATTCGAATTGGAAGAAACTCATCGGAATGGGTTCGTACACTAAACGTTGTATCCATTCCATGGACCTGACCCATGCTACAGTGGCCTACCTATCCCGCCGGTATCGTAGTGGAAAGGTGGAATTAGGCAAGGCTGAAGACGCATTCGAAGGCATTGATTCCACGGTGTCTGATGCCAACAGACGGCGATGGGCACGAGCAGAAGCAAAGGCACAACGGAAACGGGAGCAGGATCCGATGGTGATGGTGAAGATATATGACACTACGGTGAAGAAAGGCAAGTCAAAAAAATCAATATTTACAGACCGATTGGACTAACATTCAGTGCAATATGGCAGAACCATCAAGGGCGGACATTCTGGTACAGCTCAACCAACTGGAACTGCAGCGCGGGAGGGGCCATGGTGCCGCGGCATGGATTACACTTGGCCTCCGGATTCAGGAGACGCAGTACGTTCCACATGGGTATATACATACCGTTATGCATACTCAAATGTCCTCGAACAGGCTATCTATTCTTACCGCAGTCCGAAAGCTTGGACGCAGCCCCACTGCGGCACAACGGAATGATCTGGAAGACAGGAGGCGCCGCCTGCAATCCCGGGTGACAACCTTTGAACGTGCGGCATCACAGTACCTACCCTACGATGTCGATACCACGAGCCACGGCATTCCCCTGTCCCCTGACGATGGAGAACGATTCGATAGACTCGGCGACGAAGACGAGGACGATGACACGCCAGCCTCTCGAGCGCCTCGCAGAACCGGAGGGTACATTCCCATTGAACGTGTGGCGATTAGCCTGCCTTCCCGCCTGGATGAAGACGTTCTTCACTTACCACAGATGAAAACACTAGTTGAGACCGAACTAGAACTGCGAAAAGGCCAGGCAAACGATGCATTGCAAAGTGTACGACTTGCCCTTGGACACAAGGCCTACGTGTTTCGGAATGATGTGCGGCATGCAAACAGCCAACGCAAGAAGACCCGGGCATGGGATGATGTCACATCCATCGAAAGTATGGTTCAGCACCAAGCTCGGGTGTATTCCAAATGCCGAGAAGCCATGCAAGCCTTGGGCTGCGGCGAAGTTCTACAAAATTCAAGCTGCTCCTGCCAGAGCATCTGAAGGTTACCACCATAGTTTTGGATCCATCCGACCGGTCTACGCAATTCGACGCTCCCTGGTTGTGGACATTAGACGTTGAAGGAGATTCGGATCAGGGTGAATGGCTGGCTGACTGTAAGCTTAATATCCCTGCCCTTCCCGATTCACCAGAGGTGACATAATGAATGCTTCATTTATGCAGTTCACAGAGTGCAGTGGCTCCGGGCGCGTGCTAGAATGCACCGGTGGCATGAGGAGATGGTTGTTTTGCCGTTTGAGATGGAATGGACTGTGAGGGGGTTTCAAAAACGTGCGGATGACTGGGGGATCCGCATGGAGCATGCACGTGAGGAAAGCCTCAGAGGACATGCTGCATATGCTGCGAGGCAGAGGGCAATGTGGCGGGAGTTTGCTAGCCATGCCGGAGACAGCTTTAAGGATGTCCTCGGAGATGATCCACGCTCTACATATGGCTTGGAGTAAGTTGCACATACCGCGGGATGTTTACATATCGGGAGAACAATGTTTGATTACTTTGAATATGCCGCGGCATGCCTGCACGGTCCCAGGGCATGCACTACATATGCTACGGCATGTGGAATAGCAGGCGAAAGGACCTCATTCATCATCTAGGTAGTCCTGGAAGAGACTCCACACTCCGTTCGGATCCTCAATCCATTTCTCCATGCCTCTCAAATCGCTCCCTATGTAATGACGCTCATCACCGAATGCCTCCAGGTACTCAGTCAAGTTCTCCGACCTCACCAGGGCATTATCGAGTGCCCTATATACATGGTCATCCCGCTCTACCTATTGCCGCATAAGCTTGCTACTTCAATAAGGCAGGCAGTGGCGGCATACCGCTTGAACATGTGCGCTGACCGAAAGCGCTAGACATCCCAGTATGTCTGGAGGAGGCGGAGTACGTCTTTGGGCGGGCCTACGTGGGCCAGCACTGGTTCTGCCTTGGGTTAGCTATGGGAAATCAAGGATACGTAGGCCATGTTACCTTCCAGCCTGGGAGGGTCCTTGGGAATGGCTAGGAGCCCTAGACGCGATTTTGCGGATAGAATCTCTGATGGGCTCGGACCACCATTGCGGCCGAGGGAGCCACCAACGCGGCATATAATGGAGTATTGCGCGTTCCCGCGGGAACGGAATATGTTGTAGTGTGGCGGGCCTGCGGCCCTGAGCAATTTCATTGCCTATAGACTCTAACATGGCATTGGCATTGTGTAGGAAGGTTGGAATGACCAACGGCGGTGTCTTGGCCAACTCTGCAAAGCCAACGATGACTGCCGCGGCATCCTGAGTACTGACTTCAGTGAGGTGTAATCAGGCATTCTGGGCTGCTTACCTGCTCCTTCTGGATTGCAGTGAATGCATACCAGTACTCGTACGTTCCTGGAGGCTTCGCAATTGCGTTTAGTGCATCGTAAACATGCCATGTTATTTCGTTGATTATGGCTTGTGCAAGAGATCCGAAAGGCGGAGTCGATACGGCTGGACGAACATGGGGAGTCGACATTGTAGGGCTGCAGATAGTAGTGATGTGTAGAGCAGATGCAGAGTGGATGGGGGGCGATTCGTATCTATTGGCGCTCATGCCGCGTGGCAAACACGTGTATCCCTCGGCATTTTTGACCGTAGCACTACGCGCTCAGACAAGCGCTCAGACAGGAATAAAATCAAGACATATATGACAGACTTAGGTACAGGACGGCCAGGATGGATTTGATACTCCCTTGCTACTGTTCATTCTCCTGCTTCACCTTCGTAACATCTTCCATCTGACTCTTGACCTTTCCCCGCTTCTGCCGCCATTCCTCGTGTAGCTCTTCGAGCCTTGTGGAAAGCGTTTGTAGGCTGGACTCTGCGCGATCAAAGTTGCTGAGAATGTCCTGGCGTCCAGCAACGATGTCTGCAGGCAGCGTGGGCGGGCCTTTGGCATACATCCCACTCTGAACATGGTTAAGTGCATGGTATTATTTGCTAAATGGCAATAGTCAAATTCCCATACCTGTGTGAGAATCGCAGCGACGTGTGCAAATAGCCCTCCATTTTCCGCGGGATATTCCTGCACTGACTTGCGGAATTTGGTCGAGACGCACATGTCGGGGTGTCCTTGGATGTTGTAGAGCTTAAGTATGCTGATATCCCGAGACAACTGAATCTTGAGATTGATTAGCCTTCTCAGTAGGCTATCTCAGTATCCAGCGTATAGTGATATACCCATTGTGCTCCAGTCATCATGTGACCAGGGGAGGATGCTATCTGAGAGAGAATGGAAACGACGCGTGCTTGAATCGCTTGGATATCAGGCGTATCACAAGCCCATGCAGCACTCGACCCACTTGGGTGAGACATGATGGTGCGTAAGGGTGAGTGTATAGAGCCGCCGACACACGATGGCGCTTGCGGCGACGAATGTCACGTGACGATGCCTGCGGAGTTCCGCGGCCTAACGAATGTCACGTGACGATGCCTGCGGAGTTCCGCGGCATAGGACATGCCTAGGGTTCAACATGATGGTGTGGGATATAGTCCGCCATACATGCTAGAAATGCCGTGGCATTGAATAAAGTGATTATACCGTAGGATATCACAGTATGTAGCATGCAAATTCATTGAGCACGGTCTGTTATGACATGTTGTTACAGAGCATATTAATGCCCACAAAGAATCGTATAGCCCAAGGTCCTGTATGTATATATACATTGTAATCATTCTACATGGAGAAGATGGCGGTAGACCTGTGCCCTGCCATAGCAACATGGGAATCAGGATTTTCATAGGGATTGGCCAACCCAGTATACCATGCAACAGCCATATGGTATCAGACGTTGGCCACCCATGGCGGCATGTAAATCGCGATTTACATGGGGATTGGCCACCCCATTATACCATGCAACAGCCACATGGTATCGGACGTTGGCCAACCCATGGCGGCATGTAAATCGCGATTTACATGGGGATTGGCCAACCCATTATACCATGCAACAGCCACATGGTATCGGACGTTGGCCACCCATGGCGGCATGTAAATCGCGATTTACATGGGGATTGGCCAACCCATTATACCATGCAACAGCCACCCATGGCGGCATGGAAATCACAATTTACATGGGAATTGGCCAACCCATTATACCATACAACAGCCAAATTGTATCGGACGTTGGCCACCCATGGCAGCATCGAAATCACGATTTACATGGGAATTGGCCAACCCATCGTAGTATGCTGCGGGATACGCATATACCCATGGGCCACCCCATAACGGCATGCGGGGGGATGCAGCGTTGGGGTTTGGCGAATCCCATAGCTGCATGCCACGGCACACGAGACCACAGCTTACCTACGCATGGCGGTATGAATTTTATGAGTACACCCCCTGGCATATAGTACAATGGGCCTAGCCATACATCATTGCAGAATTGACATACACCTGGCCAAGCAATGCTTCATGGTGATTCACTGCTGGTATGGGGGAGCCTAAGCCAGCATTCCTGAGCAAGGAGACATGGAAAAATCATATTCATTCTACGCATACTAGTATGATTACACTCGGAAGTTGGCCAACATGAGCTCCACAATCTAGTATGCGACGGTGTCAAGCTGACTCGCCATGGTCATATGGGAATTAGTACTGAATGGGCTCTTTCGTGCGCACGACCACGGACAACGCAGGCACGGCCACGGACAACGCAGGCACGGCCACGGACGACGCACGGACGACGTTCTGCGCCGTCTGTGTGCGTCAATGACGTGGCGCACTCGCCACGTCACCGCCCACCGCGCGCCGTCGAGTTCCGTTGCCATGGCAACGAGACTCGGACGTCCTCCCCTCGCTCACGCGCCGCCTCTCGCGCTGCCTCTCGTGCCGCCTCCACACCCTGCCGTGTCACCAGCGTGTCGAATGGCTGCACCGCCCAAGATCCACGTCCTGCACGCTCCACACACTCACACAACACCCCCCTCGCCTGAGACACGCGTGCAGCACCCCGGACATGCGCACAACGCCCGTCCATGCACGCAACGACCCGCGCTCACACCCCACGCCCCAGACGCACCCGGTCAACATCCAGGCACCCCGCACCCTGAGCCTCACACGCGGGCCCGTAGCTCGGGCCCTGCGCTGCTCTCCCACGTGCGGCTACTGCGCCTCGCGCGGAGGCTTGCCGCGTCGTGCATGGGTTTGCGGCAACGCAACGAAGCTCCCCGCGTGCCCATGCCTCTGGCACACAGGCCTGCTGCGTCGCGCACGGTCTCCGCACCCCGTGCCGGCCTGCGCACAGGCCCGGTGCTTCGCGCACGCCTGCCACGCTTCGCGCACACCCGTTACGCCTCGCGCATGGGCCCGGCACTCGGCGCAGCCTCTTGCATGCCGCCTGCGCCTCAAACACACCCGCCGCGCTGCCCGCGGCCCCTCGCGCCTCACACATGCCCTTGTGCCCGCACCCTGCCTGCGCCTCGCGTACGCGCCCACGGCAGCGCGGCGCCCCGCGCATGGGCCTCCGCGCTTCGCACACGGACCCTACGGCCCCGCGTGAGCTCGCGATAGCCCAGCGCCTCGCGCACGGGTCCGCCAGAACGCGCACTCCCGCGCACGGGCCCGGCACTTCGCATGCGGCCATCGCGTCTTGCGCACACCAGCCGTGCTCTCGTGCGTGTGCACGCCTGGTTGCACCCCGTGAGTGCGCGTGCCGGCCCCGCTTGTGGCTACGTTGCATGTAATGTAGTATATGTAATTGTATTAGTAATGAAATTGAATATAATTAAATTTGACTTGGCATTATCAGTATCTACCTGACTTGACATAGCACTAATAGTGATTATAGCTCATCTAACTAAGTATGATAATGCTATATATTTTGTACTGCTAACTATGGAAGCTATGATAACATCATATAGCTGGCACTACTAGCTATGGAAGCTATGGAAGCTCTCATAGCTCTCATAGCTCTATATAGCTGGATAAGCAAACTTCATAGACTCTGATAGCTCAATGATAGCACCCATAATATCACCTACAGCTATATAAAATTCAGTTTTCTCAGATGTGGAGGCACACTGTGGGTTGTACACGTACCTGAGTTACGCATGCAGGGCGGGCGTCCCCGTGCGCGCCTCGATCCGCATGCCCCCCACGTGCGCATCAGTCTTGACACAGGCAGGACGAGCAGCTCGATGCAGACACCACAGCGCAGCTGGCAAGAGAAGCCGCGCACAAAGGGGTCACATGCACGGGGCGGGAGGGCACGGGCGAGCTGCAGTGCAGCGTGTCCGAGCTGCGCATGAGGTGCTGGCAACGTGGCGGCGATGTGGGAGCAGTGTTGGCGGCGTGGATGGGCGATGGTGATGCAGAAGGGGGAGACGGCGATGCGTAAGAGGTAACGGTGGCACGAGGGCTCATAGAAGCAAGAAAAGCAAGAGCCGCTCGTTTTCGAGCGAAACTCTCCTTGTTAGTACGCGAGAACAAGAAATTGACAGATTTTTAAACTCACTTTGATACCCTTTCCTCATCAAAGACTTGAAGCACTCATTTTGACGGGAGAAAGACAAGAGAAAGAAGGAAAAGAGGAGGAGCGACGACTAGGGTGAAGTGACAGTGGAAGGAAGGAACATTGACGTGTTGAAGTCCTTAGTTGGCGCGCCTTACCGGGGATCGCCGACCGGGCCGGCAGCTGCCGTTCGCGCGACGCGCATTCAAACGTTGAAGTCGTTCGGCTTGTCTGCGGTCCTACCGTTCTTATCTCTTGCTCCCATTCTTCCAGGGCTTCTCTTCAACTTGAAAGCTGGAGGAATTTTGGAGCACTCAGAGGGGTACCAGGTAAGTTAAAAGGATTCTGATTTGTTAGTTTTCATGCTAACTAAGGGAGTACCGCTCGTTATCGAGTGGTACTCCCGTTTGCTGTTTATCCTTGTCCCCACACCTCCCTGTTCGACTCCATGCACTCGCTGTCGCCCCTGCAATCTCCGCCGCCATTTCTCTGCCACCTCACATCATCTGCTCGCTCCCGCCTCCATTTTCGCGAATACCGCGATCCCCATGCCCCGACAGCATCCTCCCATCTTTGACAACCGCATGGGGGCTCGATAACAAGCCCGCATCTCGAAATTTTTCATGCGGTAATCAGCCGGCATGCACGCTCCATCGACCCACACAGGGTTCTGACACTCAGCGCGCATCCTCAATCCCTCATGCAGCCCCCGCTATGTCACACGCGTCCCCAATGGCATGCGTGCAGAAGCGTGCAGGATGCTTGTCCACAGCACAGAAGACAATGCCCCGTGAAAGCCCCAACAGCCCACGTGGACGAGCCAAATCGCCGTGCAAGACCCGTGCCCATGCCCGTCCGTACATGTGTACTCACCACACGCCTGACCCGTTCCGCGCGGCCTCAACCACGCTTCGGCGAGGACGCCAGGTGTCCGCCACACACGACAATGCCCGTGCGCGTGGCACTCCCCTTCCTGCTCCCCATGCGCAGTTTTTTGCTCGCGCGATGCTTCAAGACTCACGCGGATGCTCTATGGGCCCTCGCGCTGTACACGCGCACTTATGCGCCCCGCCAAGTCACCCGCATGCTCCGTGGTTCCCTCATGCATGCTCAACAACTACCTATGGGCTCGACGCTGCCCATGCACCGTGCGATGGCCGAAAAGCCTGTGCATGTCCTCGGCAATGCGTTCGGGCACGCGCGCGCCCAGAACGTTGTGCGCATGAGTTCTACGATACCCTGGGATCGCAGCAATGCAGGCGAGGTGCCGATGATGCTCACGAGGCGTCCGCGCAGTGCCGACGGCTCGTTGATCCCCGCCAGTGGCGCACGTTGAGTCACAGCAATGTGTGCATGTATGATATATATATAGCTACGTAGGATACCTATATAGCATGTATAGCCAATGATCACTATATAAATTTGCGATTTCTCATATGTCTGTCTGAGTCTTGCTGAATGAGCTGTATTTTTCTGAATGTCTGAGATATGTCTGCAAAACCAGTCTCATATCTGAACAATGCCTGGCTTATGTCTGCCTTTTATCTGGATTCTAAACAGTTCCTGACTTGTGTCTGACTTGTGTCTGAGGGAAAAAAAAGTCAGACACAAAAAAAAAAGTCAGACACACCAGTAAGTCAGACACTTTTTAGGTGACATCAGGCCAAAACCAGGGGAGTCAGTAAAGTGAGGAGTTTCCTGATTAGTAACCCCCCACCAGCCAACATCATTGCCACCAGTGCACTGCGTGGTAAGTATCATTCCTCCAGCGCATCCGGACAGACATGCTGACATGCTCGAAGCATGCACCGCTGTGGTGATTGAGGTCTCTTATCACAAGCACTCGACTGTAGCCGCGGACGTTAAGTTTGTGAGCCCGACAAAGTGGAGGGAGCAGATCTCTTTGTTCTTGGCGGACTTGAAGGACACAGATATCGGCGATGTCAAGAGGCAGGCGAAGCTCAGCAGCAGCACTGGCGGCGGTGAGAGCGTCGTCGCCGCTTGGTCGAAGGTGCGTGTCGCTATCAGGCCAGGTCAATCTCGAGCTGATGGACCTCGTCAAAGTTCGAACTCGTGTACCCCGGCTTTTCTCTCGATCAATTCGCCCAGATGTCGGTTGACGACATTGTTGCGAGCAACGCAGGTGATGTTGTCGATCTTCGAAGTGAACGTTCGTTTCATTGTCGATTCATCTTGCAGAGGTCAGCGATATGCTTGGGTCGACAAAGACCATCGGTGCCGACGATGCCCAAGCATTCGAGGTCGAGATTTGCAAGTACATCGACTCAAACAATCTCAGGATAAAGAAGGAACCGTCCCCGCCGACGTCAACTCCTCAGGCTGCCGATCAAGGTGTCCCAAATCCGACCAGCGGCCTTAGTTTTCTGGCCAAGCTAAGCCATGGTGGCAACGCCATGCCCCCGCTAATTAAGCAGGATCCAGACGCCCCAATCAAGGTTGCCAACGATCCGAAACCTGGAGAGATAAAACAACCAGTTGGTGACAGCAAGAAAGCTGTATTATGGCCTTTGATTGAACAAGTTGCCATCCGATGCAACGCACGAGTATTGTCTACGGGGGCCGTTTTCGTCGACCTGCCTGGAACGTCGGATGCCAACGCTGCAAGAAACCGGATCGCTAAGGATCATATTGCGTCCTGCGACCACTTGTTCATCTTCGCGCCTATTACGAGAGCCGTCGACGATGGCGCGGCTAATAGTGCGTAGTTTCTTCGGGTCTGCTATCGTTCCCGGGTTTATATTTGCCGCAGGGCTCATGGGCGACTCGCTAAGGAGGCAGTTGATAAGTACGTCGTACCTTACTTCTCGATTGGACCTTATGCTAACAGACTGTCTCGCGCTCAGTGGGTAAGACCCTAATGCTATCATTGGCATTAAAATATTCAATGACTTCATTCATGGATACAATGCATAGATGGCACGTGAGTATAGCATCCTAGCACATTCCGCATGCGGCTTGACGTCTGCTACGTCTCACCTATAGATATGATCCAAAGAAGATCTCTTTCATCAGTGAGTCTTGCATTCGTTTTGGCTAATTTGTTATGACCCACACGTTCCCTACTTCGATAGTGACCAAGACCGACGACGTCAGCTGCTCAGAAGTCATTAAGAATCTACGTCTGGAAGAGCGATCTGATTTTCTGGATGTACGAGAGCAGGTCGTGAGCTGCGATGCTCAGCATCGGGCATGCCAGGACGAGCATGTCCGAGCAAAGCAGTCCGTCGATGGTAGGAAAATAGTGCTCATTACTGGTCGTACGTCCGCTTACGTCCTTATGTTGGCAGACCTACGGGAATACCTGCTGGAAGCAAACAAGCTGCTTGTCGAACAAGAAAAACACGAAATTGCCCAGATCAAACAAGAAAGTCCGGAACCTTCGTTAAAAGGTGGAACTCCCATAGGACAAAGTAAAAAACGGCCAAGCGATTCTGGGGTTCCTCATGTTAAACGACAACGCACCGAAGGTTATGCTGGACACGTTGCGCCCGACACCCCGCAGGTGGGCACATGTGATACGCGCATACTATACGCAACGGCACTGATTTATCGTAGTCTCCAACTCAGTACACCAGCGCTCAGATCGAAGAAATGATAGAGAATGGGCGGAAGGAGCTTGCGAAGAGGAAGGATGCGGCGGATAAGGCTTTCCAAAATGTCATGTCTGCCCAGCGAGCACAGCTGCAGGCGCAGAAGAAACTGAAAGCCTACTGCTCCTTGAGACGATCAGAGGTATGTTCATCTTCCAGAACTACACTCGATGTGGAGCTCAATGTACCACAAAGATCTCTAGAGAGATCCTTCAGGAAGATTTCAGACAGAATCTGAAAGTCTTTCGTGGTGAGTACTAAGGGCACGTCTCTGTCATAGCTGCTCTTAATTGTCGCTTATTGCAGAGGAGCGATTGGAGGAAAATCAGAAACTTCCATTCATGAGTGATCCTGGAAGCGCAGATCTTCCAGTCTTCTGTTGCTCTTCCCAGGAATACAACAAGCTACAAGGTTGGTCAGATACTTTCTGTGATAGACGATAGACATGCCTACAATCACGATGTACAGGCCTGGTTAAAACCAGTGTCGACGGCGATGCTTCTGTGTTCACAGAGCCTGAAGATACCGGCATTCCGGCTCTTCAATCGTGGTGTCGTACCCTCCCTCTTCCCTCCCAGGTCAAGGCCGGCACGCACCTGCTGAGACGCCTTACGGAGCTCGCGGAAGAAATCCTTGAGTGTATTGAGAAGACCAATGGCGATATCGACATGAACCTCGTCAGGCTCAAACAGTTCTGGGAGACGGATGTCTTCCAGACGAATCGGGACGCCAAGCTCGACGATAGCAATGAGACATCTCGGGGCGTCAGTGCTCGCCTTCGCCGGGTATGTCATATCTCACAGGACTCGTAGTAAACAACTGAATTCAGATCGTCGATGCAGTCCTTTCCAAAAATATTCCGAAGCGAAATCAAGAAACTCAAGGCTCGCCTGAAGGGTGAACTGAGAGACGCCTGCCAGAAAGGTGCGGAAGTGGTAGGTCTCCCTTCGATCCAGTTTTCCATTGAAATTTACCGTCATATCTCAGGCATGTACTGGAGCCCGCGAAGTGGCAGAAACATTCCTCAATGGACTGCATCACCAGACTCTTCTTGCCAGTGCGTGTCACCGATAGATGCATCCATCGGTCTTGACATTGACCTATCGCTCAGATTTCCGTCGTTATGGCCGTCATCGTGGTGATCTAAACGAGTCCCTGCTAAGAGGGCTCTACGAGACCATCGCCCCGACATGGGCTAAACTCTTTGACGGCAACATTCTTTCGCGTTCACGGCGGCGATGGAGAAGGAAATAGACACTGTCTTGAAAGAGGTGAAGATGTCGTGTCCTCCCAGCCTGCGGAAACAGGCCGAGCAGCAGATCATGCGATGCAAAATTAAGACTATGAACCGGCTCAGCCTGAGGGTCGAGGTGGCACGGGACGCGCTGCAGGCAAAGCAGAGGCAGCTCTCGCGCACGATGATACCGCACGTCCAGGGCAGTCTCCGGAAGGGGTACGACGGTGCGCTTCTGGTCACTCCCACAGGCAGACAGCCCATCACTGTTCTGCACAAGGTATGCCACTCTGTGTGGTGACAATACTGGTAATAATCTCACACGACATTTAACAGAGGAAATTCTACGAATATCTGCATGAGCATAGGAAGACTGTTTTCCTTACCCTCGTCGAGATGTTGATGGACGGCCTCGACGAGGCCATCGATTCACTCGAGTTGTCCCTTTCTCGCAACACTAAATTAGCTCAAGAGGTGTGTATGCCGCGTCGCCGTACTCCGAAGCCCGCTCATTGTCGCTCATTCGCAGGTCGAAGTGAGTATGTCGGCACTCTGGGATGGCGTGCCGCAGGGCCTCGACTTACCTCAGGTGACTGCGCGACACGACTTCCAGCGGATCCTCGTTGCGGTGCCGAAGCAGACGAAGCTGTGGGCCACTGCTCAGAAGAGGGCGGCGGCTGCAGTGTCGGCGCCCGAGCCAGTCGCTGGAACAAGCGGCCAAAACTGATTCCAGGGAAATGGTACACTATTTTACTGGCTGGTGATATAATGGGTCTCTGAGCAACTTGGCTTCGGACAAGATAGTTTGGAGGGTATACAATCTGGGACATGTACTGGCGCGTACAGATGTAATACTATGAGAAGTCCGGGTAGATAGACACAGCTATTTGATACTGTACAATGAATCACTCACAAACTACTGCGTCCACGTTCACGCCTGGCTGACGGGCTCGTATCCGCCCCGACTCGCCCGCCCGTTCCCGAGCCCCAGGCCCATCATCAGCGTCTGCCGCAGGCTCTTGCGCCCACCAGTGCTGAGATCGTCGCCCTCCATCTCGCGCCGTCTGCGTGCCTCCCGGAAACCCTCGGGCGGGATCTCGTACAGCCGCTCGTACTCGACGCCGAGCTCGCGGCCGGACGTCCAGAAGTCCTTGCAGTTGCCCACTAGCCCGAGGTCGAACGGATTTGCGGCCTTGCCCGCGCGCGCGAGCCCGTTCGCGGCCTTGCCGGACGTGAAGCGGTCCAGGCCGAGCAGGTGCATGAGGAAGCCGCTCCCGCAGCCCGCGCACAGCCCATGCTTGTGCCCGTGGTGGTGCCCGTGCCCGCCGAGCGTCGGCGTCGCCTCGCCGACGAGACCCTCCTCGGGCGAGATGTCCCCGCCCGCGCCGACGGGGCTCGCGCCGCGCAGGCCATTGTTTGCATGGTGCCGGTGGCCCATCTGTGTGCTGAGGCTCGCGCCACCGCGCCCGCCCATGAAGCCGTACCGGCCGAGGTTCGAGACCTCGAGGGTGGTCATTTGGCGCGCAACTTGCCAGAATTGGGAGGCGAGCAGGACGACGGTCCAGATGAGCTGCAGAGTGGACCAGAACGCCACGGAGAAGAGGAAGGTGTCGACGACGGTGATGGAGCACAGAGAGGCAGGAAGAAGACAGGACGGCGACGGAGATGGCAAGTTTTCCATTGCGGAGAAGTCTATGCAGAATTACCGATGTCAGATGGGACATGAGCTGGCAAATAGGGAGAAAAAATTTCTTACAGGCCACCGTCAAGTAGTCAAAGAGGGCGATTCCCAAAACTAGCGTGGTAACGAAGACGAGGAAGTGACGATGGTTATTGACGCCGACTAATGAAGGACATTAAAGCAGACACCGATGCAGCACTGGTTATGCAACGTACCACAGTTCCAAACCCAAGGGCAGTGGCTATCAAGGCATATGTAAGATCAGAAGTTATGAGGGAGGGTATGCGCTTACTGATCCGAACGCGCGATACAGCGGTCGCAGATGCGGCAATGTTTCGATCTAAGCGGTTTCCGTGCCTGCAAAACGAACTGAATAAAAGCAGAAGAGACAAGAGCAATGTCTTACTGACCATGCACTGAATGCAGAAAGTCTGACCGTTTAGCCGACCCTCAGAGGCAAGGTCCTCGATGATCTGAGAAGTCATTCGCATTTAGAACGAAAATGTAGGATGACGTGTAGGACCGGGGCTCACAGATTTGAGCTCCGCGTCGCTCGTAGGTGACGGACATGCCCCGGGGTCTAGCGTCATGGAGCGGAAGAAATTATACGCACAGACACCGAATGTTAGCGCAAACATCAGGTGTGTGAATGGATGCGACTCCGTCTCTGTGCAGAAGTTAGTGACGGGTTTAGTTTAAAACAGATCTACGCACGTTGCAGGAGACGAGTTGCCCAGGAGAACGCGACCCATACCATAGATCCGAAAATTATTCCGGCGAAGTAGGGGCTGGCAGTAACACTGTCGGTATATGTCGGTTTATTAAGGAGGACACGGGTAACGATCTGCAGATCCAATGAGATTCCTGAACATACACTCGTACAAAAATACCCACGTGATGCATGGCAAAGAACTCGGCCATTGCGAGAATTATGCCGGTATACCAGGGTAAGATCGTCAAAGTCATGAACATGAGATACAAGAAAATTGTTGGCGCGAAGAATGTCCCGAGCTTGGAGTTTCGCTTTGAGGAGGTAACAGTTAATGACCACGCTGTGCATGGAAAAAGAGAATGATACTGTACCTCGCTCAAAGGCTTCTTCCTCTTCGTACCGTCCTCGTTGAACCCACCCTCTTCTAGAGCACGTTTCCACGCTCCCAAGCTCTTCAGCTCAACGGCCATGTCTCTAGAGGTCCGGCCTTCATTGTCTTTCGCGCCAATCTCGGCGCCCTTTTCGATGAGGCGCTTGATGCACACCTTATTGCCACGTACGACTGCCCAATGCAAGGGCGTCAAGCCAACATCATCGTTGACGTTTGTGCTCGCGCCATGCTTCAGCAGCAACTCGACGGAGAGTGCGTCGCCCTGGTATGCAGCCCACATGAGCGCAGTGTGTCCATTCGAGTCGCGCTCATCTACGCTGATCGGTTGGTGAAGCAAATACAAGAGCGGCATGATGGAGGATGAATGGGTCGTGAGGTGGAGAGTGTTGTAGCCCTGCGAGTCCTTGATATTCGGGTCTGCGCCATGGGCGATGAGGACTTGGATGACATAGAGGTATCCTCCACGCGCGGCCCACTGCATGGGTGTGGCAACGAGGTCTCCGCCTAGCGCATCGACCTCGGCGCCTTGTTCTAGGAGAAAGCGACAGGCTGCGACCTGGGCATTGATCGCGGCCCAGTGAAGCGGGGTAATATTCTGCTCGTCGCGGTCTGTAGCCCGCGCCTTGCCTGACTCGATCAGCTCGCGGATGAGATTAACATCACCTCGTTGTGCCGCAACGAATATGTTAACCTGTAAGGAGGTTTAGAAAGTTTGGAAGCAGCCTACGAAGTACACTAACCTCGGGCTCTACAACGGTCCTGACCTGAGACGCAGGAGCACTGAAGGCGCCGGCCTGCGCAGAGGCAGCGGTGACTGTAGTAGCAGACAGGTCTGCTTTGGGATTGACGATGTCGTCCATGGGGGGTGTCACGCCGAGGACGACGGCGGCGACGACAAAAAGGCTTGGAGCGTGCTGTCGACGTCGTCCACAGCCTCGCGGTGCAGTCGCTCCATGACGCTGACGTAATACACATCACATGATCGTTACTGCGGGACACGTGTCCCTCTTTCGCGACCCTTGGCTTCGCCTTTTCCGTCAACTCGACACGTTGATTCTGACCAT
The DNA here is from genome assembly GCA_003675405.1 of Hericium coralloides. Taxonomy (NCBI): domain Eukaryota; kingdom Fungi; phylum Basidiomycota; class Agaricomycetes; order Russulales; family Hericiaceae; genus Hericium; species Hericium coralloides. The sequence continues at coordinate 386,401 of QUOP01000093.1, forward strand.
CACTGGCGTATCTGCTGGCTTTCTTATGCCAACGAGGCCTCTGTTGTTGTATCCATGGCGCTCGGACAACTGCTGTGGGATACAGCCCTGATTACGTCTTCAAGGTAGCTATCTCGATGATGGTGAGCAAATCGGAGACTAACTATCTCATCACACATTTGTGCACATAGAGCAGCCCTCTTCCTGTCTTGCCGAAAGCTGCTACTAGGGAGCCTCTACCAAGAACTTACCCACCTTTCGAGCAATCCAGAGGATGGCAAAATCATCGAACTTGACTCCCTGCCTGCTCCGACTTCTGCTCCGAGCGCGTCTGGCCGCGCGAATGCATCGAAACGATCACTGCACTCGACAGTAGCCCGAACGCTCTTTTGCATATGTTTCTCCGAGTCGTGTACCCTGTTTCTGATGCTGATGTGTCAAGGTGTGAATGTATTCGGCCCCCAGTACGTCCACCCTCATCACAGCATATCATGAGTGCGAATATGAATGGCCGTGGTATAGGACACGCCTCCTCAACTGGAGGATATCTTTGTTCCTGTTGCTTTCCATCATCCTTGTAGTGATCCCTTTGTCTCTGAGCGTCGTATTTCCCTCTGCACTTACATCGTCCAACGGTACGTGTTATGCTCCCGTCCACCTGAACAGGTCAGAAGAGCTACGACGAAGTTTTACCTGAATTATACCGACGTGCTTGACTTCCCATGCTAAACCAAAATTTCATAGCAAATGCATCTCGGTCTCCCATACCCTCACTTCCGCGCCTTCTGCTCATCGTGACCCCGCTCGGCATCTACTTCTTCTTGCTCTCCTTCATCCCGATACCCGCTGCTCTTTCGACCCCGACCACGTCGTCGCTTCTCACTTCGGCCCTTTCTCGGCTCACCGTCCTCGGCATCCTGATCCTTGGATCCCTGTCCGGTTTCGGTGCTGTCACTACGGCATGGGGCTACTTCCCCTTTGTCTGCAATAAATCCAGGTATGTTCGCGCAGAATTTGAGTCGCAGAATTTAATAACGAAAATGTATCTAGGAAACAAACTACGCAGGCCGATGTCGAGCTCGCTGAACAGAGTTTGCAGCGAGTGCGACGCGATCTGGGTGGCAAGAGAGAGGAAATCGAGACGCTAAAGGGACGGGGAGGAGATACGGAGGTAGGTCGCACGTTGCATGTGCATTTTTCATACTGAATTTATTTGGATCCTATCTGGGACAGAACGCCAAACCATCTGGGTCATGGTTGTCCCGCGTTACAACGAGCTTCCAAGGAGACAGTGGTACGCAACTCGTCGGTCGCACGTTGCAGCTTACTCATCGAATATCTCAGAATTGTCAAATCTGAAGACAGAACTGTCTGCTTTGGTCTCGTTAGAAGAGCACATGAGCTCGCAGTTGGCGTGGATGCGGCAGCAACACAGCGAGGCAGAATATGACCGGACCTGGAGCGGCAAAGTGCTCGTCCTTGGCCGGCGAGCTATGGGCTTCTACTGCATCTTCCGTGGCCTGAGCGTACGTATCTCTGTTTTCGATCAACTGTTTCCGTATCACACTAAGATATCGTCTTTGCGACAGTCCCTGGTCAACATCCTACTACCCGCAACCAAGCCATCTGCCGATCGCTCATATCCCGACCTATTGACATCGCTAATTATCATGCTCCTCTCGCTTTTCTCCTCTGATCCCACTTTCCCATCACCTGAGCTCAAATCAGATTTGTCCTCCATTCTGCGCCAAGTCAATCTTGCGTTGGTGGGAATCATCATCTGGAGCAGCGTGCGCCGCGTTCTGCAAGGTGTCGCGCGGGCCCTGCGCATGACAAGCCGAAACAAGACGGCCTCGTTCATGCTGCTCATCCTCGCACAGCTGATGGTACGTCTCCACCCATGCGCCATGGGCACCGTCTGATACCGCGTCCAGGGCACGTACCTCCTGTCCACGCTCATCCAGCTGCGCACGTCGTTCCCGCCGCCCTTAGCATCGGACGACTCGCCGGCGGATTCGGAGGTCGTGAACCTGTTCACAACGCTCCCCGAGTACCAGTTTTTCGGGCCTGTTTTCGACTGGAGCTTCTTGCTGGCCGCGGGCAGCGCAGCGCTTGTTGAGTGGGCCCGCGATAAGATGACCGACGGGTCGGATGGAAATTGAAAATCACAGGCAGCACGCATGTTTCTACTGTACGGTTGCAAGACAGAGTAATGTACAATGTTACAATGGGGCGGTGCCCGTGCATTTGACTTCTGCTTCTCCTTTCGCATCTAACCTATCCAGTCGGACTCGCCCTTCTTGATAAACGCATCCAGCGCCTCTGGGATGGGCGTGTCCCCGCCGACGAGGTCGATCGCAAGCCCTGCCGCGTCGGGCCTATCTACGAGGAGCGCGAGCGTATGCGCCACGTCGTCCCGCTGCGCAGGGCAAGCCGGCGCACGTCAGAGACGCATGATATGGCATGGCAAAAAACGTACCGGGACCTGGGGCACCATATGCGTGCGCCCGATGCTGGCGCGCCCGGTGCCCGGTGTGTCCACGAGCCCGCCCGGGCGCAGGATCGTCCACTGGAACGCGGTGCGCGCGACGAGGTTCTTGTCCGCCTCGTACTTCCAATGGTAATACGTCCCGATGGCCGCGCGCACGCGCCGGCTCATCTCCTTGTCTATCTCGTCCTGCACCACCAAGTCAGCTGTGACCCGCGAGCCAGGCGCAGTAGTGCTAGGGGAGACGGACGTAGTGGGCGGGCCAGGGCCCATCGGGGTTGCGCACGTCGAGCGCGCTGACGAGCACGAGGCGCGGCTTCGCGCCCTGCACGGCCTCGAGCGCGTCGAAGACCTTCACGGCGCCCTCGTAGTCGACCTGCTTCGTGCGCTCGGGGCCGCCCTTGCCGCCCGCACCGGCGGAGAAGACGACGACGTCATACCCGGTGATGTTCTTGGCCAGGTCGGGCACGGACGAGTCCTCGAGCGAGAGCACGAGCGGCGTGATGGCGGGGGAGATCGCGGTCAGGTCGGCGGCGTGCGCGGGGTCGCGGATCATGGAGGTGACGCGGTGCGTGGACGCGAGGCGGCCGGCGAGGCGCAGGGCTACCTGTGCACATTCCGCGATGTCGAGATGAGCCCAAAGTGCATGGATGTGGTCAGAAAGAATCGCGCTGACCTTGCCGTGGCCTCCGACGATAAACACACTGGCCATAGTTCAATCACAATATGGTGGTGATGAGGGTGGATAAACGGGGAGGTGTCAGGTCATTACATGGAAGGAAGCAGATGCTTTATACCGGGCGGGAGATGACCATAACCGCGTCAGCGGCGTCATAGTAAGCTGACCAAGCCAAGCTCGACAACTGCGTCCACGCCGTTCGTCAAAGCGTTTGCAAAATTCGCTATACTTGTGCCGTACACGTACTTACATCGTACTCCAGGATCAACAACAAGCCCTACTGCCGAGCACTGCTGACGAACCACAGGTTCCCAGATATCGGTGACAGATTCATCCACCGTCCCGTCTGATTTAGCATGTGCACTAATAAGAACTTGATAATACTCGAACTCGTCTATCTTGACCATGGGTGAACAGAAGCATATTCATAGATGATAGTACTATGGCTTCGAGGCTATCGTTGGTTGAGAACGGGGGGATATGGATGATGAATATGTGAATCTATCATGTTTAAGACGTACTACCTGGAAATCCGGCGGCGCCCGTGGCTCGAGCCACAGCAGCGTCCTCGGAATATTTCTTCTCCGCTTTCTGCCAAAATTCAACCTGCTGCACAACCTGCTGTGCGGCCTCCAGAGCCTGGGCTCGGATGCGGACTTCTGTCGGATCGTTGCGTACTGATTCCCAAAGAACAGCGATATTCAGTTCAATCTATAGGTGTGTTCCTTAGAATAAGTGACGCCTGATAAGGAGTCCTTGCATGCATACCTCTTCTGCAAGACCATCTAAACCCGCTCTTATGTCAACGGCGATCGCGTCAACCATTTCCGATAGGCTTTCAGTGATCTTATTTGCTGCGTTGGAAAATATTTGATCCTGATGGCGTTCCAGAAAGTCCAGGAAAGTTTTCTATGATGATGATGTGAGCCAGAAGATGCAATCCATAAATGAGAATATTTGAAGCTACTACCCTTCGCTTCACCGTACTGCCTGCTCCTTTGACGTTGAGTTTAATTGCTCGATCATAACCGTGATATAGCTTCTCTTGGATATGATCTGGAATTGACCGCGATAATTTCTTCTGCTGTAGGTCTATGACATCGCATGCCTGTTGTATCTGGTTGAAAACGGTAATGCGAGTTTCGTTGATGCACTTCGTAACTTGCTTTTTGAGGCGCGCTTGTAGACTCTTCGCAGCCGAACTGCTGACATCTCGAAGAAAGTCCTTGACACTATCGTTTATTGAATCATTTAATGATTCAAGGAAGGGGCCGTGAAAGACATCGGCCCATTCCGGCTCAATGATCTGAAGCATGGGCTCTGCGAGAGCTTCATTTAAATTTGGATGGAATTTGAAAGCGCCATGCCGTTTGAGAACTGTCGACGGTTTCTTAGCATGGTGAGTAGGAATTGGAGCAGAATGAACTGACTGGCTGAGACAGTTTGATGGTTAACTCGCTTGAAGTTCAGGGATTCTGAAGCAGTTGTCAAAGCCTTCCCAGAGGCCTGGGACGTAAAATTAGCCCAAACGCTTGAAGAACAAAATGAGCTGGCTTCGATCATGACACACCGCGGATGCACCCTCCTCGCATACTGCCTCTAAGCCATTTGTAAACTCAGCTTTCAGTTCTTCGATGGCTTTAAGCAGAAGACGCGAAAATGTCTGTTGATACGTGTTCACAGCTGTCTCGGGATATCAGGGCAGCGATAGATGTCCGTACCGCCTTCAGACGCCCACTTATAGAATTAGGACAACGATCACCGCCCGAGACAGCTGTGGAATAGAAGGTTCAACTTAAAGCTTCGACGAAACATGCATCAGGAATTCGGTACGAACTTTGTCCTTGATGATTACTTCCATTGACATCCCACTTCACTTGGAATGCTACGGAATCCAGGTCGTCACCTTTGCTGGCATATTCTATCCACTCGCAGATACTCTCGGCAACACATTTTAGGCGTTTCAAGATATCGCGGCTAGCTGCGTCTTGAGATGTTGCCGAAAGTGATCGACACCATGATTGAAGGGCAGGAATGCCAGTCCTCTTTGGCTCCATGAAGCACGCTGGCTCTCCATCGCTTGTGTTAAGTTCTTTTTGTTCTTTAGTTATACGAATTTCGGGATTTGCGTCTGATAGACATACCTGTAATTTTCGCATAATCTGTGGCACAGGTACAGAAGACAGGAAGATCCGCCGACTCTTCGGGCAACTTTTCGAGGCCTACATTTCAAATTCATCAATTGTCTGCAAAGGCCCATGGATTCAGCCAATGGTCGAGCCTACGGCGGAAGTCCAGTAAGCCTTGGTTGAAGCCCTCTTGCAGTAGAGCACAACTATGCTGCAGGTTCGTAGCATTGAGATATCCTGCTTGAAGATCGAAGATGATCCGTGGACTTACTTCTGACCTAGTTACCGAGCAAAATGCGCGTTTCTCTTTATCCACTTCCGATTTCTGCGCACGAGTGACTAAAAGTGTCTGAGCAACGTCCCTGCCCTGGGCTTCCAATTCATCGAGCCGCTTCCGGCCAACTGCGAGCACCTCCTCTGCCTTGGAGATCTTCTCTTGGGTGACTTTCACATCATCAGATATAACAAGGGTGCTCTGTAAACCAACCAATTGAAGAATAGCAGTGAACATATATGCAAAAGATACATACTTGCGAGCTGGCAGCATCCAACTTGGATTTGACATAAGTGATGGAAGATGTTTCCACTTTCATGCGCTTCGGAGCACTGCCCTGCGGCGCTTGATCACCGCCTTTCCGCTTCTGCGGCTGTTGTAGAAATTTTGCCAAGCACTGTGTTTGCTCGTCCAGATAGTCTTGGGTAGCTTGAAGCTGCTGGATAATTTCTACGAGAGACATGGTCAGTTCGTCTTTCTGCATGATCGTTCTTCATACCTTCACGGCTTGCACGAATATCGGCCTGTCTATCTTTGGCAAGGCCGATTTCGACTTGATATGTGTCGGATCGTTCCTCTAATTCCTGAAGTTCAGGATCTCCAGCGAGGCCTAATTGGTCGATTGTTTCGACACAAGATATGTCATCAGTCTTCGTCGCTGCGAAGTGTTGTCACCATTATGCGACCACCTCAAGAGGTGCGATGCGTACCAATGAAGGTGATAGTTTCTGCATCATAGCTAAAGATGAAGAAGTTTCAGCCGGACGCGAGCAATTCAATGGTAAATCATCACAAAGTACCTTCTATCTATATCCCAGGTGAGCAAATCAGCTTAATACCAAGTATAGGGAACTGGACTTACCCACTGGTATAAGTGTGAGTACATCGGCAAAAATTTGACTTTATCATCACAAAGATGAAAGAAAGGAATAAAACACACTGCTGAGCTGCCTTCGAAATGTTTCGCCCAAGAGGTCTATTCATAGAGTTAGGATGCGTGGTCTCCGAGGACGACGACGCTCACAAACCTGACGCAATTTTATCCGTAACAGCTCGAACAATCGGAGCGAATATCCATATCTTATCGCAGGAGGCCAGGTTATCCATTGCAATGCGACTTCTCGCACGATTCTTGTCAGACGTTCCTGGCATATCCACTAGAATTGCACCTGTCGACAACACTGGGGCATTGCAACGTATGCTGGCTCGTTCGATCAGCGGCCACAAAGCACCCTCAGTTTTAGGCCTGCTTTCAAACTCAAGCGAGTCTGGTAGTATTGTCGAACCTGTTGGTGGGTATGAATGGGTGTCTCGACGCGGCGTTGCTCCGAGCATTTCCAACAGATCAGGAACTGCACGAGTGGCCTCGGCCGCACTGCGTCCCCTGATGTTCTTCGCTTTGATGTTTCCGGCGCCTAGAAAATGTCCCATCTTTCGTGAAAACATCCGAGCATCCTTCGCTGAGACAACTCTGGATGATCCTAGGATGTTGAGAATCTCTGCAGGGCACAGTCAGTAGAAAGGCCGCCAATGGTGAGAGATACGGCCTACCCCCGTCAGATGCGAGGACGTCCTGAGTTGACATCATTGACATCTTCTCTATACTTAGGTGAGGATACGCAGCTTCTACCTGAACGAGATTATAGATATTCAGACACCACTGCTATTCCCTGATCAAAGGTGAATATACCTGAGACCAAGCTATCATCGGTCCGTCATTCTCCCCTGCGTCTTGGAAATTGCTTGGACCATCGCTATCCTTTATGGCATCTAAAACAGCAGAAACTACGCTCTCCCATTTATCGCGGGAGATAAAACTAACAACTGCAACAACATTGAGGTCGTGATGATATGAAATCTCAGTGACGACTGAGGTACCGGCTGCAGCGAGCTCAGAGCTTTCATGCGACGTTATCTCAAGAACACTTACCGCCGAAGGAACTGGTTGTGACGACGTTGCCTATATAGAGTCAAATGCGTCAGAATAATCATGCCAGCGAGGTCAACGATATCCAACCAGACTTACCATCGAGAAGGGCATTGATAACCGACGATTTGCCAGCGCCGCTGGCTACGCGCGATGTCAGAAAAATCCTTTTGAATGAATTGGATGCAGACCTCCGTACAATCCAATTCTGGTTGTGGGCAAGGTTTTTTGAAGAAGACTGAAAGAGGACGGAATGTTGAGCGACAGAACAATTGGATAAGAGTCGCCGGTGCCGTGGACTGACCGCTTCAACTTCTTCTCCCAGAGACGGGAGCGCCGTTCGTCTAGAGATGCACGCCCACAAGCTCGAATAGCACTCTGTAGCGTCTCCGCCATTAGTTTACACTGACGAAGTGCATCGTTGGCGGAATACGCTATATTGTCAGCAGATTGATGCATTGTGAAAAAACGCATAATTGAGACTGTTCCGGGTTCGGGCGAGGCCATGACGAGAATGACTACTAATCCTTCAAGACGAGTGTAGATCTACAAGATAAGAAGGATGAAGTAAAATCGAGCAGAATATGATCTTACCCAGTCCACGCACACACTGCGAGCTTGCGGAAGTGATGAAAGCAAGAAGGGAGAGGGAAGAGGGGAGAGGGAGTGTGCACGGACGAAGATGGTGAGCTCGCCGTTAGGCACAACGTCTAGATCGCCGTCCGTAGGAAGCGCTGGCTATTCAAACGAATCGCCGCAATGCATGTCCGCTTTGAGGCTCGCCGCTGCTCTCCATCCCACCACAAGAGCTGCTGGTAGCCTTGCCGTTGGTAAGCATATGTCCTGTGTGCACCAAACCCAAAGTATCTTAATACGCGTAATCATGCCCACTCAACAATGAAGTGCTGCCGTCGTCAAAATGATAGTCTATGCAAGGACCATCACGCTCGCTCGACGACGAGAAACTTGGCCATCATCGAAGCTGAGACAAGTGACAACGCGTCTATCTGACAGCGGGGACTTCCGCGTAATCAGATCCTGCAACCTTCATCCATGTCAGACTCCTTAAAAACTCGGTGAAGCAGACCTTTATCACTCCACCAGTGTTCTGAATATGACTCCCTCGAACGTCAAACGAAAAGAGAGTTTGCACAGTAGACGAAGGCGCATATGGGACACATGGGGTTTGATTCGGGCCGTTCAATTGAACCGTATGTCAATGAAACGATCGTCCGTGCCTGTAATGGCCACTACTAAATTATTGGTCACAACAAATTCATGTCGAGGACTAACCACAGCGTACCTTTTACGACCTGCTGCCCGTCCTCCTCAACAAGTACCGTCGAGAAGGAATTATCGCTGTCGTTGTTGTACGTCGCGCCGCTGGCTGTTGAACCCACGAGAGTGATGACCTCCGCATCATCAGTGGCTTTCTATTGGAGGGAAACGTCCAATGAGCATCCTCGTCCGCCAAGTTTAATACACCGTTACGCGCCCAATGCTGGGTAAGCTGCGACTGGTCGTCGACGTCGGAGCACTCGTCGTTTCGGACCGGGTAAGGAGAAGCCGAAGAACCTAGCGGAACAATGAGGCACGCGTTGGCGCGAGGACTGTTCAACGCGACGATCCGTCCGAAGTACGTCACGTCCACAGGCCCGATGATCGTAGGGCGGTCGACGAAAGATCTGGTGCCTGTTGCCCATCTATATGATGAGCGTCGCGGTGTTGTCGGCTGCATATAGCAAAGACTTCGGCGGTCGTGGGATGGAGACGGCGTCGCTCCCGAAGGCGCAGAGAGTCCCGACCAAGGGCGTACTGATGCAGGAGACAGAGCCCGCGCGGGGGAAAATAGCGCAGCGGCACAAGCCACACCGACCGCGGTGACTAAGAGCAAGGTGGTGAGAACAAGCATCGTGAAGGAGACTGGGTCGAAGGTCTGCAGGAGACTGGAGTTCAAAGCATCAGGGCTTCTCGATATACGATGATGTAATAATAGCTGGAGAGCGTCCTGCAGTGTGAGCATTCGCGAGACATAGCCGTCAGGAATCGGCGGGATATCAGTCTAACAATGAGGAAGCGCAAGTGTATATTCATCAACACGAGAATGGACCACCATGGATGTGGTTGAATCTAGCTCGGGGATGCTGGGCACCCCGGAGCGCTTCGGAGGGCGATTCGGCCTGTCTTGTCTTGCAGACGGCCTCCACTCATTGTCGATGTGCGCGTTGCTCCAGGTTGCTCCACTGTCCGAGGCCGAGTTGCACACGGTCTAAAAATCCGAAACCCATAGTATTGAGGATACCCAGCCTCAAGGTAAGACGGCCTCGAGGACGAACAGCTCGCCGCTGCTGTCACTGCTCACATACAGACGGCCGTCCTGACCGAACGCAAGGCCGACGGGACGGATGCACGTCCCCGGAGTGCATGTCAACAGATCCGCAGCTTGAACCACGAACGAATACGACGAGTTTGCCAGATTGGGGTTTGGCAAGCTTGCAATGAGGCAGTGGTAAGAGAGCGTGGCGGACCAAATGAAGCGGTGAACACACCGTACGACGCCGTATCCTGTCGGCGGCGTGCGATCGAAGCTGCCGTGGAAGCTCACGAACGCATCTCCTTTCCAACTAGGCGGGAAGCCTCCCCGAGCGTGATCTCCACCGGTGTAGAACTTGATATCCAAAGGGACGCTGTGTGCCTACATACGGAACAACACGCCACGAGCGTCAGACCACGGAAAGCCGGTACGCACCCCCGTACCTGGAAGCTGATCTGCGGCGGCTGGTTATGCGACAAGTCCTGACACCAGGCGTCGTCCCGGCCCTGCTCCAGATGGAGACTGAACTGCTGCCCGCGCGCGTAGCCCGTGTACTGCGGGACGCCCACCGGATCGGCGCTCCCGTTCCACATCGTCGTGCAGTCTGGAAAGCCGAAGAAGGGGGCCTTCTGTGTGAGATCGAGGACCTCCGCTTCGTCCGCAGGATTGTCGTTGACGAATGCGGGCGTAAGTCCGGTCACGTTGTCGATGGAGGCGCCGTTTTCAACGATGAAGAGGCGGCTATGATCGGTCGGCGAATATGCGATTCCAGCGGGATTGCGGATGCCGTATGCGACGAGGCGGCCGTCTGTGAACGTTGGCGGATTGGAGGGTGAGATGGGCAAACTGAATGAGCGAACTTGAGAGTTTCCTGAAGAGGGCGTTCGGGCTGTGGGGTCGATGTTCGCCCCCGGTCCGGAGGCGATTAGGAGAGTACGACGGTTGGGTGAGAGCTGGAGTGTGTGCGTGGTGAGCTCTACAGGACATTGCGGCGCAGAAATGGTCAATTGAAGACATATGGGGTAGCTTGGGACTGACTGACTGACCCCCGCCTGTGTTGAATCCAGTCACCAAAATTTTCCCAGGTCCGCTGACACTCATACTTGACGCATTGTATTGATACAACAGCGCTTCTGTCGCTGTGCTGAGATAAAGTTTCTCCCCATCAATCTGTATGCCCTGTGTAAAATTTGGACTGTTGATGACCACAGTCCTCAGAGTGCCCGATCCATTTGCAGTGGGGTGGAACGCAGTAACGCCAAAGCCGCGCTCGACCACGAGCAGGTTGTGGAGTGCGTCAAAGGCGATGCCACGAGGAGCCGTCAGATTAGAGAATAGGACGTGTGCAGCTAGTCCTTGGGCGACTATTACTGGCGAAGCAAATCGTTGTCCGTAGGGCTGGAATGTTGTTTGCGCCGATGCCAATACAAGGGATGTCAATCCGGATAGCAGGAATGGATGGAGCTTGATGGAAAACATTCGGAGATGTATGACTGAGGTGGTACTCGGGATCAGCGGCGGTGGAGTCCGCCTCTTTTGAATGGTGGGGTGACGCCCAGATGTCATCTCCAGGGTCAGGGCACAATATCCTTTGAATGACAGAAACGACGTCAGGTGAGCAGATCCACGGAAGACGGATCCCGACTGAGATATCAGGCCAGTAGTTGAGGAAAGGTGAGACACGCAACCACCAAGTCCTTCAGACAAGGTAGCATCAGGACTAAAATAGTCCGACAAAGTGAAAATGAACAAAACAAAACGATCGATGGAGACGTTCGATAGACTACATACCTGCATTAGGAATTATATGTGTATGCAGAATCTCTAGTGAGGTTGCTTGCTAGACCTGTAGGATTATAAGATAACCAGGCTTACGCCTCTTCAACTGCTGTGATATAGATGGATGATGAAGTGATACCCAAGCCAGTGCTTACCTCCAGGCTGACAGCCCCTCCCTCGTATGATACTATTATAATATCGCGGAGGAAAGAAAGGAACGAAATCTGTAGCATTGGAGTGACCATTGCCTTGTATCCCTAATAAATGAATAAGTGCATCCCTAACCTGGAAAGCATGGATTGCCGGGAAAATCTTGCGCGAAGGTGGAATGTAGAGATCATTGAGAACACGCACGGACATGGGTCAGGTGCACCAATTTAGCGAGTCAATAGCACTGAGTACACCAATATAGACTGATGCGGCCTCGGATTCCTGTCCACAGACATCCTGGATGATGGCCTTGAGATCCCGGCGCATGACCTCGTTCCACATCCCCATCTCTTCCCAGAAATCGGGATACCATCCGAACGTCTCCCAATCGACCACAGCAACAAGCTTGCCGTCCTTCACGAGGATATTGCGGGGCGAGAGATCACCGTGACATAAGACGGGTGCGTGAGGCTCGCTTTCGTCGCGCAGCGCCTGCAATTGCTGGTGAGCCGTGTCGCCCGCGAGATACGACGATTTCGCGAGAAGCCCATTCCAATACGCGTGAAACGCATCCACAGAGAGGAATGGCTCGGTAGGGAGTGAGCCGTAGAAGTATGTGTTATTGTATGGCCCTTCTGGCCACGACCCGAATTCGTGGTGTGGGTGTCGCCGCCCAAGTTCTCGGATGACACCCGCGACAGCACGCCACTCGTAGGCGATAGTCCGCGTCTCTTCTTCAGAGATGAGGCCGGCCTGGAAGGCTTCCCCGATTGGCACGCCGTCCACGAACTCCATAACGATGTGTGCCATGTCTTCATGCACAAAGAACAGCAGGACTTCGGGGACGGGTATGGTCGTGTGCGCGCGGACGAACAGCATTGCTTTGACCTCGTCGACAGAAACCCTTGGCCCGCTCTTTACTATGCGCCCGTCTCCTAGATCTTGCAATAGACATTTTGCCCAGACCGTCTTGCCGTTGACCCGCAAGCGCGGGGCTCGCCTCATGCGCTCCACGACATCATCGATGGCATCTTGGCTGGGATTGAGGACGGCATCGACATTCATCGGGGCAGGCTGAGCGCGACAGCAAAAGGTGCTGGCAGAACATGCAATTCGGTGAGCTATGACGCAATCTCAGATAGCAGTGGACGGACCCAGCAGGACTCGACATGAGAATGTTGAGATTTCGTAGCCGGGGGGCACGACTTGCGGGTAGTGGGGATAGGGTGGTTGGAGCTCAAAATTACTGTATCTGGTTCTCCCCGTCCGTACAATTGATAAGAAGGGGTAAGGGACGTACAGTTGGGAGCAAGGCCTTGGCCCATGCGTGGCCTGTCCACGTTGACGCCGACAGTCACGATTCGACTCGGCAACTCACCTGCCGCGAACCATTCAATATCGCGCACGAGCCATTGCGGGTCGCTTCCACGGAGACAGACGTACTAAAAAAACAAGGAATGAGAAGAACGTTGTGATGTTGACGGGGGATGAGAGGGGGGGCTCCTGAGGGTAACCTGCAGAGTCAGACAAGATGTTACAACTCAACGAACGTTTCGTTATCTCCACAAATTATGCGGCCCGTCGTCGGCCCGGCTACTCACCTTCTTGAACAACATTGCAAACATGAATCCTCCACGAAGCTCCTTCACGGTTTGCTCTCTGCAGCTGGAAATTGCAAAACTTGCATATGTTTCTCAGAGAAGGGTTGCGTCTCGCAACGAATTGACTCTGGATCGCGCAGTCACCTGGATCACGCCTAGGCGAGCGTCTGCGTCGGATCGGGTTCAGAGGTTGCCGATTGCTGCTTCGCACCCTCAACGACCAGGTATTTAGTGCATGAATGACTGACGCCCCAGCACCGAACTACTCTCCATGATGAAAGACATGACGCCAGATGCTCAAACAAAGGTCGACATGCAGACGGCTCGTGCGGGGGCATCCGTGGACGTCAGCGCAGTTCGGGATCATCTGCACGGTACGTCGCACGTACCATGGTTTCACCTATTATGCTGAACTCGCTCAGGTGGGAGAGAGAATTGGCGAGAGCATGAGCGCATTGTTGCGATCGTGTCCAAGGACCCTACGTTTGACAAGTCTCAGAGGTGCGCGACATGCCGTTTTATGCGCTAGTGATGGAACGGCTGATGTATGAGCATACTTCAGACCATTCATGAATCGCACTCAGCGCTATGAACGCGGCTTGAGGATAACCAACCGTATATACGAGCTCCAAGAGAAGCACGGCTGGTCGCCGGTAGAACGGACCCGTGCCACTAGTATCATTGACGAGGGCGTGCCTCTTAATCTCCACGATACAGGCAGGTTGTTATCAATGTGTGCAGGCCGTGTGTCCTGACAGTACTCTTCAGCGTTTGAGCCGGTTGTCACCAGCCAAGCGTCCCCAGAGTTCCTGGCGAAATATGGGGCTCTCATCCGCCACCGCGGCATCATTGGGTGCTACATGCAGACGGAGCTCGGCCACGGCAGCAATCTCGTCGCGCTAGAGACAACTGCAACATATATCCCGGACACCCAGGAGTTCGAGATCCACTCGCCCACGCTGACGAGCAGCAAGTGGTGGAACGGCGCCTTGGGCAAGACGGCCACGCACGGCGTCGTCCAGGCGAAGCTCATTCTGAATGGGGAAGACCACGGGCCGCACTTGTTCGTCGTGCAGCTCCGATCACTTGGTACGCTAAGTACTCCACATCCACGGTTTTTCTGACCGACGAGGCACACAGAGGATCACAAAGTCATGCCTAATATTACGATAGGCGACATCGGTATGTTGTTGGTGCCGGACTGATTACACGCCTTCTGATGACGATGTTAGGTCCGAAGGCGTTTAGTGGGTGGCCCGCTATTGACCATGGATATGCGCGTTTCGACCATTATCGGATTCCCCGAATGAACATGCTGTCGAAGTTTGCGCAAGTCACTCCGGAAGGGCGATATGTTCGGCCGCCTCACGCTAAGATCAGTTATGGCGGGGTATGTGTTCATCAGTGATCTATGCCATACCACGTTCATTTACGGTCTATCTTAGATGCTTTTCATTCGCTCAGGGTGAGCATGGGCGCCGTACTACAGCGTTCACAGGTTGAATTTATCTCCCGCGTTCAGAATGGTGACTGTTGCAGGATGGAACTTGGCCAAAGGTAGCGCCTTCATCTGCCCATCACACTAGAGTGTCTCCTGAGCTTTACACAGCCGCCACTATCTCCATACGCTACGCAACCGTGCGTCGCCAGGGCGGCAAGACTGCAGATGGGCTCGAGCAGCAAGTCATCAATTACCAGTCGGTGCACTACCGACTCCTCCCCATCCTCGCGCGCGCATACGTCTTCATCAAGCTCGGAGACCAGCTCGTAAGCCACCCAGCGCAGCCCGCCCTTCCCTTCCCAACTGACATGACCAGTCCCAAGCCTTCCTGCAGACGTCCCAGCAGCTCGCCAGCGGCGACACCTCGACGCTTACGGAGATGCACGCCATGACGAGCGGGCTCAAGGTCCTCGCGACGACTGCCGCCGCGCGCGACATCGAGGTCGCGCGGCGCGCTATGGGCGGGCACGGCTTCAGCGAGTTCGCGGGGCTCGGGCGGCTCTACGCGCAGTACCTTCCCGCAACGACGTACGCCCTCCCGCCGTGCGCCCAATCGTATACTGACGCCCATACAGCTACGAGGGCGACAACTTCGTGCTGGACGGGCAGGTCGTGCGCGCGGCGGTCAAGGCGTACACGAAGATCAGCTCCTCGGCGCGCCCGTCGCCGCTGGACCTCACGCCCTCGTCGCGGTACCTGCACGTGCTGATGCGGCCGCAGCCGCCCCCGCCTGCGCTGGAGGCGTGCGGGTGGGTGGACAGTGCGGTGTGGGTCGGCGCGCTCGAGTGGCGGGCCGCGCTCGTGGTGCAGTGGCATGCGGAGCGGGAGGACGAGGGCGCGGACGCCGGCGCGGCGCGGCGCGTGGCGGGCGCAGTCGTGGATGCGTTCGTGGCGGCGCAGATTGGGGAGATGATTGGTGGAGTGCGTAGCTCGGCGTTGCCGGAGCGCACGAAGGAGGTTCTGGAACAGGTGTATAGTTTGGTGAGTGGGCCGCTTGTTTCGTGTGTGAGCGTTGGTTGACGGGATGCGCAGTACCTCCTGATGAGCGTCGAGGCTGCGCTGGTGGACCTGTTATCCTTTGGTCTGCTCCGGCCTGAGGCGTCGCAAGGCAAAGAACCAGCGTCGAAGGATCCCACGTCTGGTCTCCGCACTGAGATATCCAAGCTCTGTTCGCTGCTTCTGCCAGAGGCCATCGGATTGACCGACGCCTTCGGCTTTACGGATTGGGAATTGGACAGGTATGTCCTCCTTTGAATGATAAGTTCTTGCGAGCTGAGTATCCTGTGCTATAGCGCGCTTGGAGTCTACGACGGTCGAGTCTATGATGCGTTGTGGGAGAGAGCACAGGGGGAGCCCTTGAATCAGTCCGAAGTTCCGTCGGCCTACCAGGTACTTGAATATGCAGATGATCCACCTTTTTCTAAGCTAACGTGCTGTGCAGTATATCAAACCTATCCTTGAACGAGGTCAGCGACTGGCGAAGGGTGGAGGAGCAAAGTTGTGAGACGAAATGACGATCATTTGTACACTTGTATCAATATTTCAGAATATGCATAATATACACCGAACAGCGATTCTGGTCGAGCAGTAGACAGCACCCTGCATGTCGGAGGTTTACACGATCACTCTTCGTCGTCTTCGTCGTCGTCGCCGGCAGCCTTAACAGCCACGTCATCCTCGTCGTCATCACCGGCCTCCTCTTCCACTTCCTCCTCTTCCTCTGACACTACCTGCTTTTTCTTTGGGGCCGGTTTCTTCGGCTCTGGGGCACTAGCCTTGGATGAGCTGGGTTTGCCCTTGCTAGCAGGCTTCTTGGCCTTTTTCTTCGGCTTTTCCTCCTCCTCTTCTTCCTCCTCGTCCTCTTCGTCTCCGGGAAGTGGTTCGACTTTCGTGTAATCGACCCTTATACCACGGGTCCTCCTTCCCCCCGTGATGATGTTGCTCGTATCGAGGGCTCCCAGCTCCTCTGTAATCCTCATCAGGACTAACAATCATAGGAGTCGTGCCAGCGCACGCACCTTCCTCGACCTCGCTTTCCGAGTACTCCGCCTCAAACTCCTCTTCTTCCTCTACTTTGGCCCTTTATGAACGACCGTCAGCCGCGCAGACCACTCCTCGCAGGTGAGTACGCACTTTTTGGACCGTTTGCTCTTCTCGGCGCCCTCGGCTCTTCTCTTGGTTTTGCTGGACATGGCGGTGGCAGTTGTGGTTGAAAAGGGTGCGAACGTGATAAATGGCGCGCCCGTCCAGGTAAGCCAGCTCCAATCACCCCTGGCAGCTCAGCTCTTCCATCTTACCAACCCAGCTGTCGGCTTTGGCCGCCTACATCGTGCTGCTGTCATATACGATTCGCTCTCGGACGCTCCGACTGCGCGCCCTGCAGACGTGAAAGTACAGTATATACTAATTACATGGCGCGTTGCGTATGGGGTCGTCTGTCTGTGCGGGGCGCTATTCCATCCCCATATGCATAGCGTGTCCTCTGAACTGCTGCGACTGCCCCCGGCTGCGCTCTAGTCGCCGCGCCCTCGAGCCCGTTCTTCCAGAAGCTGGAGCCGGCGCTCGCAGCATTCGCGAAGAGTGGCTATCAGCCCCGGTCGGTCAGGAGGCTGCACGTCGATCCCAATGGGGCCGGTGCGCACGAACCCCGCGCGTCGCGACGCCTCCTCCGTCATGCCCACCCCAGGACACACAACCACTTCCTATCAGCCGCTTCCTATCAATCCAGAACACAGGAAATGAACGAGACCCCGCGCGCGCATCTCGCGTCTATGTGCGCCGTCGCGCCGCGCGCGGTGCAATTAATTGTGCGAGTGGGTCCGTCCAGTGATCCTGATCTGCACGCTGCATCTGTCCAGCCAGGCCGCCCGGCTGCCGTTACCCTACGGACGCTAATACGTGGATGACGTCGCACGGGCCCGGTGCGCACGACGGACTCCCACACAGCCTTCTATGACAGAACAGAACTGCGAAGCTGCGCCGCACGCGAAGGCCTCTGCCTGCCAGCCGAGGCACGCATCTGCGCAGGACTCGTCCCACGTCGCTTGTGTTTCCTCGACAGATATCGGGGAAGCGTGCGGCGTAGGTTTCGCTTGTGCGGCAGGGCCGTGGCTTCCCTGTGCGCACACACGGCCTGCGTGCTAGAACGGCGTGCGCGGCTTCGCGGTGCGTGATGCCAGCATCTTCAGGTGTCTGGAAAGGTTTGGAACGGCGTCCATCAGGATCAACGCTTCCCTCGTCCATCCTGCACGCGTCGTGCCCTGGCTTCGCGACGCGGGTAGGCCAGCATAGGCCCGCATCTTCGTGGGCGGGGTTACGTGCAGATCCGGAGCTCGACGCATGCGTGCACATGTGTGGGACGTTGATGGCGAGGAGCTCTCGTCAACGCAGTGCGTCTCGGAGGAGCGGGCGCGCCATCACACGGCTGCAGGATAGATCCGTGGACCACTGATGACGCCCCGAGGAGCATCCTTCATCTCGGCACTCGCGTGCAGCTCTTCATGAACACTATTTGCTCTTACGTCTCCGCACAACACAGTTTTCATATGTATGTTATGTGTGTTATCCGTCCGCCTCGCTCCTCGGCGAAGAATGGCACTTACGTGCACCGCCGCGTCGCGTCGTATCGTCTCCCAACGCCGACGAGGCGAGTGTCTTCTGGTCTTTCCATGGACACTACGCCCGCGCTGCAACGCACTTCTTTCCGTTGATTGTGCGTGCGCCTTCCGAAGCGAGATGCCCAGTCCACAGGCGCACACGAGTACTCAGGCCCCACGCCGCGGCGCGCGCGCTTCGATTCGCACTGTACAGGGAACGGACGGAAAGCAGGCAAGGAGGGATATATTGACATTGCTGAACGCGAACACGCATATAGGATAAGTTATCGTATCGTAACGGCTACAGTGCGCCACAGATCGGCAAGAATATATATTGGTGGGGCGTGACCGCGACGCCCTTCGCGCTACAGCAGGTACAGCTCCGTCGGGGTAACGATATAAGGCGACGGAGCACGGATAGCAGATACAGAGGCAAGGCAAGGCAATAATGGGAAGGAATAGAGAAGCAAACGAGGGGATATGGAAGTGGAAAATGGGATGCGCGGTGATGCATGGCGAAAACGTGCGAGGATAGCAGGACAGAGATGGGGTGGCATGGCAGTACGGACCCAAATCGACGGGGTGCATGGCATCATAGAGAAAGAGGGAAGAAGGTCATACCGGCATAGAGACGTGCGGCAGCGCGGCATCTAGTCTAGAACGCCTGCATGGTGTTCTCGGTGTAGCCGTTGTTGCCGCTGCTGTTGCTCCAGTCGCTCGGGAGCATCGGCGGGTGCAGCTGCGGAAGCGAGGACAGCGACTCCTCGGGGTGCAGCATCGGCGGGTGGCAGTACGTCGCGAAGAGCGAGTCCGCGTCGTCCTGCGGGAGCATCGGCGGATGGAGGAAGTCCATGGGCGACTCCTCGGGGAGCGCCATGGGCGGGTGGATGAACGACGGGCTGTTCGTCACGCCCTGCGGGAGCATCGGCGGGTGCCAGAACGCGTTGCCGCCGCCGCGCATGATCCCGTACGAGTAGTTCGCAAAGGGGAAGTCCATGCTGTTGCGCTGGCTGCTGCTCGACGCGGACGTGTTCGAGCTCGAGAACCCGTCGCCGAAGGACGAGTAGGAGACGGCGGAGGACGGAGGATCCGTGGCGGAGCTGCTGCTCATGCGGCGCCGCTTGTTCCGACGCGCGTCCGTCGACGAGTCGACGTCCGACGATTCGCCGCCGAACATCGCGGCGTCGTGGGTCTGTGTGAACACCTGCGAGAGATAGTCCGGGTGATAGGGCCCGGGGTACGTGTTGAGCTGCAGTGACGTGTAGTCCTGCCCGTGATAACCGCCGTTCTGGCCGTTATCCATGCCGAGGGCCCCGACGAGCTCCGACTGGGACGGCCGGTAGTCATACGCATCCCCGACGCCATCGTACCCCATGGTCGTCGAGTCAGGCGCGAGCGTCGGAGAGCCGTCGGCGTTGGGGGTCGGGCGTCGACTGGCACCGGGACTAGCGGAGGGCGTCTCGGAAACGCCTGCGCCGACGCGGCGGGCGTCGTGGCGGGAGCGCTTCCTGATGACGTCGGACTTCATGGAGATTGGGCGGGCAGAACCATGCAGCTTGAAGCTGTGCACCCAGTCAGCCGGGTCAGGGAGAAGAGGGGAGCTGTCGACTTACTATAGGCCGCAGCTACACGTGCGAGGAAGGGAAGCCTTTAGTCACGGAAGGCTGTCACAGGAGGTCAAAGTGACTCACGCATTGCAGACGGTCTTGCCCTCATCGTCCTTCCTCCACAGCGGCGTCGCCGTCGTATGACAGTTATAGCATTGTGCTGCGGCAGGGAGCCGGTCAGGACGGTCAAGGAACGCGGTTCCGGGCAGAAACGAACCCATGACTTCGCTCGACTCTTGGCGAGGCGCTGCCTGCGAGCGTCCCTCGCCGTGATTGTTGCGCATGCTCTTGGGGCGCGGGCGCTTGTGCTAGGACCGCACAGCTCAAGAGCACGTCCAACCGAGCGGAGCACATCACACTCACCAATTTGCAATACAGGCCGCAGGCGTTGCAGTTCAGCTCGTCGTTCAGCCCCCGGCGCCAGAGCGGCGTGTGCGTCGCGCCGCAGTTCGAGCACTCGGCCTTGACGCCGCCTGGCGCTGAGTTGTTACTCGGCGTTTGCGTAGCAGGGTTCGTGGCGGTCGCACCAGGTCCGGCCGCGCGCGACGTGGCGCTCTGCGTGCGCACGCTCAGGGACGGGCGCGAAGACGTCGCGGGCGAGTTCGTCGCCGCAGGTCCGAGCTTGGACGGCGCGACAGTCTGTGGCGCTGCGTCCGGCTGTCGCGACTGCAAATGAGAGAAGGCAAAGGAAGCCATGCTCGAAGCATCGTAGTTGTCTGTGGGCGGCTTCATCTCGACGTCCTGTTCGCGCTGCTCGCCCAGATCCTGCTGGCGCGAGTCGGCGTTGCTCAGAGCGGTGGACCAGGCGCTAGGGCTGTCGGAGGACTCGACGAGCAGCTCGTCGAGGGGGAGCTCGATGGTGGGCCGGACGATGCCGAAGTGGTCCGAGCCGGAGGTACTGTTGCGGGTGCCTTCGCCGTAGCTCATGCCGTTGGCGAGCGAGGGCGTGGGGAAGAGGAGGGCAGCCGGGCCAAAGTCGTTAGAGAAAAGAGAGGGAAATCGGAGCGAGGCAAAGTCGGATGAGGCGTCGGGGGCGGGCAGCTCCGTCATGGAGACGGATGGCTTTCGCCCGCGCTGCGTGAGGGGAGGGTCCTTGGAATCTTTCGAGTCGGTGGCGGGCGCCATCGTGGCGTCGCTCTCTTCGGTGGCGGTGGACCGTGTTGAAGGGCGGCCGCGGCGGGTGGCGTTGTCTTTGAACTCGGCGGAGGGCTTGAAATCGGGCTTCTTGACGGGGAGGGCGGAGGCGGGCTGAGAGGGCTGGTCGACGGAGAAGGTAAACTGCATGCGCTTGATAGTACCGGGCCGGGTGTTCTGGTTGGCCTCGCGGGTGCGCTCCTTCTCGGCGGCGCGCTGGCGGATGATATCGGTGGAGTGGTTGCGCTTGAAACCAGGAGCCTCAAGCTCCTCGATGCTGCTACAGACGGCGAAGGAAAATTTACGGTTTAGGGCGGAGGGTTAGTCAGGGTGGCGAGAGGGCGTACCGGCCCTTCTCCTTGTCGAGCTTGTCGCTCATGCACTTGGAGAGCTTCTTGAACTCACGCTTGGACTTGGCATTGTCGGTATCGACCATGAGGTTCTGGAGGTGCCAGAGGCGCCAGCTGAGATTCTCGAGGCGCTGGCCCTGCTCGAGGAAGCCTGCGACCTTGGTGCAGACCTGTGGCACGGGTGTGAGGTGGGGGTGGGGGGTGGTAGGAATGGATGGGGGTGGACAGACCTTCCATGTCTTTGTGAGGGCGTCTGCGTCGCCAAGGTTGCTGAACGCGATGAAAGACTTGTTGCCCTGGAAAGAATTTTGGAGAAAGTGGTTTACAGGATGTGAGTCGAACATGACGGGAGGGGGGAGGAGGGAGACCGACTTTGAACTTTAGATTGAGGATTGAGGGCATTTAAGGGCGGGCGAGGGATCTGAGGAGAAGAGAGCCAGGCGGAGGAGGACGTGGTCGTTATAGCCGTCCACCGCAACGCCCCTTGCCTTTTCCAGAGAGGCGTCATCGCTGCACTTTCGGGCTCCGACGTCGTTGCACACCCGCGGTTTCAAACTCCATTCGAGGCCCGCAAAATGAAATGGGTCGGAGTGCGCGCCGGACCTGTGCCTTTTGGATACACGTGTGCATGGTCCATGTTGTGTTTTTCGTTTTCCTGTCCCGACGACGCCCCGGCGTCTCCCACCTGCTAATCCCTTTCCGGCACGCCTCTGCTCGTCCCACCACGCACGGAAGAGAAGCCTTTCTGCCTTACTATCAGAATATCCATTTTCATCTCCACAGAACGCCTCCTCGAGGCCGTGTCATCTTACTTTTCCATCACTGCTCTCTTTCCAAACATACACCGCTTCCCATGTGTCACCCGCGCACGGTCGTCCTTCCACTACGTCAATGTGCTTCCCCTTATCAATCCCCTCGCTTGCGCGCAACGCCTCGCCAATCTGCGCCCCGCACTCGCTAGCCGACAAACCTTGATTTTCCCCTGCATTTGCACTATCTTGCCGAGCCGAGCAACCCTCAACCCTGCCCATCTCCGACCCGAGACCACGCCCGGCCTGCAGATCTCACCCGCCCCCATCACGCGGACGCCCACCGCGCCTCGAGGTGGCTGGGATCCAACTCCCCACACAATGATGCCCATATGCGGCGATATATTGATCGCGCACGCTAACGCGGCGCAACGCTTTGTCGCGATCAACGCGAGTCACTCCTCGTCCGAACAAAAGCAGCGTCCCATCATCAGCCGTAACATGGCAATGCCATGACAAACGCACCCACGGCAACGCGCGCGACGTCATGCTGCCGCCCTCATTAATTATGCTGCGAACCTGCGAAGCCGCCGCATCAGAACAGACAACGGGCCCACCAGACGCGACCTGCCCCCGCCGCACCGCGCCCGCGTCAGCTGCCCGCATTCCATCGAACGCAGACGCCATCCTTCTCCGAAGCCGCGCGAGATCCTGAGATCCGGCGAAGTCGAAGCGCGCCCGATTCACGACAGGCAGGCATGGATCACTGGCGCGGCGTCGCCCCCGCACGCACGGGATCGTCCCGCCTCGAGGCGTGACGCGTCCCTGGCGGCTGCGAATGTCGCCATCGATAAACATACGTGCGCCCATCGATCGCGGGTGCCGCGTCTTCTCGACACGCGCACGCGCGATGATGGTGGCTGGCGGGCAGATAACAGCGCGGCGCACCACCATCGCGGCCGGCGCGCGCATTCCTGGCATCTAAGCGACATAATTAAGCCCGGGTGCACACGCGGATGCCTGCGGGGCGGGGAAGACTTGGGCCGCCCGAACGCGCAGGTCGGTCCTGCGCGCTGGCGGAGGCCTCGTTGCGGGCATGCGTCAGATCCGTGGGGCGCGATGGCAGGGAGGTGCGCTGCAACAAACCGCGTCTATTTCGCACTCAGCTTCGAGAGCGACGGTGACGGCTACTGGCGCCGCCCCCGGACGGGACCCACAGCCGGGCGCGCGTCGGCGCCACACGTGACCGCGAGGATGCGCTGACAGCAACAGCGAGCGGCGGCGAAGGCACGGACCTGTCAGCGTGCACAGGCTGCAGAAGATCAACAGCAGGGATGTCGAAAGCGTGCTTCGATGGGCTGGCGTCTGCGCCCGGAACTCGTGCAGCCCTGAGATAGAAGGCCAGAAGGCGGCGGGGCTGAGCGGAGTGATAGGGCAGCACAGCGCCTCGCAGCGGGGGAGCTGGGCAGTACGGCCGCCACCATCACAATTGCATATAGCTGCAGCTTCGTGCAGACACGCATGCGCGGTGGGAGGGGGACGCCGCGGCTTCGTTCGCTACGGTGCGGGCGAGGCGAGAGGGCACGGCGCGAGGGATGGCGGTGATGAAGGACAGAACTTCATCTCCCAGGCTGCACAAACGATGATGTCAACCTGCCTCGGCGGCGCGAGTGCGTCCGCCCACGGAAATAGCTCAGGGCGCAGGACAGCCCGGAGGTTAGGGTTGCCGCGACGGGCGAAGGAACGCAGAATCCGCATCGGCAGCTGATCAGGGCTGGCTGGCAGATGAATGGGTGCTTCGGGGCCACCGCGGGAGCTGTGTGCAGCCGGCCGCAAACGCGCGCGAGGACTCCGGGCGACGAGGGGAACGTGGGCGGGGCGTCCGGCATGTGAATGGCCTGGCATGAGGTGGGGGCACGCTCCGTGCCCTGCGCGGCAGTCGTGCGCATCTAGCCTAATGCGCATCGGCGTGGAACGCGGCGGCCGCATGGAGAATCGTCGAGGCAATGTCGCCGGGCGGAGGGCTTCGTCCGTCCAACGCTGCAGCGGCGCACGCCCGGGGTGCCCTCGCCGATCCGCGTTTCTGGCCGAGCGGCTGCGCGTCAGCTGGCTGCGCTGTCGGAGCGGGAGGGCTTCCATCTGTCCAGTGTGGCACGGCGGCGCGACGTCGTGCGCACGCAAGGAGCTTGGCTACGCCGGGACGGCGCCGATCCGCTTTGCTGGTCTCCAGGCGGGCAGGGTCAGCTGGGTGCCTCGCGCGGAACGAGGCAGGCTAGCGTTGCAGCGTTCAGCACGCGTGACTGGCTGGGGGAGACAAGAGGGACCTATCGAGATACTGGGCACTCCGACGCCTTCTATCGGGACTGCGAAAGGGCGAGGGACGCAGTTCCGGCGGCTAGATCCTGCACACGCATCTGTGGTGGTGGTTCCCTGGAGTGTTCTCTGCGCCGGAACAGTGATCTGTGCACCAGAGAAAAGTGCAGATAAGCGCGACGTCGCTCAGCTGCCTCCCAGACCAGGCCAGACCGCAGAACGGGGGTGCGTGCCAGGCAGAGAACGCCACTGTCAGACAGCATTCCGAAGTCGAAGGGGTTCGCTGGGGGGAGTGTTTTGTGTTCTGGAAAGCGGATGCCTTGGCTCTCAGCGTTGTGAGAAGGGGAATGCCTCAGTCGAGAGCGAGGAGTGAGCACGGGTCGGTCGACGGCCCGCCAGCAGCTGGGCAACGCGTCATAGTCCTTCCTGTCCACGTGACCGTGTCATGCCGTACGCGTCGCGCGCCTCGCGTCTTGCCTCTTTGTCCAGTCTCCAGTGGCGAGCTAGGTCGGAAGGCTTTCCGTTCCCATGGTATGCTCTATTTTCGGGACAGTGCTGTGTTGAAAATTTCCGGTGTACATAGGAATACCGTGCTCGGCCCTGGGTACGTACTAACGTGTAATTCTGATCTTCAATGTTGGCATCACTTTCCTCGAGGCGTAGGTCCGGGTCCAGTTTCAAGACATGCCTTCCGCTCTCATCGTAATGTTTTCCACTGCCTTAATTGAAACGAAGATCCTGGAAAATTATACATGGGCCGCAGTCAGGGCAAGAGCACTGATGACTCCCAACATAATCAATCTTATGGTCAAGCTCTTCCAGTGACCCTTTGTCTTGGCTTTGTTGTAAGTTCTCGTCGGCGCAAGCTCTCATTCGTTTTGTGGAGATGACTATGTTGATACCCTTTCTATATGCACAGGAATATGACTGCTCGCGCTCCACTAAGTAACGCGAGGGTCTGACTTCCATTGTCATCGCTTTCCTCGGTCAGCGACGTTCTCATAGCGTTACTTTCTGTTGCTTCGGCCTAGGACACAGGTACAATTGGAGTTCACCCTGAGCACGGAGGACTATGCATAGACCATGCATACACCGCGAGGCAATGCGACGATCGGAAAACTTCTGTTTTGTTTTCCTAGGACACAGCCCGCGGCCCATAGAGCCCTTCGAGTTGCGTCCGTCATTCACAGCCTTGATCTCCCATGCTCATTCATGGGTTTGGGTTGGTGTATGTTGGATGGTCGGAGTTCGTCAGTATGTGTTTCGTATATCGTACCTGGGGCAGAGTTGTGACAATTCCTCCAGTCTTGTCCGATGGACTGGTGTCCATTTCGAATTCAGATGATAGAGCACTGGCTGAGGTTCCGTGAATAATAATAATCCCGGAAAAGGTTCTAACTGTTCTTATTAACTCGTCCTTACAGAGATATCTCGTCCATTTCTAACGAGCCAGTTAATATTGGGTGACTTTCCGCGGCCTTAAATCTATGGTATGATATTCCTGGGGCCATCTCAAATACCTCGCTAACGTCCAAAATGACTTCCTCGTCCAATCAGGTCGTGCAAATCAGCGGGCTTTGAATCTAAATGGCCTCTAAAACATATCATAGAATAACAATAAGGCCTCGGAAAGTCATTCATTTGTGAAAAAGAAGCTCACTGTTGAGGATACCACGGCGCGCAAGGCTGGACCCTTTGATCATGCGCATATGGGCACGACTGGACATCGGTGATGACGATGGCGACAGGTGCGGTTGCACGATCATGGAGTGGGATCACGAGCGAATGAATTGGCGAAGTACGAGGGAGCAGAGGCTGACTTGTATGGGGAGGGGCCGATATACGAGCGTTGCGGATTGGCGGCGGGCAAGCCCGTCGGCCGCCTGCCCGCACGACATATACCCTCATGCCGACCCAGTTGAACCGAGCCCGGAAACGTTTCGGAACGATGATTTGATGTCTCCGCCGTACAAACATTTATACATGTATGGGACCTATTCAAATTGACCGCTGTGAGTCACCCTAAGCCATGAGAACTTGAAAGGTGTTATTAACAATTTCTCACCGGTGGACCGTGGTCATCCTCTCCAAGGATTTCGACTAGCTACCAACCTGTTAGTAGCTTCCGATTCCTTTACGGATCCTTAGGCCGCAGTATAGAGCCCCACTTCCAGGTAACATCAACGCTCCATAGAAGTGCTAGACCCTGTCTGCGTAGTCAAAATGACATCCACATTATCAACCGCAGCTGGCTGGACCTTCGGGCTATAGTACCAGCCGTGGCCAAGCATGCCATATCTGACTCACGCATCCCCTTTTCGGTCATCATTGACCAAGATCTCCGTTTCCATAGCAGAGCCGTCCATCCCTGCAGCCCGCTCCGCCTTCAGCGGCGCAAAGTTGCGCTCCTGGTCCCATGTGAACGGGCTCCGGCAGGCAAACAGCAGGTCGATCTCCTCGAGCGTGCGGTTCGCCGTCTCGGGATAGAACATCCACACGAGCGGGATGCTCGCGACGTTGACCGCGCCAAAGACGTACAGCGTCTTTTCGCCGATCGCGCTGAACATGACCGGGCTCAGCAGCGTGAGCCACGCGTTCCCGAGGCTCCAGCCGACGACGCCCCACGCCGCGCCCTTCGCGCGCACCTGCAGCGGGAACGTCTCCGTCGGGTAATACCACGGGATGCAGAGCCACGACGCGCCGAAGATCGCGTTGTAGAGGAAGATGAAGAACGCGGACGCGCCGCCGTACTGCGCGGCGCGCGCCGGGTGCGCCTTGAGCAGTGCGCTGAAGCCGCCTGCGAGGAACATCGCGAGAGCCTGCCACGCGGCGCCCCACCACAGGCATGCGCGGCGCCCCCATCGGTCGATCGTGAAGACGCAGGTGAAGGTGCTGAGGGCGTAGGTGATCTGGGCGGCTGGTCAGTGAAAGTGCTGGCGCTCGAGATCGAGGCTCACGTCGTTGACGCCGGACATCCATTGGGTCTTGCGTGCACCATACCCGGCTTGGGCGAAGACGGTGGGCGCATATACCTGCACGGCGGCTATTCCGACCCATCTGGCAGGAGCAATAGGATCGGCGTTATCTCTTTGTGGAACGTGTGTGCCACTTACTCCTGCACGATCATCAGCCAGAATGCGAGCTGCACCCGGCGCGGGATGTTCAGCTTGCCGTGCTCTAGTGCTTATCGCTTCAGCGGCACATGCAAAAGCAAATTATGGACTGACTGCTTCCGAAAAGCATGCCGATGTAGGTATTGTCGCTGGCATGCTTGCGTTCTAGCTCGACGATGCCCACGATGTCTTGATATTCAGTGACAGTTCGAGGATCATCCGGGTCCCCATCGCTGCGAAGCCGCCCGAGGATCTCGCGCGCTGCTCCGTGGTGGCCGGCTTTGACTAGCCAGCGCGGCGACTCGGGCATCCATGGAAGGGACAACTATATGTGCGGCGTGAGCTCGGTGGCGTACCTGTTAGTTGATGTAGAATACCAGCAGTCCGATCATAGGGATGATCTGAAACGCAATGGCAAACTATTTCCGAGATTAGCTTCGGTCTTGCAGTGGTTGAATGTGGCATAGCCAGAAGAACGTACACGCCAGCGAAACTACCGAGGATATCAGAAAAAGGTCGAGGGAGCGAATGGAGAGTGTAGGTATACCTGTCCTAGACCTTCATTGATGAAGCTAAGGCCAAATGCAAGCCAATACGCCACCATAGAGCCACAGACGCCAAGCACAAATTCATTCGCAATGAATGCACCTTAAAAGATTAGGAAAGATGAGTCACATTTGTAATTCGAATCAATAAACCGATGCCAGAGACGTACCTCTGGAAGTGTGCGACGCAGCTTCAGCACTCCATACCGGGACAATGCCATTGAGAGCTCCCAGCCCGATACCGCCGATGACACGGGCAGCTAGCATCCTGTCATATAAACAATAATGACGTGCATGTACAGCAGAAGACAGCCAGTCACGAACCATGCAACATTCTGGGCTGACGCTTGTAGAGCCGCTCCCAGAAGCACCCAGCATACTCCCTTCACACCAGGCAAACTTTCAATCAACCATTCGGTAGCCTCATGGTGAAAAGCGAATGACGTACGAAAAATATGGTTTTGATGCGTCCAAGCCTGTCGCCGATAACGCCTGCCGCGAGACACCCCAGCAGAGTCCCGAGATAGTATACTGCACGTATATATGAGTATTCGCCCTCTGACATAACATTGGAATCTTACTGCTCACTATGCCGCCCTGGCGCGTCGGTTCCGTAATCGTCACGACCTATCCTTCAGATGAGCCACCATACCTGGGCCGGCGTTGGTAGGCACGCACAATGTCGTCATGGCCGATAAAAAATAACGCACGAGGAGTACCCCAGTCCCATTGTTTCGACATAGTCTGGAGCCGAATTTACGCCCGCCATCACGCCCTGGTCATACCCAAAGCTGGCACACTACATGAGTAAGAAGCGCACCGCAGCACGCGAGAGAACATACAAGAATATGGAGAGCCCGGCCACAGCGTTGATGGCACGTAGAAGACGTCTTCCGGACAGCTTCTTGGAGACTCTGGCACTCGGAATGGATACTGCTTCCTTCGGTTCGGCCATGTTTGTGACTGTGCTGAGAAGGAATGCAATCGCGTATTATGGAGATTGGTGCGGTTTTATGGGCTGGATGCGAGCTAACGTACAAGCACTCATGTGGTCTCGATGCCTGGTCTAAAAGGGGCCGCTTGAGTTTGTTTGACGGCGTTTAAACACAATACTCCACTAGTGTTTGGGGCGCTGCCGCAGGGACCAATGCGGCATTAGGAACAGAGACGTACGGCACTTGATAGAACCACTCGAAGCCTCTGACCATATTGCTCTGGAGCTGAAGGAAGACACGGGTTAGCGCAATTGGAACGCGTCTATGTATGTACTTGCCGTCTGAGATGAAAGCGATGGAGACATGTTCATATCTAACATGTTGATGGAGGGCAGACGTCGAGATCAATGGCTCCATTTTTGCCGGGCAATGTGTGGATGGCCTCGAACTACGTCATGTTCCTGGCATTATCCACAAGATAGCCGGGCTTTCGACGTGGATCACCCCGGAAGGAGCTGAAGAAGAACGGGCGGCAGGAGTAGGCTCGGCGCAAGCCCGCTCGGCCGCGAGCGACCTTCGACTGAAGGGGCTTGCTTCAGACTGCCAAAAGCGGACGGGGTTGGGAATCGCCTCATATCTCCTTCACTTATGTGATAAACCACGTCCGATTTTTTGTATATCGTTACCTGAGAGCATGATAAATGTAGATATCAACTTATTTTTCTAAATTTCGAATGGTATCCAAGCTAGTCGGGCAGACACTCGTGGGGTGGTGCACTGGCCAAGATATAGCCATAACTTTGTCAAATAGTGGTATTTGAGAGTGCGGAAAGGCCATATATCGTCTTTCATATCCGTTAAAGGCGGTGAGCTATTTACACGGGGGACATGGTCGTTAGGTCGTCTCGAAAAGCTCTCGAAGAGAAGATGGGGCTGGCATGTGACGGTGACGAGACGCGTGACGTAACGCGTCTCATTAGTGCCGCGCCCTGCTCGAGCGGCGTCTTCACGGCGCGATGTCCTCAGAAAAACTCGTCGCTACCCGGACTGGCACCTTCTCCTCTATGAATGGCAGAATGAGTCGAAATCTGACTTCAAGAGTCTTCGAGTTCAGTGCCATCTTGTGTTCTCTCTCCTTGTCTTTCTGAGTCTATCCATCCGAGACTTCTTGTTTTTCATCTTCGAGAGCAACATACCGGTCGTAAAACAGAAGGCAGGTCTCTTCCTTGCCAACAGAGCATCCTCAACGACGTCTTTTGCTCCGGCTCGAGTCTACCAGGCATGGCATACCCGATTCCCTAAGAGCCGACCACATCTTCATCAGCTACTTGTCCAGCCATGCGCGGAGGAGATTGTCCTTGCGGAGAGCGACAGCATCATCAATGACCCTGAGTTGAAAATCACTCCGAAATCGTGCACCATGGCAACACTCCGAGACAATCTCAATCCTGGCAAATTAGCAACCAAGTATCAAGGCCTCATACCTTTTACATGGTCGCTACTCTCGGTCTTTACGACGTCACCCAATAGATGGCGCAAGGCAAAGGCAAAGCAGCGCGACACGTTACGTGCAGAGGCAGTCAGCACTGGCAATGAATGGGTTGAGGATGATGAGGGTGGAGAGTCCTATGATGTGATGTACGCCGGCGAGACAGGTGTCGATTGGAAGAGCCGCGGTTTCGTACGCAACGCAACATTTGTGAGTTTCGACATCTCATTCAACTTACTCTGGTAATATCATAGTAATTGACTATATATAACAGACCCTTGTTTTTGCTGTTAGCATGATGGCATTCACACGGAACTCAGCGACGAACCTGCTTCCCATGGTCCTCGGGTTGTTCATGGAGATTGGAGGGACGAGTGCGCGCGTTATCTCAACTCTCAGCAATGCCGGGGCGTGCGTCTCTGTATCGACTATAGAGCGTTTGAAGACCATCCTTTCCGACGATGCGAAGCGATTTGCTATTGAGCTCATGCAGAGTTCGGGCATCTGGTATACGATCTTCGACAACATAAATATCTACCTTCGGAAGTTTCAGCAGCGCCTATTTAACAAGAACTCGATGATACATGCCACCAATGCTGTTGCCATATCCCTTCCAAATGCCAATGTCTCAGCCAGCAATCTGGACGCGAAGCTTGCGAAACGCGGGCAACGTTGTCAGGCAACCGGAGAAGACATCTTACCAACTCCGGAGGATGAGGAGAAAGTCTTAGGCTCCTTTCGAGGCTTGGTCATTCATTTTATCCTTGGCTACTGCCCAGGAAGCGATGCATGGCCAGACCGAGCTGTAATGAAGAACTGCGCAGATGAGCTCATGGCCTCAGACAGGCCGCTTCCGGTGAAGAAGACAGACGCACGACCCCTCGGCGTATTTGATGTGAATGAAGGTTCCAAGGTCGGCATGGTCAATATGATGAAGTCATTGCAAGAAACATCAGGACTCACCGAAGAGGAATGGTCTGGAAAAGTACGCATCGTAGCAGGCGACTGGCTCACTGCAAGTCTCATTCGGTCAGCAGTACGTGAGCGAGCAGACGATATCAACAGCATGGAGAGGTTAGAGTACACTGAAGACATCAGTCAACTCTTCCATTTCGCACTCAATGCTACGCACAAATTAATGCGTCTCCATTTCGGAAACTCCCTCACTGACCCTGGCTCACTTGCAAAGCATAAGGGATTACTCAATCGTACTTGGGATGCGATGAAACCAAACTATGCAGATGGAAAGGCTCTGATACGCCATTCCCTGATTGCCAGAATTCTGTATACAGTCATGTAAGTCTTGGATTAATTTACCATCAGAAGATACTGACCTGCATGTTTATAGGCTTCAACAGGACATATCACGATGGGCTGACCTAGCCAAATGGACGCCAACGGTTGAAGAAGTGAAAGGATTCGCAGACACATTTGTCGCTGACTACGTGGACCCAAAGAGAGCCGACAACGCAAAGCGGATCAAAGATGACTGGCTCGCCCATTCCATATATTTCATTCGCGACGCACTGCTGTTCTGCGAGTTTGAACATGCTGTCAGTCACGCTGATGCAGGACGTGTTCTTCGGGTCTTCAAGTATTGGGCATTATCATTTCGAGGAGCTGGATTACACAACTACGCCAGAGAGTGCATTGAGCTGCTTCTTCGTTGGAAATATGAGCTTACCTCTTCACTACGCGACGCGCTAGAGAGCTCATGGTTTGTCAATCGGTGGGGCCTGCCAGGTCGTTGGATTGCAGCCGATCTCTATCTCGAACAGCTGAATTTCTGGGTCAAGGTGCGCACTCCAGCATACTATTGCCTCGCAAGTACTCACGTGGTGGCATTTGTGAGCAGCGTGTCTTTATCGCCAAAGGCGCAGGTGTAACACTCAAATACATCATCGAGAAGGGTCAGCATGTGTTGAAGCATTTCGGGAGATCAGCCACCTTTTCGCGCGCACCTTTGGATTCGCCGACCGTGCACGGCGCCACAAGGAGGTGGATGTTAGCCAGGATCTTCGCCTATTGGCCGAAGATATGATGCGCAGTAAACTGCACATTCTGACACCCGACCGGCCTGTCAACGCCGAGGCAAAGATAAACAAAAAGAACGGACAAGCAACAGCAGAAAGCGCGATTGTCGATTGCTTCGACAAAGGGGCCGAACTCTTGCAGAGCGGCAAGTTCAATGAATATGTGCGGACTACGACGTTTGACCCTGCCGTCGGATATCCAGTTGATGGTTCACGCAATACTGCCGCCCAGGATGTGCTACTCAATGGCACTGCCTTTGATGACACGGACATAAATCCTATCACATTCGATGCCGAAGATGACATGGATGACGGAGACGACCATGCAACGAGGTGTCCGGGAGTGGGTAGTCTGGGAGGGGGTATGGAGTAGCAAAACTGCAGTCATGTAATGATCTAACAGGCTGCCGTCGCAGACACACTGCCCGTATGCGTGTTACTTCAAGTGTTCGTGCCAGTCGGGAGTGCGAGCGTGCCTGCGAGATTACAGATGATGCACTCGAGGGCACGCACGTACGCGGGCATCGTGCTCTGACGCGAGCATGTAAATGCTCAGATAGGGGGCGCAGAGAGACGCGAAGATGCGTTCAGGGGTGGGGCGATGTAAGCGTCGTTATCCGTGGAAGGACTAGGTCGGGAGGGAGCTTGCGGCTGCAGGTGCATGCATGCAGTATACGTTGCCAGACGCCGGCAGCATGAACGCTAGAATATACAGACACCTCTGCAGGGAGCTTCTGCCCTGACATAAGCAGCGCGCCCGCTTAGCCTTTCGCTGTCTGCTCGCATATGCCTGAGCGCTCGCCTGCCTGCCGTGCACGCAGTCGCACAAGATGCCGTGCCCGCGACGAGCGAGCGGCGGCGCCTGGTGCCATTGGTAGAACAGGAAGGCGAGCGCGGCATGGACGAGAGCCAGCCCGCCCGCGACACCGCCAATGCCGACAATGATCATGCCCATGAGCACAAAGCGTCTGGAGTACCGGTCCGTGACTGTGGCAGACATCGCGGGGACGGGCACGCTGGAGAGAGGTGGGGGGAACGATCTGGAGGGGACGATCTTGTTCGCCTCGTACCGCTCTTTGGCGCGCTAAAAAATCTCTAACTGGTTCGAAGGGGAGTATTTGCCCTGCTCGCGCGTCTTGATTTTGAGTCAGATGTGCCTGACAATGACAATATGTGAGCTGCATAGAGGAAAGAATACAGAGATACATACGCTGCGGTAGCTTCAGCGAGCTTAGACGCCTTCGGCACGCGCTGGTTCACCATGGTGCGCGCCATCTCGTATGCAGTGGCCAGCTCGCTCCGCAGCCGCATGAGCATCTCGGAGGGGAATGCGTCACACGCGGCTCTTGCACATTGTCTTGACATCGCGGTGTCACCTCGCACCAAAGCAAGAGCGTGCGATCATAGGAACTCGGCAGGGCCTTTTGCTGAGTTCGTTCAACGAGGTGTTGTCACTCGCACGGGCTCCAAGCGCGATGCGCATCGCCGCAATGTTGACAAGGTGAACTGATTGCGAAACTGCAAGGTATAACTTGCTGAAACAGGCATGACGTTAGTACGAAGTAGATCTCATGTACATCTAGAGATGACTGACCATGATCATTGCTGCCAGCCGTAAGATGAAGCTTGACTATATCCTGGATATGCAGACTGAGAATCAGGGTACATCCACGTGCCAGTGGATTCTTGTGAATGAGACGGTGGATTGGTGGGCGGCAAGAATGCTGGACTCGTGCCAGCCTGCGATGTCACAGGCCATTGAGGTTCTGCGTTCTGGACAGGTGCGTGCTGTACAGGGTAATAGCTAGGTGCATAGGGCGTAGGGTGATAGCCACGCGTATACTGTGGAGGCAGATAGCCAGGCGCATACTGCGCAGGGTAATATCCAGGCGTGTACTGCGCAGGGTAATACATAGGTTGATCAGGTATTGGTGGAGGAGACGAGTATGGTGGTTGAGTATCTGTGAATTGCTGTGAGCTAGAGAGTTCTATAGCGCGCTGTGACGTTAGATAGCGGCTATGCGGTGTCGGGTGGGTTCCGACAGATGACTGGAATGACTGTGATATAAAGGATGCCGGGAGTGGGCGGTACGCGGACTCGTGCTCATGGGCGACACCGTGTTGGATGTTAGGATACGTTACTGGCCCGAACACATCCTCGCGCTCATCTATCGCTGTCATGTTAGACGACTGCGTAGGGTCAGATATATAATACTCACCAGTAATGACACTCTCCTCCGAATGAGGCCTCTGAAGACCCACTAATTGCAGCTGGGCTTGATGTGAAGGCTGTGACATGCGCGCCGGCGAAAATACAGGTTGTGGGAGCGGAGTAGGGATGTGTGATGGTCCAGGTTGTGGGGTCTTATCAGCTGCAGTCTCCAGTAATTCTTGTCGACGTTTCTTGCGCTTACCTCCACGAGATTGCGGAGTGTCCACTGTAGATGCTGCATCGATGCGCCACTGGGCGATGAGGAGACATATAGAGTCCAGGTCAGCACGGGACGCAAGATCCCAGCTAATTATCTTTCGGACCAGGGAGGGCTGGACCGTCTCGACGCGGAGGAAGTCTGCCCCATGGGCAGCGAGCTGTTTGAGTAGTTTGTCCGGAAGATCGATACGGTGGGAGAGCAAAGACATTCCGCTCGTACCCAGGCGACGCGCTCGGTGGGACTTGCGCCAATCGTCGAGCAATGCCTCCAGGCGTTCACGCTCGCTGTCCGAAAGCTTGAACTTGTGCTTCAAGGGCACAAAGGCTGCTTGAGACATAGGGAGGGCAATTGCCCCTTGAGATGCACTGGTATTGGCCGAGCTGTGAGACGAGGTGGATGATGTGGAATGGGTATGGATATGTCGAGAAATCGAGACTGGAGCTGGGTCAGGGCGGTTTGTCGACATAACAATCTCAAGGGGAAAGCGAAAGTCTTGTGCATAGGCTGTAAGCCGAGGATCGTTGCTCGCCGGTGGGAGAAACTGATTCAGCAGCGCGGGCGCGCACCAGTTGCAGCAGCGCGCTTGTGACGGCATATTCTCAGGCGCCCATGGTAGCTTCGTCCACGACAACTCGAACGAGGCCCTCTTTGAGCGCGATCCGAGCACCGTCGGCCGTATCCCGTCATGCACGAGGGACTCAAAGACATCAAGCTGGGTGTCTGGCCGAAAGTGAACACGAAGGTAAGCATGACTACAGCCTGTTCGAGTAAACAGAAGTTAGCTCGTTACTCCGTCGATGTAACAGCTGTACACTGACCATCCGCTACAGCTTCATGTCCCAAATTGATGAATTCTTCAAGACATTTCTCCATTCGCGCACGTTGAGCAGTTTGTGTTTTCGGTTCCGTATATTTCTTCTTGCCTTTCCCAACTTCCGTCACTTGAGCAGTCCCTGGGCGAAAAGCCCACTTTGGCAAAAAAAGAAAGCATGTTCCCTCTATTGCACGATCACGCGCTGCTCTACCCCAGCGCTGCACTAACGTTGACAGGCTCCGAGGCGCTGAGAAAAGTGCGACAAACTTGATGTCCGGTATGTTGCACCCCATCCCCGCGGCATCTGTTGCACATAGAATACGGATCTCACCATCGCGAAACTGTTTCCACAGCTGTTTCTTTGCCGCCTCCGACGTAAACCCTTTGAACGTCTGTACACTTTCTCGTAGGTGTGGCGGCAGCATCTTTCGAAGGGTCTCCACCGCATCACGGCACTCCCTGTAGGTCTCGAAGTACAAGATGCACTTCGGGAGGTTCGTCGCAGGTGTGTCAGGCGTGATCCTCTCTGGAAAGATATTGAGTATATCGAGGACAGGGTTCTTCGAGTTCTGCAGGATACGCGTCAAAAACAGCAGGTTTGCGCGTTCACAGCCAACATCGACGCCCCAGAACGGACGATAGCCAAAGGATAGTGACTTCCATATCGCCTCGAAAGTTTCCGTGGAGCACGTTGCTGTGCATGCGACCATGGGAATGTCATGGCTGATGTAGTCCCGCAACCTTGACAGTTTCCCGTACTCGGGGCGAAAGCCGTCTCCCCATTCGTCAATGCAGTGCGCCTCGTCAACCACTACGGCTTGGACCTTGGAGCGGAATTGTGCGTCCTGCCAGAATTTGACGAAACTGTCACCAAGTGCCATCTCGGGCGAGACGTAGTACAGATGATCTGTCGTCTTGCGCAGCCTTTCCCAGACGGAAGGGTCCTTTGCCGTGATCTCATTGATCATTGTTGCACGTAGACCTTTCCTCTCGGCTTCTTCGACCTTCCATGTCATTGTAAGCATCCATTATGTCTGCCTGGCACTAATTACGCACCTGATCTCGCTCTAATGCTTTCAGGGGACAAATAACAACAACAATCTTGCTCTTGTTCATAGCGGCAAGTCCCTGGAAGATTATGCTCTTTCCGGACCCCGTACCAGCAAGAAATATCGAATCATAACGCTGGCGAATCCTGTGGATTAGATGCGCCTGCCAGTCCTTTAATGTAAACGTGAGTTTGAGTCGCTTTGCTACCTTTTCTTTGATGGTTGCAGGTGTTTCTATGTCCTTCTTCAAACCATGAAGACGAGCAGAAGACGGTGTCTTCCGAGACCTCGGAGAGCGGAATTGACGATGGCGTCGTCCCTTGGGTGTCGATGGAGTGCTTGGCATATGGGGAGGGGCCATATTGGATGGAGTATACAGACTTAAAACTGGACGACTCGCAGGGCGGATGCGCCAGACGCGTCGATCACGAGTGTAGGCAGCGATCACGTGTGCGTAACAGTACTTCACATTTCTGCACCTTCTCCTCCATCGACGCAGATCGGAGGGCTTCCTCTCACCCGTTAAGCATGATTTTTGGAGTGAGGGCTAATATATGTGTGCGCCACAGTTGTGGGATGTAAAATTATAATTATCACATCTTCATTGTATGTTAGAGGGTCTACGAAAAAGAGAGGGTTTACCCCTCTATCAATGAAGACTTTGTAGGTGTAGATCATACTCTTTAATACCACGAAAATGATACATCTCATTGGTTACTGCTCACAAAGAAAGGTTGTAAATTTGAGACTACAGTCGCGTGATTTACGTGCAGAGGAAATTCCTCACTAACCCCTCGAATCCGTGCAGTTTGAAGCAAGCCCCTTCTTCGAAGGTGCTGCGGAGCTGCAAACCGGAGTTTCGAAGGCGGCTTGTTCCGAACCTACGGCAGGAGAATGACTCGACGCCACTGAATTGAGCGTGAGGATCGCGGACGACACGCGCACATCATCTGGGTTGTGCTGGTGAGCGTGCTGTGAATGTCAAGTCGAAAGGTAAATGGACGTACGGGAAGAATGTCGATCGTAACCCCATTGAGGAAGTCCTATTCCACAGCATGTAGATCCGCCATACATACAAGAATGGAGAATGCAGTATAGAGTGCATATACGCAGACCACTCCGGAATACCCGAAAAGAAATCCTGACGGGCAACTCAAGTGAGATGGAGTGATATCAACCCATGGACAGTCGATGGAATACATCATACCATAGCAATACCACAATCCCATGATCCAAGGCGAAATTCACGATGGATCATGGCCCCGAATGCGGAGCATCACATATAGACATGGGGAACGACCATGGCATGCGAATTATGGGTGAACACCTCCTTCACGGAATGACCAAGATTTCGGGCCAGCGGATTCTCAGCTTGCTAAAAACATCTTGGTGAGTATTCTGGCAGGCCACGTCATCAAGAAGGCGGATTGGACAATGGACATCACGAAAGTAGATAGACTCAGTTGTCCTTATCGCATCGTGGTCAATGGCTATACTGATCTTGTAACTTACGGCCATCTATTCGAAAACATCGATCATTTCTGATGACTCACGGTGCTAACAATTTATCTGAAATGACTGAGAGTAACGTCCGGGAGCAATGAGCGGTCTTGCTCTGAGGACCAATTCACCAATCTAAGTCGTGTAAGCTCACCGTCTACTTTCACACCAAGGCACAAGGGGGGGAGATGAAATGGGTACTCTCCTACCTGTATTGAACCACCAACTGGCTTCGAACGCATGGAGCAACGGTAATAGCCGCTTTCTGGTGGAAAGGCGGAGTAGAACGTCGAGCTTGGGAGGGACGATGATGGTACGGAGGAAAGCGCATTTGTAACTCCGACTGCGTACGCGTTGGCGCCGTCGTGCTCCCGGCGCCTCTTGCAAGCCGGCGTCCACTGCGGCAACAAGGAAGACTGCTATCCTGGTGCCAGCACACCGACACATGGTGAGGGATAGAAAATGCTGGTCATTTGAGTCTCCGGATGCTACTGTCGTGCGTGTCGTGCGGTAAGTACTGTATGATGCCCGTTATGTGTACAAAGTCCTACGATAACAATCGAAACACCAGCTCTTCACGCGTTCTGCTTCTCGGGGCCAACAACTTCGACGATCTCCGCCGCGTTCTGCAAAGCGCGGGCATGCTCCTCCTTCTTCTTCGCGAAGTTGCGTTCCTGGTTCCACGTAAAGGGACTGGGGCTCGCGAACAGCAGGTTCATCTCCTCGAGCGTGCGGTTCGCCGTTTCCGGGTAGAACGCCCACACAAGCGGGATGCTGAGGAAGTTGACCGCGCCGAAGATGTAGAGCGTCTTCTCCTGGATCGCGTTGAACATCACAGGGTTGAGCAGCGTGAGCCAGCCGTTGCCGATGCTCCAGCCGACGACGCCCCACGCCATGCCCTTCGCGCGCACCTGCAGCGGGAACGTCTCCGTCGGGTACACCCACGGGATCGTGAGCCAGGTTGCACCGAAGACGGCGGTGTACAGGAAGATGAAGAACGCAGAAGCGCCGCCGTATGTGGCTGCCTTCTCGGGGTGCGATTTCAGAAGGGCGCCAAAGCCCCCGGCGAGGAACATGGCCACGCCCTGGCCGATGGCGCCCCACCAGAGACCAACGCGGCGACCCCAACGGTCGATTGTCCAGACAGCCAGGAGGGT
Source organism: Hericium coralloides (assembly GCA_003675405.1). Taxonomy (NCBI): domain Eukaryota; kingdom Fungi; phylum Basidiomycota; class Agaricomycetes; order Russulales; family Hericiaceae; genus Hericium; species Hericium coralloides. The sequence goes on from QUOP01000093.1 coordinate 426,038, forward strand.
GCTCAGCATGTACGTGACCTGTATGGGTTGAATGAAGGGTGCCTTCGAAGTTACGAGATGAAACTCACATCGTTCAATCCTGACAGCCATTGTGACTTGCGGGATCCGTAACCGGCTTGCGCGAAGATAGTAGGCGCGTAGACAGTAATGGCGGCGATACCAACCCATCTACAGTCCGTCAGCAACATGGTCCGGAAAACTTCGGCGGCGCACTCACTCTTGCACAATTTGGAGCCAGACGGACAGCTGCACACGACGCGGGACATTGAGCTCTCCACCCTCTAGAGATCCGGAGCTCAGTAATTGCCCGTAACGGTCATGAAGCTCCACGGCGACTCACTGGTTCCAAAGAACATTGCCCAATAGGTGTTCTGGTCTGCTTGCAGGCGCTCGATCTCCACGATGCCGACGATGTCTTCGTACTCGGACCTTGCTTTGTCGTGGTCGGGATCGCCGTCACCGCGCAGACGGCCAAGAATTTCACGGGCTTCCTCGTTCCGTCCGACTTTGACGAGCCAGCGAGGAGACTCGGGCATCCAGCGGAGGCAGATCTAAGGTACGATGCATATAAATAGACGCACGGACATAAAGGGATACGAACATACCACGAAGGCGATCAGGGGGACCATCTGGAAGGCGATGGGGAACTGTGTAAAATGTCAGTAGTGAAACGTGCCGTGGAGTACGCATTGACATACTCTCCAGCGGACCTGAACACCAAGGTACCGATCAGCTTTGCTATCGGAAGAACCACGGTTGTACGAACCTGCGTCAAGCCCTGTCCGACAAAACCAAGGCCAAACTCGAGCCAGTAGGCAACCACAACACCAAAGATATTCAGCGTGAACTCCATAGCGATGAAGGCACCTGAGTTCTCCGGGTTAGCATCGGAGAATACAAAGCCGGCGGCAAGGGAGCCGTCAGAAGGGGCAAACGTCTTACCTCGCGAAGTATGAGAAGCGACTTCAGCGCTCCATACCGGTACGATGGCATTCAGGAAACCCGTCCCTATCCCGTTGATGACACGAGCGGCAAGCATCCTGCGAGTCAAAAAAAAAATTAGATCCGGTTTGGCCGACAGCTGAGCAAGCGACGCACCATCCAAGATTTTGGGCGGAGCATTGCAATGCAGAACCGAGAAGGACCCAGCAAGCACCCTGAAACCAGGTGGTAAGCTCGTGGGCCAACAGGAGAGCACACGGAGCATACAATGAGCATGGTCTTGATACGGCCTATTCTGTCGCCCAGAATTCCTGCCGGAAGGCAGCCGAGGAGGGTGCCGAAGTAGTAGACTGACACATGAAGCGTTAGCCCTGCGCGCTCTCAACAGCTTGATGCCAACATACTGCTGACAATTCCACCCTGACGCGTCGGATTTGTGATTGTCGCGACCCAACCCTCGGAGGGTCCGAGATAGCTGCAATAACGCGTCTATTCAGCACTCGGACCGGACAGCGAGACGTGCCGCTGAACACCTACGTGGAGAAACCCAAGTCCATAGTCTGCACGTAGTCTGGAGACGTGTTCACGCCTCCCATCATGCCCTGGTCATATCCAAAGCTGCCATGGCATAAGCATGAGCATCAAGGCATGAGGCTGCATGTCGCGACGACGTACAAGAAGATGGCCAACCCGGCCACGAAGTTGATGGTCCATACGAGTCGTTGCCCAGAGAGCTTCGCGGAGACGGGTGAAGCGACTCGCGTCTTCTCAGAGACTTGCGTCTTCTCAGTTGACATTATGCGCCAGTTCTAGTTCGTCGCGTGTGTCGTGCTTGTCGTGGCGGGGTAGTGCGGGGTAGAGGGTGGGGGGCTGTCGAACCCCACCATGGCACCAGACGGCCTTATATGCAAAAGGTGAGGTAACGCGGGGCTGCAGGGTACCGAGCGTGTCGGGGTGCACGTTATCCCCGCTGCATATCACACACGCAAGGAGGAATCGGGTAGATAAGTTGGCATGCACGTCGCATGACCATCGGGAGCCTTGCGTAGAAAGTCCAGGGAGTGTGTCGACACGTACGGCCCGTGGAGCCGAAACGTTTCGCGAGCGTTGAGTGGATGGGGGAATATTCTTCCGGACTGGATGACAACTTTTCGCAGTTGAGTGAGAAAAAAGATGGAAGAACTTCCGCCGGAACTCGACGATACGGGGGCCATTTCCCGAAAGACAAGGAGCACGGCCATAAGTTGAAGATCCCGTCGAATCCAGGTGAAGTTGCAAAGGGTACCCTGATCATCGGCGCAGATCTAGTGGTCTATGAAAGCTAATGTTGTTCATTACGAGAAAATATCGGTGCCAGCCGACTGAAGATAGCGGTCAGAGCGTCTAAAAGTCAGAAACCACTTCTTTGTGGCGAGCAAGGAATCGAAGCACTGCTCCCACCCCTCGGCGCGCCAACAACACGGCATCAGCAGACCCCTCGGCGGTCAACCGCTTTCCGCTCTTCGCAGCTCTTCGGGCTCCACCATTAAACCGCTTAATTTTCTTGGTGATAGTAACTGCTCGGCAAGATTTGATCCAGTCAAACACATCTAGGCCTAGCCTATGAAACGTAGAAACGGCAAGACAAACCGCCAGCCACAACACCGCTCCCACATCAGAGGTAGAGATACCCCACAGCAACTTAACGGCATCCCCTCCCACAGACAACAAAGCCCTCAGACCAACGACTATACTGTACATGTCTTTTCCGACCAGATCACGTCGCCGCTGATTGCGTCTTCTTCACTCCGAAGACCCGCGGACGGATATAATCGATCCTCTGAACTGTATCACCTCCAGATCTATGACGAACATGCGGAGACGCGCCAGGCCGGGGGGCTTCGAGGCGACGGCATCAGCGGGGGCAGTCTCGGCTGTCCGGATGTGCGCTGTGCCTGCGGCGAAACGTGCTACTTGTCCAAGAGGGTTTTAGGCGTGCGTCTCCGAACGAGAATAGAGTATGAAGGGGCGATCGGTGGAGCATGCCTGGGACGCTTCGATAGGGGAATCACATGAAGGCCACTTCATCTGCCGGGACTGCTCTCGCGCACGTTGCGCGCACCCGGTTCGCGACTGTCGATCTGGGGCAAGATTCGTGCCCTGTGCGCCTGGCTAAGTTTGCGAGAAGGCGTCGCGAGCTAGTGAAGGTTGAGGGTTTTGGATCCTGTGCGAACATCGACGCGCACAAGGAGTAACGATGAACTGTGATAGCGTCGAATCTGACCATCTTTGATAGCGTAGGGCCGCTCCCGACTTGCACGCGCGATGCTCGTGCAGAATAGCGTCCGGAGCCTGCAAGCTTGCTGCGTAGGATGAGCAGATGAGTGTGCAGCGACGTCAGAGTGTGAGATAACGGACCATGTAGAAGGGCTTGTGGCCAACGGAACAGTAGGTGGCTGAGGCCTGCTGAGCGGGAGCTTACAGCAAGTCGGAACCACGAAGATGCGACCGGACATCTCACCAATCATTCACCATCTTTGGAGCGATGTGGCGCAGAGCGTACCCATCATACGTCGGTCGAAGCCTCTCGCTGCGACGAAACATGGCTCATGCATGTTGGCGAGGAGACGGTCCTCCCTCACTATTGCGTAGCTCTGTGGAGTCGTCGTCGTTTGTGGCTTTCCAGGCAAGCGCCAGTAACTCCAAGACGCGCAAGTGGAGAAGGGGCATCGCTGGAGCTCGAGAACGAGGAAGCTCGTGGATACTAGCCCCATCGGAACTCCGGAAGGTAACAAACTAGTCTTCGCGCGAGTGGATCCGATGCGAAAAAGCGAAACCATATCTTCAAGCGCGTATCGCAGTATTCTGCGAGTTCGGATGGACGCTTGCGAACGCGAGACTCCATGGACATGCGCTGCGTGACCCAGTGGCGCGATTTCGAGGCCTCGAGAGCGCTAATGGTTGATTCCTCATCTGAGCGCTGTGTCACTAGCATTCGGCCGGTTCGGCGACCGCTGAGCGCGCGAATGCAGATACGGTATCCACTTCACCAAGTACGATGAAAGGCGACAGATCTGTTGTTACATATGGATAAAGCGGTCATTGATTACGCAGCCGTTGGAGGTGTCTTTCCATTACATTTGTCCGACTTGATGATGACGCACAGGCCCCGCCGCCACGCGCTCCAGTTGTCCATCACGGAGTCTGAGCTTCTAAGTTTGCGACACTCGGATTTTGACCTATTCCCTCTCGACTAGCTGCAGGCGTGCAGATGAACCTGACTCTGTGATGCAGTGATGGCGTTAGCGGGTCAGATTTCACGACGGCGCACCATCGATTGTCTCTGTCATCATGAACGGCTTGCGTCAATTTGCGCAACACACGCTCGCCGCAGGGCGCGTCGGATACAATGTTTCGTGAGCAATGCACCTCGACTCCTGCATGCAGCGGGGCTAGGAAGGCATCGAGAGCTGTCATGCGGCAACTATGGCCTGGACAAAATCTGTGAAACGGGCCATCTGTGTTCCTCATATGAACCCTGGGTACACTTCACAGCAGCGAATGCGAGCTCACCATCAGCAACGCGCCCATGTGCGTGTCGCACATCGTTCGACGACTTGGATGTCATGGCTTCTCAGCCATGCAAATTCAGGGTTGTTCAGGTTGTTGGACTGACACGCCACTAGTGTTGAAAAAAAAAGCAGGACTTTTTGCTGAAACAAATGGGGTTTTGAGAGGAGGCTTTCTGCAGAATTGTACTGATGATCGCGCTGGTGAAGAGCCCGAAGACGTTCTGTTGTCCCTGGTGCCTCGATCGTGCCCATCGCAAAGGTCGAAGTGCAGGCGAGCGCGCAACCTCCAGATCGACAGCGGCCCGGTGGCCCGCCGCCGCCTCACCTCCGCCAAGCACGACCACCTTGTCTCCCCATTGAACTTATTCAAATACTTACATCCTAACTGACTTAAGATGCGAAGGCCTCGGGAAACAGTCAGCACGAGCCTTATTTCACGCTGTTGAGTCCGCGCAGGTCAGATATAAAATGCATCCGCAATTGAACGAAGTCCCCTGCGGCCGCTAACAACAATTCCCGGAAAGTATGAAGAACGAAAATCCGGGACCCATAATGCTAAAGTAATAGTGAACGTCTCCAAGCCCGGCGACCATTCCATGCTAATGATGAATACAATATTCCAACTCCATGATGCCGACGTCTGCACGAAGAGATGATGTGATGATGATGAGGTGTCGCGTTCTGCAAAGGAAAGTAGCGTCAGTCGCCGCTTGCTCTGCGCGTGCAGAGGTTTGATACGTACAACAGTGGTAGGAGGGTGCGTAGGTCGCTTAAGCGACGATGCACATGGAGTGGCCGCCGCTGCCGCCGTCCTCGGACTCGACGGGGATGCTCGCCTCGGGCTTCTCGGCGGCGGGGGAAGCGAAGAGGGTGGTGTTGGTGAAGGAGTCCATTGCAAGATGAGGATGGCTAAGAGACGAGAAGAGCTGCTGCGTCTGGGGGTTTCGCTGGAGAGGAGAACCTGAAGATATCAAGGCCATAGCCCGTGCTTTTTATGCATTTCTGAGGCCCCTGCCTTCCCGCCGGCCCAGCAAAATTAGGTTTGCTTGACGCACTGCGTCCTGAGTTCCCGATCTTGTAACATATGGCGGAGAAACCGCTTGAACAAAGCACAAGATGAGACTGACCTTCTTCTAACCCGAATGGACGACTTCGTACGAAGACGTTGCACGCGTGCCTGAGCAAAGACAATAAGGAGCGCGGTGAGAACGCCGTACGTGGTTGCATTTGAGCGCCGCCAAGGCGCGCAGAACAATAAGAGCACGATCGCTGCATGTTAATCCCATCGACATCACGGATGGTTCAGGATCGTGAATCAGATATCGTCGTCCAGAAATTCAGGTGCCATGCTCGTGCTTGAAGTATGAACTTTATCTCGAGATTATTGGTCAGTTTGAGCGCGGAAGGAACATATCGCCGACCGTACGAAGGCTTCACTTTGATTCGATGCATGCAGACGTCATAGACGCAAAACAATAAGGCTCGCTTGTCTCGAATACCCGGAACAAAACCATGCTGGATCGGCTGGGGTGAGAGAGATATGGCAAAGGATGACTTACACAACGCAACAAGTTGCTGCTCAAGGAGACATTTGCGCGACTTGACCTTTGCAGAATGAGTCGGCCACCACGCTATCTGGTGAAGCGAGCAACTACCATTGGCAGAATCAGAAGTTCGGGCGTTTCGGATAACCACCATCGCTGGCGCTAGCTTCCCATCTTCACAAGTCGGAACGCTGAGGAATTACCAGAAAATGAGACAAAAATGATTACAAACCGCGAATAGATGATATCCCAAGCCCTGTCTCAAGCCAGCACATTTTTCCGCGACATCCTCAGTCAGCTGCGTCAGTAGCACACCTGGCACTTTCATGCGCCGTGGTCCCCAACAGCGCCGTGGAACACCCATGCCCCGCTCCCGATGCTCCCAAACTTGATTGACCCATTTTCGATGTCCGCGCCTGCGCCGAACACTGTCGTCGCCGTCGCCTCTTCGTGGCCGCCCAAGACATCGTCCAGCGCGATGCTGGCGTTCGCGTAGTTCAGGTTGACAGCGATGACGAGCGTGCCGTTACCGGAGGACAGCGACCACACGCCGACATCGAGGCGCGAGGGCGTGATGATGTGCTTGAATGTGGACGGCGCTGCTGGTGCAGGGGGATGGAGGAAGGGGACGATTTGAGGGAGGGCGAGTGCGAGAGTGGAAGACGCAGCTTTGATGTCAGGCGTGGTGGGGTCGTTCCAGGACACGACGCCTGTGGGAGTCGAATATAGATAAGTATATGGGCATCGAGGGTAACACGCTAGGATGCTCACCAAGGGCACCTGCGTTGATCCCAACGATCGCTTCGACCAGCCACTCAGCACCAGTAGGAGCACGGCTCCAGTATCTGACATACACAGTGAGTACCCAGCCGTCTGACGCACTCGCAGAGATGAAACGTACTGTCCCCCGCCGAACGCCTGCGGGACGGTCCAGACCCGCTTCGTCCGCTCCCACCCCAGCACCTCGAACCGCTCCTGGAACTGCGTCACCCGATCCCTAATGTCCTCAAATTGCCCCTTGCAGTTATCACACCCGCAGTCGCCTTGCTCGGGCGTGCACGGTGTGTGCCACGTCGTGCTGAACGTGACGTTGTTCCCGATCTCATACACGTCCTGCATGACGATGTCCGCGCCCGCGGCGTAGTCCGCGAAGAAGTAGTCCTGGCAGTTGAGCACGAGCGAGGTTGGGCGGTATGGGTCGAGCGACTTGATCAGGTCGTAGGCGATGACGGTTGCGTTCAGCGGGTCAGAGGTTCCGTCGGGCTCGTCGCCGGTGTAGTACAGAAGGAGATTGGTGCGCGAGCGGAGGGACTTGACTTGTTCTGTGACGGAGGTGTCGTTCATGTATGTGCTAGGAACATCATTGCATAAGGACCGATAGGTTTACTCTAGAAAAAGATAAACGTACTATCGCATGTCGTACATCAGATACAGCCCTAACTCTTCCATTCTATCAACGACTTGGTTGAAAGCCGTCAGGTTGTCAAATGCGGGGACAGGGTGGATCTGACTAGGCCGTTAATCGTGCTCAGTTAACGTGACTCAAATCAACTCACGATGGTGAATCTATCCAAATTGGAGATTCTCAGTATGACATGGGTTGCAAAGATCGTGCACTCACCCCTGCTCCTTCAGAACACTCAATACAGACAGGTTAGACGCCAGGTACCCGTCGAAGTTCGTGTAATATCCGAGCGGAAATACAGGCGCGTAAGCTCCGTCTTTCTGTCCGACAGGTCTCGCCAGTAATGCGCCGGTACGCATGTCAAACTTGGTGACAGAGCCGATGTCGGACGGAGGCGATGGCAGGTACACCAGCTCTGTGGTGGCATTGAAAGTCTGATCCCCCAATGATGCCGAACAGCTGACAGTGTAAGGTTCGGTACGAGGAAAGAGGGGCGACAGCGAAAATGATAGGGACGTGGTGCCGTTAAGCCCGACGCTTCCGTGTGCAAGTGGAATCCCGTCAATACTAGCAGAGACCTCGAGAACAGGAGCTGCGGAGCGAGATCCCGATGGGATTGAGACTGGGCTCGCGCCTTCGATGTGGCTGTACCGGATAAGTGCATCGACGAGGATCTCCGCTGGGGAAGACTCGTCTTCTAGCAGGTAAGGCTTGAGACCAGGCGTGCATCGAAGCGCAAGGAGCGGTTCCGAGGAGGACGGCGGAAATGTGAACTGTCCACCAGGCGGGACAACGGTTTCGTTCGCCATGTAGACTTTGCCGCACCTGCATCCCGTCATCGTCAGAACGAATGTCATAGATACCGGATGACTCCACGCTACCATGTCTGGGCGACTGCCAAGGGCAATAGCAAGAGCAACCAGCTGAATGTTGTGAGTTGCAGGTACATGATTTTGCGAAGGAGGAAGGTCTCCATCGGGTCGTCGTCCCTTCCAATTATACCCTGGAGAACAGGAACTGAAGCACGCGCTTGTGGACCATGACCACTGCGCATGATGATCCTCTATCGCTGATGAACACAGCGAGCAATCCGAGAACAACAGAGTCATGCGGTCAGGAATCCTCGGAAGGCGTCGAATACGGATAAGCGGATATAGAAGGACATCAGATGGCAGATACGTGTCGAGCAAGGAATAGACGAGACGGCTAGAGGGAAAGGTTTTACGTGAGCGTCAGCGTGGAACAGCGTAAAACATCGTGGAGTATAAAGTCGGAGCGAATACGTTTTGTATCGGCATGACTTCCCTGTAGAGCAGGTTTATCTTTTCCAAGAATAGCAGGTCGATAGACGCCCTTGTCCTTGAAGACAAGAGATAACAAGTATCGATCCTGTTGATCCTGTTGGCACGTGCAATGAGCCTACAAAGACAGTGGGAACACTGAGTTGTGTGCGTTACTCTGACGAGTCAGGGCAGTAGCTCTGTAATCGTATGCCCATGCTAAAGAAGCAAAAGGTGTACTGTTCGTCAGTGAGGGTTTGGATAGCTAAGTCAAAACGCACCGAAGACATGATCGACGCATACAGTCACCACGTAGGCAGGTGGTCCGATGGAGAAAGGCATTCATCACGTAGGAGGCACCCTGACGCATATACCTTATGGTGTCGAACTTACCTGGTGACTCACCGATAGATAAGGGAAAGACTTGTCTAGCAAGGTACTTCGTGCTAGTCAGGTCAACCCGCATTGGCTATGATGGGTACAACCGGCGACAGCTAAAATCCTGCGGCAAGCATTACCGCCCGACTATCATAACGCTTGACATTTGTCTTCGTTGCTGACCTTAGTGAAGAGTCATTTCGTAGTATCATGATACAAGGTTTCGAACCAAACAGTCCTGTTGTTTGAGAGATACAAATGGAGACTTTGCTCTGGGATTGAGGCGAAGGGCAAGCGACACGACTGTCATGGTGGTCAAGACAAAAGAGCAGTCGACTGCAAAACGCGTCATGTCACTCGTGTCACGGTAACGTCACTCTTGTGTCCCAGTCACATGCAGACGCTCTTCTTCGCGACCTGTCGCGACTTTGCAGCAACTTGCGACTCGTCTTTCAAGTTCTCGTCCTTCAAGCTGCTGGGGCTGTTGATTCGCACCTCTGATACGACAAGAGAAAGTTACACAGATTGGGTCATCCTTTCTGACGCGCAGTGATGGACCGGTGAGTCAAAATGGCTTGAAATGTTTGCTCTTTACCAATCTCCCTCGGATTCTGCATGCTATAATATTCCCGTCCTTCCTTATTGAAATGCGGGTTATCACAGACTACAACTCAGTGCTACCGCGTTGTCGCAACGCCGCTCATTCAATGACTATGCGCGACACTTCCCCGTAATGCCTAGCCAGAGTCGTGTGAAGGGATGGCCAAGATGGTCGACACCTGTGCAACCACCGCCCGGATGAACGATCACCTGCCTCCACATCTACAGCACATCTCGCTCACCGGGTGAACACAATATCAGTGGGCATCGTGAGCTTTCCCAGTGCTGCGATTTGTCGAGATTGGAGGTCCGCTGCCACGCGCCCAGTTCCGTCTCGAACGCCGTGTGCGAATCGCCCGCCGTCTCGCCCCGCGCTGCTCTCAGGCTGCGACATACATATAAGACCCTCATAGGCTTGAAGTACCACCAACAGTGACTTCTGCTATACTCGACATCCTCATCATGGCAACCGAATCGCAAATGAGGAACCCCCTCCTCGTGGGCAAGGCCATCCGTGCGCAGCTCGAGCATGATATACCCAAGGACCTGCCGCTTGAGCGCGACTTCCGCGTACGCCGTCTTCCTGTCTTGTCCGGCCCCACGTAGCCTTGACCCTGCCACAGGAGCGCACCGACTACACGATCACGGACCACGTCAACCAGCTGCACAAGCAGCTCGCCCCGGAGCCGCGCACGCTGCAGCTCTTCACATCGCTCGTGAACCACCTGCACGCCTTCTGCCGTGAGACGAAGCCGACTCACAGTGAATGGAGGATGACGGTCGAGTTCCTTACGCGCGCAGGCAAGGAGAGCACGGATTTCAAGAACGAGTTCGTGCTCCTCAGCGACTGCCTCGGCGTCAGTGCGCTGCTCGATGAGCTCAACCACCCCAAGCCCGAGGTGCGCGTCATTCTTTCTGCCCCGCATGCTGATCAGGCGCATCTGATTGGCTGGCGCCTTGCTGATTGATGGAGTACTCAGGGGTGCACAGATAGCTGCGAAGAAGGACCGTTCTACACGACTGACGCGCCGGAGAAGCCTTCGGGGTCCTCCGTCGCGGGTCCGAATACTGTTGGCGAGCCGCTGTTCTTCAAGGCGACGGTGAAGAACACGAAGGGCGAGGGGATCCCTGGCGTCAAGGCTGAGATTGTACGCCCAGCTACGCCCAGTCGGTGTACTGCTTGCACGTGTGCTGATGCGTGTGCGTAGTGGCAAGCGGACGGAGATGGCATCTACGACGTACAGTACCCAGGGCGTACTGAGGCTAATGACCGCGCGCGCATCGTGGCAGAGCCCTCTGGTGACTTCAACTATCGTGGCAAGCTACCTACGGCTTACGGTATCGTGCGTTTCTTCTATCAAACGCCGAATCCAAGCGTTTTTGCTGAACCGTGGCCAGCCTGATGACGGCCCCATCGGCGACATGCTGCGTGCCCTCGGGCGGCACCCGCATCGCTCCTCCCATATCCACTTCATGGTCACCGCCCCCGGCTACGACGAGTACGTACCCCTTGCCAATCGCATCGCGGATCTAATCACAATCACCCCGCCATACGTATAGCCTGACAAGCGCGCTGTATCCGTCGCACTCGCCCTTCCTCGGCACCGACCCCGTGTTCGCGACGAAGAAGTCGCTCGTATGCCAGCTGCGCGAGGAGACGGACCCGGCGGAGTGGAAGAAGATGGGATTCAAGGAGGGCGAGGTCGACACAGGCCGCGTGTGGGTCTGGACGTACGACTTCGTGCTGCCGACGATCCAGGAGGTGGAGGACCTGAAGCGCAGGCTTTGATCCGCATCACGCCCAGATATCACGGTTCCATTCTGATTGTACAATAGTGGTGCCTAGACGAAGCAAACAGCTATTGTTCCTCGTCTATCACGGTGGCCAGAAGCTGCGAAGCCGCGCAAAATCACTGTCAAAGCGTAGCGGTGCGACACGTGCAGGGCACAAAGGCGCACATGATGGCGACGCGCCCGTTTAGGGCGGTGGATTCTTGTATTCCAAACCTTATTATCCAGAGAGCACAGCCGCCGAACACTGTATAAATACCGCCAGCCTCCCTGGTGTGCTCCTCAGTTGGCCTCCTCGAGGAGTGTCCGGCTCAGGCGTACGTACTTCAACAGAGGAGCTGCCACCGAACCCGCCCTTGCGCGCTAGTACCGTGTGCGCTCCTGCTGGCGCGTCTTTAAAACTAAGGACCCGTGGCGTTGGGTGTAGACCGCTGAAATGGGGGGTGGTGTCTGTCCTGCGGAGGGGGGCAGACATCGAAGACGACAAGGTGTGTGGCCCACTTACCTGCTCGTCTTCGTACTCGTCCTCTCTTCTCCGTTCTTCGCCGCCGCCATATACATCCCGCCACACCGCCTGCCACGCCCCGCCCTTCTTCCTATGCCTCGCTTACCGCTGGTCTCGTCTCGTACACCCTGATGCTGACGATTGCTATTCAGAAATTCAAACCAAACAAGACGGAAAACAAGACAAATAGAAGGTGTGTGGCGTACCTTGCACTCGTCCTCCTGCCGCTCCCCGAGCCTGCCCGCCACTCTCCCCATTCATGTCTGGGCACTGTGCCCAGCGCTGACGTGCTGACGCCTATCTTCAGATCGATAAATGTTGGAAAAGTAATTGGCTCGAATATTCGAATATTCGAGCAGCACGAAGAATAAAGGGAGATGTGTGTCTCTGTCTTCCCTCACCCTCCACCCGTTCGGTGCTAACGACTGATTTTTAGTCTTATAAAATTACTAAGATGAAAGGCTTGAATACCTCTGGTATTCGGGCGGCGCGCGCGATAACGCAGAATGTATGCGGCATGCCTCCCCACCTTTCCTCCTCCCTTCGATTGCTGACGAGCATATCATTTCAGTCCAACGCAATGAAGAGCATAACGAGATAATGAAAAAAAAGTAATGATTGATTCTGGTACGCACCGCTACCCTCTCGCACCACAAAAAAAATGACGGGGCTGGCACACGAGATGCAGCCTCACCGCATGTCCACGTCGTGCGCGCCGCTCGATGAGCGGTGACCTGCGGGGTGGACATCGGTGGGCATGCGCGCGGCTGGCTTCTTGTGCTGTGGTGGCTTTTGCTTTGTGATTTCGGGGGCGTTGGCTCGATGATTCGGTGTCGCGTGGATGGATGCGACGTTGGCCAATGATGGGGTGGAGATTTGTGCGTGGATGTAGATTGTGATGGGGCGGGCCGCCGGCCATCTCACTCACGAGTCACTTGGCTTTCTCATTCGCTTGGCTGGGTGGGGGAGGTATATCGCGCAGGTGTTATCTAGGACCTTCGGACAATGTAGGCATATCGTGCGTTCATTCGTGCGCAGATAGCTGGGAAGCACTTATGCACCACCCCCGCTGTCGGAGAGCCCCAAACAGGCTAGCTTCCCCATCTCCGTGCTGCGCAGGAAGTAAGTGTATTCGCATGCCTGTGCCGAGGAGGAAGGCGGTGGCTTCGGTCCAGGCTTCAATAGACAGAACGATTGTCTTCTGTCTGAGGTCAGCATCGGAGACTAGGTCCAGGGTACTGATTGGAGGCGATAAGTACGCGGCCGAGAAGGGGGATACTTACGAGGTGCAGGTCGGTAGAAGGATCGTCGAAATGAATTGTTCACACCTTGCTGTGACTCGACTCGTAGGTATGACAGAAGAGTTCAAAGGACGAATGCCGATGCGCTGTCGATCTCGTCGACTCAATGCTGCGAGAGGTGAGCGGCGTCGACGTGGCGGATAGAGGACACGGAGGCCTCGGCGCTGTAAGTTGAAACGGCGACCGGCGGCGCCGTCCCGCCCGTCCTTCAGCAACAGTAAAACAAACCGTCGCTGTCAGGTGTCTGTACTTCCGGAATCGTTCAATGTTTATGAAGGCTTAAGACGAAAGTGATGAGTAGTAGTTGTCCGGGTTGAAAGCAGGATGAAGTTCAATGGGTAAACGGAGATATCTAATCAATTTGAAAATGTAATATTAGTGTGCGTGGAAACGGATTTCCAAACATCGACGACTGAGGACAAGCTTTCCTCTGCACACCGTGACACTCTTGCTCGTACATTCTTCGCAGCACGCATTTCGTCTCAGCAGAGCACTTTTCACGCAGGTTGAGGTGCGCTCATACACCGTAATTCGTTTTTACGTCCCAGGTATGTCCTACAGCGACTATCTCGCGATCGTCCAATGACCACTTTCTTCGCTTCTGCATAAGCAGCACACCCCATCTTGCGACTCGGGACAGAGAATACTGCTCAGACAGAAACTGATCAAGCATAACCTACTCGTCGCACCCACACGCTCGTCTGCCGACTTTCCTCGAGACCATGGCTGCGACTAAGGCCCAGAAAGCCAAAGAACCCATCCGCACCGCACCCGCGCCCACACCCGCGCCGCCGCCGCCCACCGAGCCCGCGAACGGGAAGAAGAAAAAGAAGAAAAAAGGCAAGGGCAAGGCCACACCGGACGACGGCAGCGACCTCCCCACCTCCCCGCCGCTCCCGCTCCCGCCGCTCTCCGCCTTTGGCTCGCCGCCGGGCACGACCCCGCACACGACCGCGCCGGCGGCGACGGTGCACTCGATGACGCAGGCGGAGGTGAACGCGGCGGCGCAGGCCGCGCAGGCGGAGCTGATGGCGACGGCGAACGAGCTGTACCGGCGCATGGACGCGGACCCGGTCGGGCTGGGCATGGGCGGGGGCGGGATCGCGGCGGACGAGGAGTACTGGGCGTCGCTGCCGGAGAACATCCGCACGTTCGTGCGCGACGCGTACGGGCAGATGCAGGCGGGCGCGGGCGCAGGGCCGGACGCGCGGGGGCCGGGCGGGGTCAAGGCGCAGACGATGTACGCGATCGCGCAGCAGCTCGTGCGGACGGGCGTCGAGGCGGGCGGGGGGCGGGTCGGGGTGAACGGGGATTTGAAGGGCGTCGGGACGGTGGGCGTCGGGGTGGAGGTGGGCGTCGAGGTCGCGGTGGGCGGGTGGCCGGGGCACATGCAGCTGCCGGTGGACCCGTCGGTGTTCTCGGAGACGGCGTTCCAGATGGCGATGGAGCAGGCGGCGGCGGCGGCGGGTGGGCTGTCGCTGGACAGCGTCGGGGCGTGGGTCGGGATGACGGGCGGCGGGACGGGCACGGGCACGGGGCCGGGGCCGGGGCAGCCGCCGCGAGGCCCGCTGCCGCTGCCGGAAGAGGTGGTGCTGGTGGACGAGTACGGGGTGCCGTACGGGCGGGACGAGGAGGACGAGTACTACAGCGAGGACGAGGTGGACGAGAACGTCGACGACGACGACGACGACGACGACGACGAGGAGGCGGCGGGCGGGGGCGGGCCGCGGGTGCCGGCGGCGGAGAGGAAAAAGAAAAACAAGAAAAACAAGAAAAAGCGGGCGGCGGTGGCGCCGGAGCGCGGGCCGAAGAGTCGCACGGGTCCGGAGGCGAGGACGACTGATTTCGCGAGCGCGAACGGAACGATGAAAGCGACCGCCATGCCCAGGACAACGCCCCCGACGCCGTCCCCGACGACGACCACGCCCGCAGCTGCCCCGCCTCCCTCATCGCGCGCTGCGGGAAAACTCCCCATGAGCTACGCTCACAACCCGCCCCCTCCCCCTGCTTCGGCAACGACGACGACGACCGCTGCCACCACCGGGGCTGCCAAGACCGCCGCGACGCCGCCGCCGCCGAGGACAGCCCGTGCGGCATCCAAGGCACCGCTGCCGCCGCACGCATACCCGCACAACCACCCGCATCATCACCCATCGCCGCCGTCGTCGAACGCCTCCGTACCGACAAAGCATCGACCGCCGGCGAATCATGCGCATCAGCACGCGCACGCGCACCCGGCGGCGTCGCAGCAGGCGGGGAACGGGGGGAGTGCACAGAAGGCAAGCAAGATCTGGAGCACGAACTCGTCGGAGGAGCGGGAACGGATCAAGGAGTTCTGGCTCGGGCTCGGGGAGGAGGAGCGGCGGAATCTGGTGAAGGTGGAGAAGGAGGCGGTGCTGAAAAAGATGAAGGAGCAGCAGAAACACAGCTGCAGCTGCGCGGTGTGCGGCAGGAAGCGGTTTGTGTCTCCTTTGTGCGTGGAAAAATTTTCGCTGACGTCGTCGTCTTCGTCGTTGCTGCCCGCCCGCCGCCCCGCCCCCGTCCCGCCCCGTCCGCGCGCGTTCAAGCAGAAATGCGATTGAAGAAGAGCTCGAGGTACTGTACGATGCTTATTACGAGGAGCTAGAACAGTACGCGAACTACCAGCAGCGCTACGTGTCCTCCGGCGGCACCCTCCCTCCTCCTCCTGGCCCGGGCCCATTCCCAGGCAGCGTCGAGCTCGACAAGAATGGCACACCCGTCGGCGCGCAGCGTCCCGTCGCCGCCGCCGCCGCCGCCGCACAAGCGCGCACCCAGGCCGCCGCACATCCAAATGCGAAGCACGCGCAGCAGCCGGCAGTCATGACCAACGGGCGCAAGCCGCCGGGGACGGGCAAGCAGCATCCGGAGAGCGAGTTTGAGGATGAGGAGGGAGATGAAGAAGAGTACGAGGAAGAAGAGGAGTACGAGGAGGATGAAGAGGACGACGAAGAGGACGAGGAGGACGAGGATGAGCCGGAGCTCGATGAGGAAGATGACGCGAAGCAGCGCGGGCGCAGGCCAAATGGACAACAGCAGGCACGAAGGGGCCGCGCACCACCGAATGGCAAGCCTAATGGCCGCGACGGTGGGGTCAACTTCGGGAATAGCCTCGCAGTGACCGGTAAGTCGTCCCTGCGTGTGCGATGGCACGATAGCTGATGCTACGGGCAGGCAACATCCTGACTGTCGCGGACGATCTCCTTAAGAACGACGGACAGAAGTTCTTGGAGATGATGGAGCAACTTGCGGAGCGCCGGATGCAGCGCGAAGAGGAGGCGACGCAGGATGTGGAGGACGAGAGCGACGAAGATGACGATGAGGACGCGGACGACGACGAGGATGATGAGGACGACGAGGACGACGAAGAGGATGAGGAGGAGGAAGAGGTGCGATTTTCCCTTTTGGATCGTGTGACATGCTGACTTGCGTGATCTAGCCGTTGACGGAGGAGCAGAAGATGGAGGAGGGCAAGAAAATGTTCTCCATCTTCGCCGCGCGCATGTTCGAGCAGCGGGTCCTTCAGGCCTACCGCGAGAAGGTAGCGCAAGAACGTCAACTGCAGCTGCTCCGCGAACTCGAGGACGAGGACAAGGCGTCCAAGGAGCGGGAGGCTCGCAAGGCGAAGGAGAACCAGAAGAAGAAGGACAAGAAGCGGTGCGTGTTTTCTTGCATACATCGGTGCTCGTTTCTGATCTTTATACCCACAGGCTGCAAAAGCAGGCCAAGGAAGAAGAGCGTGCGCAGAAGGCGGCAGAGAAGGCGGCAGAAGAGGCTGCGGCCAAGGCGAAGCAGGCTAAGCTCGAGGAGCAGCAGCGCAAGAAACGCGAGGAGGACCGTCTCCGGCGTGAGGTGCAGCGCAAGGCCGCCGAAGAGGAGAAGGCACGCAAGGACGAGGAACGTCGGAAGCGCCTCGCTGAGGAAAAGGAACGAGAGGCCGAGCGAGAGCGCAAGCGCAAGGAGCGCGAGGACCGTCTCAAGGCTGAGCGCAGGGAAAAGGAGGAGAAGGAGCGCAAGCTGAAGGAGGAGCGAGAGGCCAAGGCGGCCGCAGAGCGGGCAGCTGCCAAAAAGGAGCAGCAGGAGAGGGAGCGCGAGGAGCGTGAACGCAAGGCAGCGAAGGAGAAGGAGGAGAGGGAGGCACGCGATCGGGCAGCGCGCGAGTTGCAGCAGCAGCAACGAGCTGCGGCCGCCGCAGCCAAGGCCAATGCTCGCCAGCCAACGTCTCCGCGCAATGCGACCGCCTCTGGCTCGAACCCTCGCTCGCCGAACAACATCGCGCCCAAGAAGATCCTCAACAAGCCGACCCCTGCTCCCCTGGCGACCCCTGTGCCCATCCAGGCCTCGTCGCGCGTGCCCTCGAACCAATCGCAGCAGTCTCAGCAGTCGCAGCCTTCAATACTGCCTCAGCAACAACAGCAGCCTCCTCGCCCGCAGGCCATGGCAGCTACGCCTGGACCCGCGCCGCCCATGACGCCTGCGCCGCAGATGGCGCACATGCAGCCACCGATGTACTCCCCTGGCAGCCTCCCGCCTTCAGCGATGTCGCCTCGCGGATTTCCTCCTGGCCCGCCCAACGCGCCCTTCGGCAACTTCGGTCCTGGTCCTGGTCCATCGATGGCCGGCCCGCCCCCGCCGCTCGCGCCGTCAGCGTTGCCGCCCAACTTTGGCCGCCCGAGTGCAGTCGGCTTTGACACCGCCTTTCCGCGCGGCGAGCCTGCGTTTGCACGGGGCCTCGCGCCTCCTGCACCTATTGGGCCGCCATCTAAAGGACCACAGAGTACGCTGCTCGGCTCGCCGCCACCACCTGCGAACCTCGCGCCCGGCTCTGGCCGCCGCTCCTCCGTGCACGACCCCGGCCCCGTCGCACCTATCGCCCGTCCGCTTGCGCCCATCGCGCGCCCGCCGACCGTAGGCGAGAGCTCCGGTTCGGGAGGCGCCTCGCCTGTGCGGAGGTCGCCCAGTCCGAAGGGCGTGCTCGGCTCGTCGGCGCTCGCCGCGGACGACGACGAGTTCGTCTCGGACCCCGCGCCTGGCCGCCGCTCGGTCGCGCAGGGCGCGGCGCCCGGCTGGGGCCTCGGCTTCGGCAGCCCGCGGAGCGCGGTCGGCGCGGAGGGTGCGGGAATGCGCGCGCCGTGGGGTGCGCCGGCGCCGCCTGGGTTTGGGACGCCGCGCGCGCCGCCCATCGGCAGCCCGATGTGGGGCGGCGCGAATGCGCCGGACCCGCAGTGGCACCCGTCGTCGACGCATTATCTGAACAGTCCGTTTGTGACGCACAATGCGTCGCCCACGCCGCACAACGGCAACTAGTTGGCTGCCGCGCTGTTTTGTTGCATCTTGCCGTGTCTGCTGTGCTGCTTCATCCGCAATACCTATCATTCGTTTCTTTTCAGTTCCGTTACAGTTCCATTGTTTTACCTACCGCACGTACGACACTAACACATTGAATGACGATGTTTGAGATGAGAAGTAAAAGTAAATGCTGCATGAGTGATAAGCTCCGTGCGATGCGACGAGTGCTGCTCTTGATGAGCTAACGAGAAACGCGTGATTTAGAGGGATGGCTGTTGATCGGAAATAAATGCTAAAAATCATGGAAGTCCACACAATACCATCTATACTTGCAAACTATATCGGAGGGCAACATTATAAAATAGAACTGCACGGATGGGGAAGCAAAAAATCTCTCGCCAGTCAACGAATGCATTAAGAGACAATTGAACTCCCGGCGGGTCGATGGCAACGACCCAGATTACCACTACCCCATTAATGCTTATTTTTTGTAGTCGCAGAGATGATTATTATGAGGAGACATTTGGAGGCGAACACACGGAAGACGAGCGGAATGGGCCACGTGTTCGGAACGGAAGTGCTGCGCTTCGGGCGACGGGCGTCGGGGACGCGGCTTTCGTTCCTCCACCCACACAACCTGCATACCCTCCTCCGCGACATCATCCTCGGGGTAAGCAAAGGGCGCATTCACATCTGGTAGACGTCTATGTCTGAGATCCGCCTGCACACTCTTGGATCACACCGCAACACGAGGGCTGGATACGCGCGCATTAACGACTCTGAACCACACGACGGCGACGGCAGCCCCACGAACGGCTCTGCCATGTCGCCGGTAACGAATATAGCCGCATCGGCAGCCTCGGCGCGGGCTAGTTACAGGAAGGGAAAGCGGAGAGAGGTGTTTGATGCTGAGCCGGACGAGGAGGCGACTTTGCTCGGAGGAGGCGAGCTGGAAGGCGAGTACCCTCACCCTGAGGAGGAGGAGAGGAGGCCTAGAAGAGCACAGAGTGCTGTGTCCGAGGTCAGTACCCGCCTCTGCGTCGTGTGCGTTTCACTTATCTCGAACAGCGGCCGTCAATACTGTCGAAAGGGTCGACGAAGGACAAATCCCGCGCCATCCCCTTTCGACCTCCAGATAAGTTTCGACATCGCTTCCCCCCGAACATCGTGCGCAACCAGAAGTACAATGTCGTGACCTTCCTCCCCATCGTGCTCTACGAGCAATTCAAATACTTCTTCAACCTCTATTTCCTCCTTGTCGCCCTATCACAGTTCATACCCGCCCTGAAGATCGGCTTCCTTGCGACGTACATCGCCCCTCTGGCATTTGTCCTGATGGTGACCATCGGCAAGGAAGCATACGACGACTACAAGCGCAATCTGCGCGACCGCGAAGCCAACTCCCAGCAGTACCAGATTCTCGAGGCCCCCGACTCCTCACACGCGCATGACGTCGAGGAAAATGCTGCCATCACGCGCTCGGTGCCTTCGTCCTCGCTTCGCGTTGGTGATTTTATTATACTGCATAAGAACCAGCGCGTCCCCGCCGACGTCGTTCTTCTGCGGACATCAGATGCATCAGGCACCTGCTTCATCCGGACGGACCAGTTGGACGGCGAGACGGACTGGAAGCTACGCGTCGCTGTTCCTTCCGCCCAGAAGCTGCACTCAGACGCGGAGTTGCTATCTCTTGATGCCGAGATCTACGGTGCGAGACCCAACTCTCTGACGTTCTGCACAGAAGCTGATTCATTCATTAGCTGACGCACCGATCAAGGACATTCACACTTTCATTGGCACCTTCACCATTAACTCATCTCGCTCGCATTCGCTGGACGATGTGCCCATGCAGCAGGTGCCCGCCGTGGAGCCACTCACCGCGGAGAACGTCCTCTGGGCGAACACGGTTCTGGCTGCAGGCTCCGCCGTGGGCTTCATCGTGTATACGGGGCCCGAGACACGCGCAGTCATGAACACGAGCCATCCGAAGACCAAGGTCGGATTGTTGGATGAGGAGATCAACAGGCTTGCGAAGGTGTGTTTATTCACTGAAATGGGAGCTTCACGCGTCACCTATATCTATTTCGATGGCGGTAGATTCTGTGCGCCGTCACGTTCGCGCTGTCCGTCGCGCTCGTCGCCTTAAATGGCTTCCGAGGCCTGTGGTATATCTACGTCTTCCGCTTCCTCATCCTCTTCTCGTCCATCATTCCGATCAGGTGCGTGGATTGCTGACCTCTGCCGCCTCGCGCTTATCGCCGTATGCAGTCTGCGTGTCAATCTCGATATGGGAAAGACGGTGTACGCGCACCAGATCATGAACGACAGCGAGATCCCAGGGACGATCGTGCGCACGAGCACGCTGCCGGAGGAGCTGGGCCGCATTGAGTACCTGCTGAGCGACAAAACGGGTACCCTGACGCAGAACGGTATGTCCGATCTGTTTTCAGTGCGGGATTGGTGTGCCGACGAGTGACGTGTAGAAATGGAAATGAAGAAGCTGCATATGGGAACGATGTCGTTCGGAGCGGATTCCATGGATGAAGTTTCTCTTCAACTGGCCGCGGCGTTCGGCTCTTCAGGCAATCATGGTGTGTGGGACCGCTTCCGGTTTTGCTGCCCTCTCTGATTGCTCGTGTGCACAGCTCGGAAAGGCTCGTTAGCTACCGGTGCCCAACTGGCTACTCGCGGGCGTCGCGACATGTCATCTCGTGTGCGAGACGTGGTGTTAAGCCTCGCGCTTTGCCACAACGTGAGCAATTTTTCCAAACCCCTGCCTTCGCTGCCTTACCTTTCATTCCCAGGTCACGCCTGTCAAGAACGACGATGGTACCGTCACCTACCAAGCCTCCTCGCCCGACGAAGTCGCCATCGTGGCATGGACCGAATCCGTTGGATTGCGGCTCACGTACCGCGACCGGACGCGCATGGAACTACAGACGCCCACAGGCTCGACCCTTGTTTACGACATCCTCGACATCTTCCCATTCACGTCCGAGTCGAAGCGCATGGGCATCGTCGTGCGCGACACACACTCCGGCGAGATCAGCTTCCTGCAGAAGGGCGCGGACGTCGTCATGGCGCGCATTGTGCAGCGGAACGACTGGCTCGACGAGGAGACGGCCAACATGGCGCGCGAGGGCCTGCGCACGCTCGTCATGGCGCGGCGCAAGCTGAGCGAGGCCGCGTACGCGGACTTCAAGCAGCGCTACCACGAGGCGAGCGTGCGGCACGAGGGACGACACGAGGCGATGGCGCAGGTGGTGGCGGAGTGTCTGGAGCGGGAGCTGGAGCTGCTTGGGTTGACGGGCGTGGAGGATAAGTTGCAGGACGACGTCAAGTCGACGCTGGAGCTGCTTCGGAATGCGGGCATCAAGATCTGGATGCTGACCGGTGATAAGATTGAGACGGCCACGGTCATCGCTATGTCCACGAAGCTGGTTGCGAGGAATCAGTATATTCACCAAATTGCGAAATGTGGGTCCCCATTGCTCTGCTCTGATATCGGTGCTGAGGGCTTCTTACAGTGAAGTCTTCTGATCAAGCCCGGGATGAACTCGATTTCCTGCAGAACAAGCTGGACTGCTGTCTGGTTATCGACGGTGAATCCTTGCAGGTAAAGGGTCAATGCATATACTTGTGATGTATATCTGACCCTGTCTGCAGCTGTGTCTCACTCAATTCAAGAACGAGTTCATCGAAATTACCACGAAGCTCTCAGCAGTCGTCGCTTGTCGCTGTTCGCCGACGCAGAAAGCAGACGTAGCGCGGCTCATCCGCAGTTACACGAAGAAGCGAGTGTGCTGCATTGGTGACGGCGGTAATGACGTGAGCATGATCCAGGCCGCCGACGTTGGTCAGTCATAAGATTTGTAGTTGCACTACTCCCTGCTCACGTAGACCCCTAGGTGTCGGTATCGTCGGCAAAGAAGGCAAACAAGCCTCGCTCGCCGCAGACTTTTCCGTCACGCAATTCAGCCATCTCACCAAGCTTCTCCTCTGGCACGGGCGTAATTCCTATCGGCGCTCTGCCAAGCTCGCACAGTTCGTCATCCACCGCGGCCTCATCATCTCCGTCATGCAGGCTGTGTTTTCGTCTATCTTCTACTTTGCTCCGATTGCATTATACCAGGGCTGGCTTATGGTTGGGTATGCTACGCTTTATACGATGGCACCGGTATTTTCGCTGGTGCTTGACCGTGATGTCAACGAAGACCTCGCACTTTTATACCCTGAATTATACAAGGAACTCACGAAGGTATTTGCAACACCTTTTTATCTGGCTCGTACTCATGTAAAATTTACCTTCCAGGGCCGCGCTTTATCCTACAAGACTTTCTTCATGTGGTTAATGATCAGCGTCTACCAAGGTAATTCTGCCGCCTAAATATACCCACACCAACTAATGCAACACTGAAGGCGCTGCAATCATGATCATGTCACTGGTTCTCTTCGAGAACGAATTCCTGAACATCGTCGCCATCTCATTTACGGCTCTTATTCTTAACGAACTCATTATGGTTGCCCTGGAAGTCACGATCTGGTGCGTGCTTCCCCGCGCACGTCCCCTCCCAGCTAACGCGCCGCAGGCATATTTATATGGTGATCTCGGAGATTGTCACCCTGCTGATCTACGCCGTCAGCATAGTTTTCCTGCCCGAATATTTCGGTAAGTGTGCTGATCCTTGCCCGCTTGCAATTGTTGATCAACGGTTCGCAGACATTGGGTTTGTGACCTCGCCGCCGTTCGCGTGGAA
Source organism: Hericium coralloides (assembly GCA_003675405.1). NCBI lineage: Eukaryota > Fungi > Basidiomycota > Agaricomycetes > Russulales > Hericiaceae > Hericium > Hericium coralloides. The sequence goes on from QUOP01000093.1 coordinate 449,399, forward strand.
GGTGGCTGTCATCGTGGCGATTAGTGCGCTGCCGCTGTATATAATCAAGCTCATCAAGAGCAGAGTAGCACCCGCCGCGTCGAGCAAATTGTTGTAGCGTATGGTCATGCAGCATTTTGCTTCTGCTTTGAAACATCTCTGTTGTTTAGTGGGATCCTGTCGTTCATGTAGGTAAGCGCCAGTACCAAGTGAGGAATGCACACGTACGCAGCGTCTCGTATTGCTAATTGGTCCTGGGGTGTACAGCCAGCTTTCAGACAGGCGTTTTAAGGTTTGAAACGCGGTTGCCAGACTCTTTGAGGATATGGAGGAGGAAGTGTGCAGGTATTGCCAAGGCTTGGCTGGGTCTGCTTCACCAAGACGTGCATCCGTCAACTTCTGCAGTCTAGAGTCTTGAAATTTCGAAGTTTTGCCATCCTCGATTAGATCTGTAGAACAAGGCTGCATTCAAAACAAGTCTAACCTGGTATATATGTCCACATTCCACGTATTATGTATGGTATACTCGCTATCTAATAGCTCAAAGATCAGATGTCCGTGGATAACTATTTACCGTGTTGTTCAAACAGGCGATCCAGCACGCATGCTTCGTACAAGGGGTAACAGCGTCTGAACTACTCAGTAGGAGGGTCGACGCCCACCGGCACTGAGGGGGCTCGCTCATCCGAAGCTTGCCCATAGCCGGGACGCGATACCTTCGCTTCGACTGCTCCCAGCTCGACGGCCTCCGCAGGCGGCGCCGCGTCCGTGTCAGGTATGTCCGACAGGAAGAACGTCACGATCGCGGCGATGACCGCCCAGGGCACGAGCGAGATAAAGCTCCACCGCACGCCGCTGCGGAACGCATTCTTGACGAACTCCTGCAGCTGCGGGGAGAGCGCGGCGATGCTGTTGACGGAGGAGAGGTCCGAGTTGCTCGCGGAGAAGGCGAGCGACGCGGCCTGGTCCGCGGAGATCGCGCCGGAGCGGACGAGAGAGGTCACGTAGGAGGATACTTTGGCGTTCAGCACCGCGCCGCACTGGGCGAGGCCGACGGTGCCTCCGAGAGAAAGGAACTGTAGGGATGTGAGCGCGGGGAATATGGACTGGGCGGAGTCGACGTACAAAGAGGGTCAGGGAAATGACCGCGGAGACACGATTTGCAGGTTGCGACAGCCGTGCTTGCGTTGAGAGTGGCCCAATAGACATTCCGATTCCGATTCCGGACATTGCCATGAATCTGTACAGTGTCATCTGAATAAAGTATACCGGAGCAGCAGGTAAGAATCACGAACCCGTTGACCTGGTCTTGGTTATTTTGGTCTAATGCCATAGAAATAAGGCCAAGTGACGCCGCCATGATGACGCCGCCGAGCATGATGGCATATTTCGGCTGGAAAAAAAAATCAACAACGGTCCACTGTAATTTTGAGAAAAAAACACCGCATACCTGACGCAAATACTTGACGATGTAGATTGCGGTGTATGTGCCTCCACCCTGTGTCTTCCTTAGCACATGAAATGATTTGAGCTCTGAATACTCTCACCAGACCAGGCGCAAGATATAAGAGCTGTGCGCCAGCGTCTGTCGCGGAGCGGCCGCTGACGATCGTCATGAAGATTGACACAAAATAGAACATGACGAGCATGACCATTCCGGACACAACGGAGCCGGCTTGTACGGCACAGATATCGTACGAACGGAAGATGTCCAGGGGCAATATCGGCTCGGCCCACAGCACGCGATAACCGCTCGGCATCGGGGACGTCTGCTCTCGCTCCAGGACCCACTCCCACAGGATGCAGCCGGCGAAGAGGACACCGCCGAGGACGAAGCTGACGATAACCTTCACGTCGCTCCAGTCCCCAGTGGAGCCCCAGCTGAGAGCGAGAAGCACGAGGACGCCGGCGGTGACAAAGAAGGCGACGCCGATCCAGTCGAGGCGGAGCAGGTTGTCGAGCATGGTCTCGTTCGCAAATGGGCCCCGCGGCGGCTCGTCGGTTCTCTTCTTCAAGTGCTTACGGAGAAGGAAGAACGATAAGGCCATTCCGAGCACAGTGCAAGGGAGGCTGTACAAGATTAATAAGCATCAGCGCAGGATAAAATAGTCGGTACCCACTTGATTGCGAACACCCAGCGGAAGGAAACCGAAGTGAGCGCACCGCCGAGGACTGGTCCGACTACATAACCGACGGTGTAAAGGAGGGACAACATCGATGTCTGCCAGTTGTTATCATTAAGCGAATTGGAATCCGCCAAAATTACTCGAACGACCTGTCTCAAAGTCAGAAATAGACCTAATACAGAGGGAGTCCGGGATGCTTACGGCTGTCATTCCCGCAGCACCGACCCCAGCGATCCCGCGACCGGCAAGGAGCGAGGGCATGTTCGGTGCTCCGGTGCTGAGTGCGCTTCCGATAAGGAAGAACAGCAGCGAGAGCTGGAGTCCAAAGTGTCGTCCATAGATATCTGCGATGGATGCGAACAACGGCAGAAATACCGTGGAAGTTAGCAGATAGATGGTCCCGATCCAACTGTTTGTGGGTCAGACAAGCAGCGAGGAAGTTTAACAACACATAACGTTACCTCTGTAAATCCAGTCTGCCGAATTGGGACTACATTTTATATTAGTCGGTCATGCTAATTTTCAAACGGACATGGACTCACGGCAATGTGAGGTTGTGCGGTGGCAACAACTGTCGTAAAGAAGTCAATCGAGGAAGAATTGTTTGGTAAGAGAGAAAAAGGCTTACTGGTATAATCCAGTGTTTCCAGAAACACCGGGATTAACAGACCGCCCATGAGGGTGGCCCTCCATCGCCAGTCAACGCGGGAGCCGCCATCGGCGCGCTGCTCCTCGATGTCGTTACGTCCCCGGAATAGTTGCTTGCTGCGTTCGAACATGAAGCCGTCGTGAGAGAAATTAGGGTAAAAAAGAGGGCCAAACACCGCAGGAGCCAGTCGTCAGTGCTAAATTCTGGGGACCAGTCACGATCCCAAGGCTGTTACCTTGCTTGCCAAGGTTTATCGCACCCCCGTAATTATAGCGCCGAAACCAACCTAGACGACAGATACAAACGGCGCCAACGAAGCTAAGTAGCGCCATTGCTTTCACAGCAGTCAGATGAAACGATCCTGAGGCACGATGGTTGAGTCATCATCTACTCTGCCTTACGGAGACTATCACAGCACAAACCTAGCAACCCCCGTTCTCCCACTAGAGCATCCTTTCTTGAAAGAATTGGTATTAATCATATTAATAAGACGCGAGCATCCCCACGCAGTGTACGCTATTGGACAAGGGGCTCGCGGGATTGTAATGCAAGACATATGGTTGTTTTTTTCCGTAAGGTGTCTGTAGGTCGGACTACCTAGGTACATAATCAGGCACACAACCATAAAAGGAAACTGATAAGATAAGATATAACCAACAACTTTCGCAACATGACATCGAATTAAACGTAGGCTCGTTTATCATTCATACACAACGCCGTGTTCAGTCCTTTCACCTGAGCACTCAGCCCACAATTCGCCCGGCACAAGAGCTGCGTGACAACAGCTGGCATTTCGAGAAGCTGCGAAGCCAGGCAGATGGCATACAGCAAGGTGTATTTTGTTCCTTTCATGTGTACTGGAGAGATTCCAATCTGCTATGCGAACAAGGGTAGCCCACGCACGCACATGCGCTACCGCGAGCAGTGCGCCGACGAGCTGCTTTAGTTGAAACTGCATCAGGCGATAACGGCAGACGCGCCGTCGCCAGGCTCGACAATCGTGCTCGCGATGGGCAATGGGAACGTCGGGTAGTTCAACGAGGAGGGCTTCCTCGACCGCACGCGCTGCGCTAAAGCACAACTAGCACATCAAGCTGTACGTGAGGAATGGCGGGCTGAGCCGCTCATGGATGCGCGAGTTTTGGGGACGGCACAGCAGGCAGCGCGTGGGGGGGCAGGTTCCAGATCGTGCCGACGGACGCCTTTGGCGCCCCTCATCTTTGTGTAAGCATGACGATGCCTGGTTCATTAGCAACACGAATGAGCCCTACGTGGCTCATTCTCTATTCCGTCCTCTGCTGCGTCATGACGATGCCTGGTTCATTAGCAACACGAATGAGCCCTACGTGGCTCATTCTCGTATTCCGTCCTCTGCTGCGTGCCGATACGACCAGGAGCCACTCGACACCGACGAGAATGGAACTCTGAACACCCAAGCGGCGCCGTGTGGCTGTGTGCATGCGGGCACAGGCACTGTAGACTATTTTTTGTGTCAAAAAGCGCAATTAAAAAGTAGTGTACATTTTTTCGATAACGTCCTCTAGAGGTGAACTAACTACCCTGCCCCTAGTGCGGGATTACAATCCCGCGAGCCCCTTGCTATTGGAACCAGAAGACCATAAGCAGGCAAAGGATCGACTGCTTCGAGGTAAATCTCATTTCGACTCACACTCAACTGAAGACTTCGATATCTTTGATATCCGGGCTAGTCTCCGAGTCCCTAAGGCAGAGTAGATGATGACTCAACCATCGTGCCTCAGGATCGTTTCATCTAATCCGGGCGTGAGTTGTACATGCCCGGTGTCCATGCCATGCTGTGTTATGTAAGGTCAGTATCCTTGCTTTTACTCTTCAATTATATGTGCTCCTTTGCAGCAGCTTAAAATAAGCGACATTATCGTTATCTATGTCGCCCAAGGTCGACCATCGTGTGGGCATCGACGTGATGGAAGCACTGAGCCCAGGTAAGACAGATTTTACGAGAATGTCCGATTCACAATGCATAACCGGCATGAAAGCACATTGACCAGCCATGCATCGTTGATTTTGAAGAATAAGGCCAGCGGGCCACTGCGCCAGCTCTGGCCTCGCATAAATTGCTGCGAACCAGTACGGACCCAATGCCAGCTCGGCGGCGGCGGCGCAATGGTGCCCCTTGAGGCGTGAATAGCTTCACACACAGCGCGTGGTTTCCTCCGTGCGGCGGTGGTGAATAAATTCCATATAATTCTTATGAATAAGGGGCTGTTAAGAACTGTACGTTTCATTTCTTTGTTCTTAACATTACTCCATTCGACATCCCCACCATGGCCCATTCGCCAAGGTCCTCGCCATGCTCCCTTTACTTTATTTATCATCATATCTACATGCATACATGGACTCTATCGCACTGCCTCGATCCCATTTCTGTTTCCATCATGATCGTGGCAGTGTTACCCCACCTATCCGTTTTATCTTTGTTTCATCGCTATCGGCGCAGCCTTGCGCAGCCCTGCACAGTTACTACCGTCTCCCTAGACACGGCTGCGGCTGCGCATCCCTCATGTATATATACCGTAGAGCTGAGTCCTGGCGACTCAGCTTAACCACTTCGCATACTCTATAGGACTTGTCCTGTCAGTTGCCAGTGCTCCCTTGAGCCCCTCGCTGTGTGCTTCCCCTCTCTCAGTCGCTCTCAACTCTCTTAGTCGTTGTTCGCCTCCTGAGCAGGTCAGCACTCTTGTTAGTGTGTAGCCTGAGCCCTTGCCCGGTCACTATAGGACACCGGTCCTTAGCACTTGGTTAAGCTCTCATACCGCTCACCCTACACAACCGGTCTACAGCCTTGACGACAGGCTGCCACCATTCCATTCGTCGTCACCAAGAATCTTCCGTGAAGATCTCCAGGGTCTACTCCGCACACCGGAGCCACCCTCCAACCAAATATCACCATTGCTTCCCTCATTCCCCTATATCTTCCCCTCAAAGCACCAGATCCCGAGTTATCAGACGAAGAAAGGACACATCGTCACTACTTAGAGCAGGAACAAGCAACCCCATACCGAATCTGTAGAACCAAGCCGTGGCCGAGGCTCTACACCTACAACGAAGTAGCAGACCTCCTTTACTACAACAAGGAATTAGTATACCACGACGAAAACGGCAAACTCATAAGAGTCGTGAGGAAAGGGAAGAAAGTTAACCCCACCAAGGATAACGTCGCAGCAGAAGGTTACAGGACCACCTACCTAAAGGAAGGAGAACAACACAAACAGATAATCCAACAACCTGGACGTGTATTCCTCTCCAGTCCGACGTTCCCCAGAATGCATCATCCGTCTACCTCTACGACGATATCTGCAAAATCTACTACCGATTTGACAACGAAACCCGGACCATCCATATCCAGTACGGAACAACTAGGGACGCCTCAATCCAGGAAGAACCGGTCACCCTCACCAGACCCGTCACTCTCTACGACCCCCATTCAACCTTTACCCGCACCGATCCTAGGAGCAGTGAAACCCCGGCCGATCAACTTTCGGAAGAAGAGGATACTGGAGAATCTTCCCCCGTCGAACCCACCATCTCCCTACCTCCCCAGCGAGAGCTCGTCTCCCAACCACAGGTACCTGTTCCCCAAGCAATCGATCCTCAAGAGGACTGGTTCCCCTCCGACTCCCACGGAACCGGTAGCATCGGCTTCCAACCAATTCTTAACAGGGAACCAGTCGCAGAATCAATCCAGCCAGAAGGATCAGACGACAGACCCACCCAGCAGGAACCTGTCACCCCAACCAAAGAACCCACAGCCGAAAACGAGGACAGCGACGAAGACGACGATATGGCTAAGGGTGCTGACATTAATAAACCGACGCCTTTCACGGGTGTTAGAAGCAAACTCAAAGAGTTCATCAACCAGTGTAAACTCCACTTCAGGATCAAGGCCGATCATTTCACCACCGATGAGTCTAAGATCTGGTTCGCCCTCACCTACATCCAAGGTGGAACGGCCGGACCATGGGCGGCACAGTACTATGAAAAGCTCGAAGAATCAGCCAAAGGGACCGAGGGATTCACCCTTACCTGGGCAAAGTTTGAGGAGGACCTTAAGAAGAAGAAGAAATTCGGAGAGCTCCATGCCGCAGAGTCAGCCCTTATGGACATCCAGCGACTTAGACAGGGCAATGGAAGCATCGACGAGACAAACACCGCTTTTAACACGTTGGCCGACCTCTCCGGCCTCAATCCGGTGGGACTCATCAGCGCGTATAGGAAGGGCCTCAACCGAGAGATATCACAGCGACTGAGCATAGCGGAGAACCCCCCTCGACCTTGGAGGACTGGCAGGACGCGCCTCCAAGCTCGAGATGAATATACGCGGAACTCAGATTGATCAGGGGCAAAACCGCGGAAGGGAGAAAGCCCTCTATCCTAACCAGTTGTTGGAAACACTTTCCAAAGACCCCGCCGCCGCACAGACATAGACTCTGCCAAAATCTTGGTCGGCACCTTCCAGCGCCGCCCCAGATTCCAAGGACCTCGCTTGTCCCCAGAAGAACGCGAACGCCGTCGTGTAACAATCTCTGTTACAAATGTGGAGGAGCAGGACACATTGCAACGTTCTGCCGTAATCAGAACAAACAGACACCCTCCACCAACACCACCGCTGGGGGATCCTTCAGAACTAGGAACACAGAGACCCAGCAGCAGAACCCCAGTCCACTCCATACAATGGCCAGGGCCTTACAGACGATGAGCGATGCGGAGAAAGAAGAAGCCCGTAACCTCATACAAGCCGCCCTCAGTATAGAAGAGCCTGAAGAAGAGGAGGGTTTTTAGAGCGTCCTCATGTCGCGACGTCATGGAGACGAAAGGTTTGCAACTCGCTTCCCAAACAAGTTTGATGTGCTTTCGATGCCAGATGATATTCCAAAGGACATTTACCTACCAAATTGGCCGGCCAATTTATATATCTCATCTCTGAAATACAATGGTTCACCATCTATTCGCATCGTCATCACCATCTTAGGAAACACCAAAACGTCGCAGTAAAAGGACTGGTGGACAGCGGAGCCACAGGAATCCTTATCAATTGGAGGATCGTTAAACAATACGGAATTCCGACGGTCCCACTGGAAACACCAATACCCGTCAAAAACGTGGATGACTCAGAAAATGCCCTAGGACAGATCACCCATTACTGCGTATTGCGCATAAGGATCAAAGGGCCCAATGGAGCAGCTCATGAAGAGCGATCCCGGTTTTACATTACAGACCTAGGACAGGATGACATTGTCCTGGGACGGACTGGCTCAGAGAACACAACCCCAGCATAACTGGGAGCAAGACCAGCTTGTATTGGAACGATGTCAGAACAAATGTAACTAACCAATGGACCCGTCCAAGTGAGTAACATCGACACACTACCGCTCGCTCAACGAGAGATTTGGAAAACCAATTAAGAAGATGGCCCGCCTGCTCTTTCGCCCAACCCACAGACGCAATCCCCAGCGAGCAGGAAACATACACACTCGCGCTCTCCAACATCTGACACTCGTCTTGATCTCTTCTGTGGGAGAACCACTACGTCCTCCTCATCAGAATCCTCCCACAGCTCATCAATCTCCTCATCATCCTCTAAGTCCTCCAAATCACTCAAGTGTCCTAAATCCTCCGAACCCACTGTTGCCCCAGCACGAGACTCTGCAGCAAGTCAGTATGGGAGTACCACTGACGCCAGATGGATTGCCCATATGACCGAAAAGGATAGGGATCGTCCCCATCAGCCACGAGGCGACTCAAATCTACCCCCTGAAAGAAGGGAGGCACGCTGGAGGCCACTTTACACCGGACCCCATCCCGAACCCCCAGTCGCCAGCCGTGAATCCAGTCACAATAGCGAGCCCATAGGACCTCGTCCGTGGCAATCCAATCATCCCTTGTCGCTTCCAAACGAAGGGATGCAGCTAAAGCGGTCATTAGGCAAGAAGTCGCCGAAGACATGTAACTCTTACCAAGAAAAAGGTCACGCTCGGGGACCCGCAATATCAGAAAAAGGTATCGAAGCGTCGACCTGCGGCGAGCATTGTGACTCAAAACAACCGGCGATACCGCAAGACGGCGAGGGGATAAACGAAGAGGACGAGAAAAAGGAGTATAGCTGGGGAAGCTACCAAACTCCCAACCAGGAAAAAGAGGAGGGAGGGACGAAAGTACCGCAGCAACATGAATATAACGGAGAAGATCTGCAGCAGGCGCAGGTTGGGGAACTCGCAGAGGATTGCATGGGTCACTACAGCAGCAAGGACTCAACGACATGGCCGTCTTATACCAGCCAGAAAAATCCGACGAACACGGATTCGTAACGCTGCACGGACGCCACCATCTTTGAAACCCTGCTTCACAGAAAATTTCGATGAACCTGCAGTGCAAATACCGAAAGAATGGATCGCCGAAGCACTCGGGGTTACGACGACAGATGAAGACTATGATCAGATTCTTGATCCACAAATCCCCGATGATGTTGTCTTCCGCATACGTCGCACAGCCATGAATGCACAGGAACTTGCGGCAGCTTTTGCCAACAAACAAAAAACTCGCACCCTCGATCAGATGATCCCAGCACAATACAGGGAGTTCCGTGACGTGTTTGAGGAAAAGGCCTCCGAAAGGCTACCAATTAGGCGACCCTGGGACCATGCCATTGATCTTAAACCTGATGTGGAACCCCACTCTGCAAAAGCCTATCCAATGGCCCCCCATGAACTTAAGGAACTAGACAAATTCATCGACGAAAATCTGAGAAAAGGCTACATTCGAGAATCCAAATCACCCTGGGCAGCCCCATTCTTCTTCATATCTAAAAAGGATGGCAAATTGAGACCGGTCCAAGATTACAGAGAGCTCAATAAGCGCACAATCCGGAATGAGTACCCCCTACCCTTGATCGGAGAACTGGTCGACAAACTGAAAGGCGCCAAAATCTTCTCGAAGTTCGACCTTAGATGGGGATACAATAACGTCCGCATCAAAGAAGGTGACGAACATAAGGCGGCATTCCGCTGTAATCGGGGATTATTCGAACCCACAGTCATGTTCTTCGGACTCACCAATTCCCCGGCAACCTTCCAGGCAATGATGAACGCTCTGTTCAAAGACCTCATAGATGGGGGCAAAGTCGTCATCTACATGGACGACATTTTGGTTTTCACAGAAACATTGGAGGAACACCGCGGAATTGTTAGACAAGTCCTAACACGACTTAGAGATAATGACCTATTCCTCAAACCGGAAAAGTGCACCTTCGAGAAGGCCGAAGTCGAATATCTTGGCCTGATTGTGTCTCACAACCAGCTCCACATGGACCCTGTTAAAGTCGACGGAGTTATTCAGTGGCCGGAACCCCAAACGGTCAAGCAAACACAGAAGTTCTTAGGCTTTGGAAATTTCTACCGCCGATTTATCAAAGACTACTCCAAGATCGCCAAACCACTGTTTTGAATTGACCAAGAAAAACCACATGTGGCAATGGACCCAAAGGGCAGCAGACCCTTTAGTGCACTAAAACATGCATTCACGACGTCCCGAAGCGCCGGATTA